>QEOW01000834.1:560933-658197 GCA_003123825.1 Juglans hindsii
TTTTAATACCGATACGTTTCAGGATAGATGTTATATGAATAAATTATATATATAATAGTTATATTCTAAAATAAAATCAATATAAGTCTTTAAAACATACATACCAGATAAACTTAATAATATTTCCCGATAGTCAATACAAGTTTTTAATACACATTTATAAAACTCAATAAAATACTCAATAAATACACCTACCCATTCCTTCCTCAAGTAAATGCCGCCATATAACATGCAGAATGATAATCACAAGGATGTTCTTCTTCTCCAACTTTCCATAAAAAAAAATATTTTAAAAACATGTAAGCAATTCTTTTTTATTTTTTGCCTGAAAATTCCATCTCTTGCCTGAAAATCCCATCTCTTTTAATTATTACATGGTAGATGGAAGTAATGTTGGATGCATTCCCAAGTAATATCTTTAGCTTCGTTTCCTCTGCTCTATGGAAAGATGAGTTTCCTCTCCTCTAGTTGACGCAACCTTTATGATCATCACCTACCTCACCTGCATGTCCTTTAGCATCATGCACTTCCTTTTATAGTTTCGCACCAACCTTCCACCTATTATACTCAACTTCTGCCTCCCAGACATGTCAACTGAGAACCAAAGCATCAACCAACTCATTGAGCAAACAAAAGCTTTGACTTGGGAGGACATCATCCTGGTCCCAACTATGGATACTGCAACAAAAATCTCAAGTCATGCCCTTATAGGTAAGCTGGTCTCTTCAAAAGCCCTCAATAAGCACATCTTTCATACTACTATCCGTGCGGTATGGAGTTTCGCCCCAGGCCTAAACATTGAAGATTTGGATACAAACACTTTCCTCTTTACTTTTTCTTCAAGTCTGGAAAAGAACAGAATATTTCATCAAAGGCCATGGAATTTTAAAGGCTACCATATGGTTCTCAAGGAATGACCACCTGGTCTAAGTATTCAAGAAATTGATCTCTCATTCTTAGCGTTTTGGATTCATATATGTGGTCTCCCTCTGAAAATGATGACTGTAGAAAATGCAGTTCAAATAGGCAAAGTCTTGGGACGTCTGATAGAAATTGACTACTCTTATCTTCTTGAGAACAGTGTCAAACCTTTCATGCGAATACAAGTTGAAATCAACACAGAGAAACCACTTTATGAAGGCTTTCAATTACCCAGAATCAATAAAAAGCCAGCAAAAATTAGTTTCAAATATGAAAGCCTTTCTGAGTTTTGCTATGGGTGTGGCTGTTTGGGCCATCTTCATCAAGTCTGTCCAATTTATACTAGTTCATCAGATGATCCTTGCTATGGTCACTGGATGCGAGCTGAATCTATAGAAAGTCGTCGTATGAATAGTGGCATGTCAAGGATGGAAGACTCCTTGAAAGAACATCTCCAGACCACACTCTTCCTCGAAAAGCCAGTTCTTCCCCCAGTAAAATTCAAAGAGACAAATGAAGATAAGGCCACAACAAGAAAAATGCTCTTGTAGAACATTTGGGAAAAAGAAAGGTTGTTATCATCAACACTGATCATGGGAACAAAAAGAAATTTTGCATAAAAAAACTGTTTACTGGCTGTTCTACTAAGCTCTCAAGCAGACAGGAAGAAGACACTGTTCATCCCATTGCAAACCAGCTTCTGCAAACAGAAAGCAAGGGCCAAACACGTGGCATCCTCTCAAGCACTCAACAGACAACTTTGTCGGCCCCATTAAATGAAAGCAATCATCCGGTTTCCCTTTTTCCCTTATATTTGCCAGATGACGCCACTCTCTAATTAATTCCAGCCCGTATCCCGGTCCCATCATAAATAGAAGTCAACTCTCTTTTCTCAACCAAGTCTCCCTACAAGTCTGAAGTCAACCTAGTCCCAATTTGGACCGAGACCAACCCCACCTCTAAGCCTCAAAGCCCAATCCTAATACGGCCCGAGATCAACCCCTCCTTTCTCAACCAAATAATAACCCAACTCCAAGGCAACAGTGGCCAAATTCTTACCTATCTATCCAAGCAAAAGCAAAACCTTTCCCTTTTGGTGAGTCCATCAGGCCATGCTTGCATCACCTTTAACACTTTCCAGCTTAATCCAACCCCATCTCTCTCTTATACCGAATTACCTCCTCTCCGATCTTCCTTCCAGAGCAACAGTCAAACCCTAGATCTAGGCCACATGACTTCAACTTTTGCCATCCCTTCATCTTAACCTGCTTCGTCCAATGAGTCATCTAGGAAGAGGAAAGTTCTCAATCCAGTAAAACAAGTCCCTCAATACCCACATAAAAAAGTTCTCATTTCCTCAACAGTTACAATTGAAGACTCGAATTTGGTTAACAAGGTGCAAGAATGAATCAGTTTGGAAGCCGAGCCTCATATTCCTATTGGACCTCTTCCAGAATTCAAATAGGTGCCTCAAGCTTCATCAACATAACAAACAGCTCGAAATGTTAAAATGAGAAGGCCACAACGTAGGAGCAAAAGGAACAACGTCTCTGGCTAGTATGCTCCGTATCAAAGGCAAGACTTGTCAGTCTCGGGTAATAACGTCTAGACTCAAACCATGAATCTCTTTCCCATTAATCCAATGACTGGAGTGGCAGGGTCCTCACTGCCACAAAAAAATCTATGAAGCTTCTTGCTTGGAACTGCCGAGGTATCGCTCGATCTCGTGCAATCAGATCTCTTAGGGCAAATATCAGGATCTATAATCCTGAAGTTATTTTTCTTTCAGAAACCTTATTACCTCCTAGTGAAACTAGCCGTATTGTTAATATGCTTGGCTTCTCTTATTTTGTACACTCCCCACCTACTAGAAAATGGGGAAGCCTTTTGCTAATGTATCGACCTGGTTTCGATACTGAACTTGTGAATATTTCTAGTAATATGATATTTGTGTTGGTCTACTCTGATCCTACTCGTATGCCATGGCTTTTAAATCTTGTCTACTGCCCTGCCCCGTACAACCGAAAACAACACTTTTGGGATCTGTTAAGCTTGACTAATGAATCTTTTTCGGGACTCTCTCTAGCAATTAGGGATTTTAATTCTATCATCTCACAATCAGAAAAAATGGGGGGTAATTCCTTTGCCCAATCTTCTAAACTGAATGGGCTTCCTCTTTTCATGCACAGATTCAGTTTTGTTGATATTGGTTTTAATGGACCAAAATTTACCTGGTCAAACAAAAGAGAGGGTCATAATCTTATCAAAGAAAGATTAGATAGAGGGATTACCAATTTATCTTGGTTGTATTTGTTCCCACTTGCATCCATCTCTACACTCACCCGAGACTCTTCTGATTATGCTCCAATTTTATTGGATACTTCAATCAGAAAGACATTCCTAAAAGCTTTTAAATTTGAAGAGTTTTGATTGAGGAACCCCTCTATTTTCGGTGTTATAAAAAAAAAAAGCATGGAATTCCACTTTCATTGGCACACCATCTTTTATCCTCTCAGAAAAGCTTAAACATACAAAAAAAGCCTTTCGTGAATGGAACACCAAAACTTTCGGTCATATTCAATCTCAATTAAAAACTCTCTCTGAGGCCCTTTCCTCAATTCAGGGCCAAGACAAATTACCCTCTTCAAGCTCCTTGGAATCGGATCTGCAAGCAAATTTGTATGAACTCCTCATTAGGGAAGAATCCTTCTGGCGCCAAAACTCTAG
Organism: Juglans hindsii; assembly: GCA_003123825.1. Lineage (NCBI taxonomy): Eukaryota > Viridiplantae > Streptophyta > Magnoliopsida > Fagales > Juglandaceae > Juglans > Juglans hindsii. The sequence continues at coordinate 564,582 of QEOW01000834.1, forward strand.
AGTGACTTTGCTCACTACTACGGATTTAAACACAAAATTTTTTCATGCCTCTACAGTAATCAGACGTAGAAGTAATAATATTGAGTGTCTCAAAGTGGGTCAAAATCAATGGACCTCTAAACCATCCTCTATCTCAGCAACCATCCTGGATCATTTTCAGAACATCTTTACCTCTTCCAATCTGACTCCTCCTGTTGATCTGGATCATCTCTTTCCAAGGAAAGTCACTGATACTGAAAATGATTTCCTTTGTCAAATTCCTTCTAATGAGGAAATTGTTCTTGTTGTTAAAACATTTCTTTCTTCAAAAGCACCAGGACCTAATGGTTTCACCGGTCTTTTTTACAAAAAATTTTGGGAAATTATCAAAGTTGATATTTTGGCTATTGTTAAAAGCTTCTTTATTCAAGGGAAACTCCTAAAAGAGCTCAACCATACCAATTTGGTTTTGATTCCCAAGGTGGAGAACCCAAATGATATCAATCAATTTAGACCTATTAGCCTTTCAAATGTTTGCTATAAAATTATAGCAAAAATCCTTGCAAATAGGTTTAAAGCTATTTTGCCAAATATCATCTCTCCATACCAATCTGCTTTCTTGCCAAGTAGACTCATTCAAGAAAATGCGATTTTGGCTCAAGAGATTTTTCACCTTATGCAAAAAAGAAGAACCAGAACTCGTACTATGGCTATTAAAATTGATATGGCCAAAGCCTTTGACACTATGGAATGAACATTCATCTTGGATGTTCTATATCATCTTGGCTTTAACCATAAATGGATTCATTGGATGAAAGAATGCATTTCAACTGTCTCCTACTCTATTATTATCAATGGATCCCCACATGGCTTCTTCCAACCCTCGAGAGAATTACGACAGGGAGATCCCTTATCCCCCTTTCTTTTTATCCTTGCCACTAAAGTGCTCTCTAGACTTATCATTCATAGAGAAAATCTTGGTCATCTTAGAGGCATAAAACTTTCAAGAGAGGGGCCCTCCATCTCTCACTTGTTGTTTGCTGATGAATTGTTCTTATTTGGTACGACAAATTCCCAAACTGCCTAAGCTTTTGCAGATTGTATTGCTTCTTATAATTCTTGGTCTGGCCAAAATATCAACCAAAGGAAATCCACTCTTCATTTCAATGCTAACATCAATCATGATTCCATCAATGTTGTTAAAAATTTCTTTGACTTCAGAACTTCTCCTCCAAATTCTAAATATTTGGGTCTACCCCTCACAAATGGTGCTGATAAGAAAAAATTTCTTTCTGATCTCATCGAAAAAATCAAAGTCAAACTTCAAGGTTGGAAGACAAAAATCTTATCCCAAGCATAAAAAATTGTTCTTATTAGATCGGTGGCAAGTTCTTTGCCCTCTTATGCCATGTCCACCATTCTCTTCCCTAAGGAAATGGCACAAAAAATTGACACTTTGCTGAGAAGGTTCTGGTGGGGGTATGATGACAACCAAACAAAGAAATTTACTCCAAAATCTTGGAATTCCATCTGCTTACCAAAATCTATGGGAGGTCTTGGCTTGAAACAAATTTCCATATTCAATTCTGCTCTCATTTCAAAACTTGCATGGGCCTTTATCAATGGCTCAACCAGCTTATGGAAAGAAGCCCTTTCTAAGAAATACCTGAAATCATATTCCTTTCTAGAAGTATCTCTCAAATCTACGGACTCCAGATTTTGGAAAAGCATCTTAAAACAAAGGGACTTCCTCAGATCTAGCATCTGCTCTCAGATTAATAATGGCGCCACCACAAGAGTATGGACCGACCCTTGGATTCCCACCCTACTAGCCAGTATGCATTTGCCAAACCCCATCAATGCTATTGTGGATCACTCCATGACTGTATCAGAACTCATCTTGGAAGAGCCAAGGCGTTGGAACAATCTTCTCTTAAACACCCTCTTCTCAGAAAATACCACCAAAGAGATCCAAAAAATCCCATTAGCCAACCAAAATTTCCAACACATACTTGATAAGCCCTAATGGCTTCACCATGCATCTAGAAAATTTTCGGTAAAATAGGCCAATGCAGCCTTGGTTCTGCAGAATGGTATAGCTTCCACTAGCAATTTATCCATCAGCTGGAAGATCCTTTGGAAGATGAAGTTATAGGATAGACTAAAGATGCTTCTTTGGAAAATCAGCCATAATATCCTCCCTACAAAAACTATGATCAGCAAAGTCATTACATTAGATGAAGACCAAATCTGATGTCCCCTTTGCAAAACTGAGCCTAAAGATCTACCTCATCTTTTTTTAAACTGCATCTTCTCTAGATTGATGTGGAGACACTCTAAGTGGCCGATTGATACCTCTCAGTTTGCAAGTCAACTAATCTCCAATTGGATCAACATCATTATTAATCCATCACCCATCTTGAAAATCCCTGAAGAAGAGCAGCATGATTTTCAAATTTTTCCTACAATTGCAATGGATCATCTATGGTTCCTAAGAAATCATTCTGAACATAATCTTGCAACACCCTCAATTTCAACATATGTTGAATTAGTGATTAAAATTTCTAAACAGCACACCAGAGCATGGGCCGGACAAGAGAACCAGATTGAAGAAACAGAAAAAAGGCAACCCGATAGATATCAACTAATAACTTTTGATGTGGCCACTAGAAAGGAGGGATCTATCCTTGCATCTCTTTGCTGGGGAGAAAATGGAGAATTATTATTTGCAAAAACTAATCTCATCAACAGGGTAAACTCAAATGTAAGAGAAGCATCAGCAGCCTTAATGATCATTAAAGAAGCTAAAAAGTTGAAGTTGAAAAGAATAATCTTAGAAGGTGATTCAAGAGTCACTATCCAAACAATCTTAAATACCTCCTAAATCCAAGAATGGATCATGTGCCCAATCATCAATGATATTAGACACCATCTAGACTCATTCAAGGAATGGAAGGTGAGAAAAATTCATCAATCACAAAATCGATGCGCGCACAACTTAGTGCAGTGGGCAGCGGTAATGCAAGCCTTTGGTAATCTCTCTCTAATCCAAATTCCCCATTCATTACTGCAATTCCATAGTGGGAAGGATCCTCCCAACAATGATGTATTTTGTTAACTTCCAATTTCCAGAACCTTATGTATGCAGCCTTCATTACTGTAATTACATAGTAGGAAAGATCCTCGCAACAATGATGTATTTTGTTAACTTCTAATTTTCAAAACTTTATGTATGCAGTTTTTATTAATATTATGCAACTTGCTTAAAAAAAAAAAAAATAATAATACATGGTAGATGGAGATGTGTACTGACACAGTGATCAGAAAAAGTAAAACAGTAGATGGAGAAGTGTACTGAGTCTACTGACACATTGATAAGAAAAGAAATCGTTGGGTAAATAAGAAGATGAAGAAATTATAGATATGTCATTGGATTCAAAATAATTACAAAACAATCGTGTTTTAATTGTCGAAATGAAATGGTCATTTTGGCCGAAATATCAGNTTGTATTGCTTCTTATAATTCTTGGTCTGGCCAAAATATCAACCAAAGGAAATCCACTCTTCATTTCAATGCTAACATCAATCATGATTCCATCAATGTTGTTAAAAATTTCTTTGACTTCAGAACTTCTCCTCCAAATTCTAAATATTTGGGTCTACCCCTCACAAATGGTGCTGATAAGAAAAAATTTCTTTCTGATCTCATCGAAAAAATCAAAGTCAAACTTCAAGGTTGGAAGACAAAAATCTTATCCCAAGCATAAAAAATTGTTCTTATTAGATCGGTGGCAAGTTCTTTGCCCTCTTATGCCATGTCCACCATTCTCTTCCCTAAGGAAATGGCACAAAAAATTGACACTTTGCTGAGAAGGTTCTGGTGGGGGTATGATGACAACCAAACAAAGAAATTTACTCCAAAATCTTGGAATTCCATCTGCTTACCAAAATCTATGGGAGGTCTTGGCTTGAAACAAATTTCCATATTCAATTCTGCTCTCATTTCAAAACTTGCATGGGCCTTTATCAATGGCTCAACCAGCTTATGGAAAGAAGCCCTTTCTAAGAAATACCTGAAATCATATTCCTTTCTAGAAGTATCTCTCAAATCTACGGACTCCAGATTTTGGAAAAGCATCTTAAAACAAAGGGACTTCCTCAGATCTAGCATCTGCTCTCAGATTAATAATGGCGCCACCACAAGAGTATGGACCGACCCTTGGATTCCCACCCTACTAGCCAGTATGCATTTGCCAAACCCCATCAATGCTATTGTGGATCACTCCATGACTGTATCAGAACTCATCTTGGAAGAGCCAAGGCGTTGGAACAATCTTCTCTTAAACACCCTCTTCTCAGAAAATACCACCAAAGAGATCCAAAAAATCCCATTAGCCAACCAAAATTTCCAACACATACTTGATAAGCCCTAATGGCTTCACCATGCATCTAGAAAATTTTCGGTAAAATAGGCCAATGCAGCCTTGGTTCTGCAGAATGGTATAGCTTCCACTAGCAATTTATCCATCAGCTGGAAGATCCTTTGGAAGATGAAGTTATAGGATAGACTAAAGATGCTTCTTTGGAAAATCAGCCATAATATCCTCCCTACAAAAACTATGATCAGCAAAGTCATTACATTAGATGAAGACCAAATCTGATGTCCCCTTTGCAAAACTGAGCCTAAAGATCTACCTCATCTTTTTTTAAACTGCATCTTCTCTAGATTGATGTGGAGACACTCTAAGTGGCCGATTGATACCTCTCAGTTTGCAAGTCAACTAATCTCCAATTGGATCAACATCATTATTAATCCATCACCCATCTTGAAAATCCCTGAAGAAGAGCAGCATGATTTTCAAATTTTTCCTACAATTGCAATGGATCATCTATGGTTCCTAAGAAATCATTCTGAACATAATCTTGCAACACCCTCAATTTCAACATATGTTGAATTAGTGATTAAAATTTCTAAACAGCACACCAGAGCATGGGCCGGACAAGAGAACCAGATTGAAGAAACAGAAAAAAGGCAACCCGATAGACATCAACTAATAACTTTTGATGTGGCCACTAGAAAGGAGGGATCTATCCTTGCATCTCTTTGCTGGGGAGAAAATGGAGAATTATTATTTGCAAAAACTAATCTCATCAACAGGGTAAACTCAAATGTAAGAGAAGCATCAGCAGCCTTAATGATCATTAAAGAAGCTAAAAAGTTGAAGTTGAAAAGAATAATCTTAGAAGGTGATTCAAGAGTCACTATCCAAACAATCTTAAATACCTCCTAAATCCAAGAATGGATCATGTGCCCAATCATCAATGATATTAGACACCATCTAGACTCATTCAAGGAATGGAAGGTGAGAAAAATTCATCGATCACAAAATCGATGCGTGCACAACTTAGCGCAGTGGGCAGCGGTAATGCAAGCCTTTGGTAATCTCTCTCTAATCCAAATTCCCCATTCATTACTGCAATTCCATAGTGGGAAGGATCCTCCCAACAATGATGTATTTTGTTAACTTCCAATTTCCAGAACCTTATGTATGCAGCCTTCATTACTGTAATTACATAGTAGGAAAGATCCTCGCAATAATGATGTATTTTGTTAACTTCTAATTTTCAAAACTTTATGTATGCAATTTTTATTAATATTATGCAACTTGCTTAAAAAAAAAAAAATAATAATACATGGTAGATGGAGATGTGTACTGACACATTGATCAGAAAAAGTAAAACAGTAGATGGAGAAGTGTACTGAGTCTACTGACACATTGATAAGAAAAGAAATCGTTGGGTAAATAAGAAGATGAAGAAATTATAGATATGTCATGGGATTCAAAATAATTACAAAACAATCGTGTTTTAATTGTCGAAATGAAATGGTCATTTTGGCCGAAATATCAGAATCTGACCGGAATGACCTGAAACGCACCAAAACAATCGAAATTGAGTCCGGTACAAAATAGTCAACCACATTATTCCGCTTACTGTTTCAGAACGGCAAATTCCGGCCGTTCCGACCAGAACGATTTCCAAGACTTTGGTCGGAACGATTTCCAAGACTTTGGTCTAAGCCACATGGGAATCTACCATTAAGCACCTGCAGAAACGACTCGCAACAATGCTCCTATACTCGCAACAATGCTCCTATAGACATGTAAATATAAACGTCTATAGGGAGCATATACAATGGCAAGATGCTATATCTCCGAACCTTATGCTTCCTGGCTACTGGTGGTAGCTAGGTCGCAGGTACATACATACACATCGATCATTGCAGCAAGAACAAAGAAAGACTAGTAGCAAGGGACTGAAGATGGAAATTGTACTTTTGAAATAATTAGACTGAAGATGGAAATTGTACTTTTGAAATAATTAATTGAGTAATGATACATAAACAACACACTTCACAACATATTTCACAACACATGTTTTAAAGTAAGGGTATTTTTGTAAGGTGGTGCTACTTTTATAAAATATTTTACAAAAATACCCTTCATTTTAAAACATAGTTGTGTAATGATTTGTAAAAAGTGATGTGTATTTATCATTTTTTCTAATTAATATGAGTTTTCAAAAGTTACAAAACTACTGTAAATGTGTTTCCTAATCAGAGTAGCAAAATATACTGGCATCCAAATGTCTGCAACCTTGAGCAGGACAAGAGAAAGAAATACAATTTTTCATGGTAATAATCACCTCCATTATTATATTAATACATTGCCAAAAGCTCTAAGAATAGTCTTTCTCCAGAGCATACCATACATTCCTTGAGAGGAAAAAAAAGAGATCAAACAGAGAGAGAGAGAGAGAGAGTAAATTCATATGCCCTTATACTCAACAACATAAGCTGCAAGAAAACAATAGGAGCTCGGAGATTATGCTAGAAATATTGAATCGCAAACAGGATGCTAATAATCATCCTCACTTAAGTGTTCCAGGAGCATCCGTTCCAGCAGACTTGCGGTTCAGGTAACGAATGACAGCATCTTCAACCCTGAAGATTTCACCAAAATGTAAAAAGAAATTAAGACAGCATTTATATCAGGGCAGAAGTCAGGTGGGACTTAACATTAGGGTCACATTGAACGGTAACTTCTTTGTGGCAATACCATTAGTCAAAGCAGCTTTGAATTGCTTTGTACTTGTCAAAAAATTTGTTTTATATGGAAACTAAGATGAAAACATCATGGCGTAAATTTGTGTTTAGAATGGACGAAAAGCATAGAGATGGAAAGTGTGCCCAGTGATCAGTAACTAACATTTTTATCAATGAACCAGACCTACAAAAGCTACAGGAGTTGCATACAACACACGGTTTTTTGTCCATTCCAGCACAAGTATGCTCTCTACATTAGAAAGCCACTAAAACTTTCTGCAACTGGATCAACAAAGAATTAGGACCATCATTCAACGGTTGTACTTTGGTGATGTTATTTTAGCCCATTTAAAATGAAAAACAGATTTTAAAGTTTTAAACCCCTTTCACGCACATGTTAAGTCGAGGTACTGCAGAATCTTTCAGCAGGTTAAGCACTTTGCAACATTTTTTGACAGGAGGNTTTAAAATGAAAAACAGATTTTAAAGTTTTAAACCCCTTTCACGCACATGTTAAGTCGAGGTACTGCAGAATCTTTCAGCAGGTTAAGCACTTTGCAACATTTTTTTACAGGAGCAAGTGCAAATAGGATTTTAAAAACTCATTCAGGACTGTATGGGATGAGGTGTTTAACAGAATGGACATAGCATGGGTTATGCCGAAAACCGTATTGGATGTTTTGGCTTGTGGGACCTCAATTCGGGGTGTGCGACAGATCAAAGCGGTTTGGAAGATATTCCTATATGTATTATGTGGTGCTTGTGGCAAGAGTGCAATGAGAGGACTTTTGAAGACAAAGAGAGATCTGTGGCGGAGTTAAAAATGTTATTTTTTATGACTCTTTGTACTTGGGCCATTGCTGTGGACTTTAATGACATAGATTTTCATGATTTCTTAGTTTCTAATGCCCCTACATAAATAGGGCATTTTTTACTTTGTAATTGGCAATTGAATGGATGAATAAATACTTATTTTACTTATAAAAAAAAAAACTCATTCAATCAGAGATACTTTTTAGAGCAAACCAATGATTGAAAGGATATGATAGTGGGTTACAATCCTTTCTCGTGATTTTCAGATAATAGGTTACAATCATTTCAAATTCCTCTATAATGACTCTATTACCATGCAACAAAGGCACAATTTCCCTTGGAAGAACATATGGAGGTGTAAAGCACCCACCAAGGCCGCATTCTTTGTCTGAACAGCAGCTTTAGGAAAGATTTTAACCATTGATAATCTTAGAAGACGTGGTTTAATCATCACGGATTGGTGCTGTTTGTGTAGAGATAGCGATGAAAGGGTGGATCATCTACTTTTACATTGTGAGTTTGCTAGAGATATCTGGAATTATTATTTCAGCAAATTGGGAGTAGCATGGATAATGCCAAGCAGGGTGGTTGAACTACTAGCATGTTGGAGAGGGATCACTGGGACGCCACAGATTCCAGCCGTATGGAAGATGGCCCCTATTTATTTTTTGGTGTATTTGGAGTGAACGAAATGAGCGACTTTTTGAGGATCATGAACATTCTTTGGAAGAGTTTTGTAATTTTTTCTAGAAGACTTTGTTTTTGTGGGCCATTGCTGTAGATTTCAATGGTCTCAGATTCCATGATTTCCTTGTAACTGTTTCTAGTTCCTAAATAGGTGTATTGTATACTCCCAGTGTACTTGGACTATGTCTATCTTTCTATCAATGAATTAACTTATTACCTATCCAAAAATAAAAATAAAAAAAATCCTCTGTAACTAGAGAATACTAGTATCAGATGGTCATTTCTATTGGGATCAGATATCCAATGGGAAAGGCAGGTAAAATTATATCAATCATCCATGAGATTAATAAGAAACAGTGTTCCAAATTTTATTTTTTTTCCCTCTTTTTGTCTCTCTTATTCTCTAACCAAGCCTAGCATCCAAAGAAATAAAACCAAAACCAAACTAACAAAAAAGAAAGAAAGCAAATGTGCTATTCCATTGGCAGGCTTTATTTTGGGTAAAGAAGCTGCTTTCTACTACATTTATACCAACATAAAATGAGGGAAATAACGATAAACATAACATAAACTTACCATGGTTGATTATAGAAATCAGAATGGCGCTCTTTTTCGGCATTACGGCTAGCATCTCCAGCAGCAAGCTTTAAATCCTTGCTCTGAGAAGCAATTAAAGCGTTAATAAATTCAGCCGGAGAAAGACTAAATCCAAGAAAGAAAGCCCGCCTCCGACGACTCTCGTGGATCTTCTTTATAGAAGCACAAATCAATTCGTCACAAGCATCAATCTCTTTGTGGCGTTCGGTATTTTCCAAGAATGCATTCATTTCCTTCTCTAATTGAAAAGGCACATCAACCAGTACATCATAGCAAGTAGTTCCAGCAGGACAATTTCCCGAAAGCTTGATTTTATGCTCCAAATGTATGGGTGGTGGGGGCGTCAAATGCTGTGAAATCTTCTGTGTAACCATGGCAAATTTAATCTTCTCTTCCCCAAACACTTTCTGAAGAGGTGGATCACAAAAAAAGAAGGAAGGATCAGTTGGGTTCTGTAACTTCCTAACCTTCACATAGTGCCAAATTGCAGCAACAATTCTTGGGCGAGTATCTACCTCAATTCCAAGAACATCACTCAGAGCAGGGGAAAGTTTAAACTTCTCGGGCACATAGTTCATTTCCAGTCTTATTATCGCGGTAAATTCCTTATCCCCTTTTTTCTTCACCTCAAATCCCTCATTAAGAACAGGCGAACGGGCACTCTCCCATAGAATTACATGGTTACCTGGATAGAGGCTCTGATCCAAGTATATGGTAATTTTCTTGAAAAAGGATGAAAACTTTGGGTACGAAGTGCTAGGTTTCTGCACCACTCCAGCCACCACAGGATCCTTTCCATCTTCCAATATCCTCCCTATGATCTTAAGTGACCAAGAAGGAGGCTCTGCATCCTTGTTCTCAGGACCTGTTTGTGTCTGATATGTGAAGGTGTTGAAAACATAAATCCTAAGTGTTTTCTGAACACGGGAAGGGTTTTTAAGTGACTCCTGAATGTCAATCTTCTTTCTTGCCAAAGCAGCATCAACCCGAGCCTCCAGTTCGAGCATTTGAGTGTAAAGAGCAGACTCTGGCAGAAGCGCAGCTACTTTATCCGGTATTTGCTTCTCGGGTAGCTTCTGCTTCTTTCTACGAACAGCAGGGGTCAGCTCCATGGTCTTGTACGGTGAACCTGCGTTGGCATTGGATGAACCAGGAGGCCGAGAAGGTGGCTTTTGAGAGCTCCTCTTGGCACTCCCAGTACCAGGCGTCGAAACAGAAGGTGACGGGACACCTACATTACGAGTATTTCCAGGATGCAACTGGGGAACTGACTGGGCTTGAGCTTGTAACTGAGCTTGGAATTGGACATGGGCAGCCTGAGCTTGTGCCTGGGCATGAGCCTGAGCCTGCGCCAGTGCAAGTGCCTGAGTTTGAGGCTCAGACAGCTGGAAGTGGCCTGGGAAGTGAGACCCACTTTGTGTTTGAGGTTGTGACTGAGATAGAAGATGGGTTTGGTGGTTCTGGTTCATGGGCATAGACTGTGGAACCGTCCCAGAATTACCAAAAGGAGTTGGCGCCCCAACATTCTTCTTGGTGTTATTATGATTCATTGAAACCGTTGTATGACGCCACAAATACTTCAGGGACCAAACTACAGCATCAAAATCCACAAAACTTCCCTTGCGTAAGCATACTAAAAGCAAAGATTCAAGCTTTCTTTTGCGCCATCACAATTTCTTCGATCTTTTCAGAACTTAGGTATTTAATCGAGTATGAATCGTGAAATTTCCTAAATCCCAACACAGAATTCCCACACAGCGTCGATTTTCGTATAAACCGTTTTTTTTTTTTTGGGAACCCTAGTTTCATTAGAAAACCCCAGATCTTCAATCCAAAGTAGAACACATTGAGCCCAAGACAGAATTCCTCTGGAACTCCAGATATAAAATAAATCCAGCCTCCAATTCAAACTACTGCTTCGATACAGAGACGAAGAAAATCACGAAGGAGAAAAACGAACGATAGACATGCACATGCGTATAGAATTGGAAACACATGTCAAGAGTAAGCAAGAAGAAGAAAACGAACCGTACAAGTTCTTTTCTCCTTTGCTTTGAGACCGCCAATGAAGCCGAGCTGTTTCTCCTTCCTCAGCTCCCTGTCGCTCTCGCGCACTGGTATTTGTTCAATCGTCGAAATGACGAAAGTACCCTCCTTTAGATTTACAGGTTCAAAGACCCGATTGGAATTAATATGGGCCCTTATTGGGCAACCTCACTTCTAAAAACGGACTAACATCTTCGGTAGGCTAGTTAGCTACCCGGGCCACAATCGATTGACAACGGCCCAATAAAAAATGGTAACGGATTCGAAATGTTCAATCATTTAGTACAAGAAATATTAAGGCCCTCCATCTTTGGTAGGCTACTCAGGTTTGACACAACAGCCCAATCAGAAAATGTAACGTGTTCAAGATGACCAATCATAGCATACATTTGCACGCAAGTGAAAAATCACTCCATTTTTTTTTTTGATGCCGTGAAAGAGGAATAACAAAATTGGAAATTGAGTCTATACGTAAGAGATTCATTGTTCATCACAAAAGAAATGACTCATTGGTCCAGGATCACTGACTAATACTAATATTATTATTTTTTTGCTGTATTAATTAAATCGAATATAATATAATGATAATAATAAAAAACTTACATAGAAGACATTGCTCCGCTCCTGAAAAGAATAAGGAATCTACACAATGCTTGAGCAGATTGACTCATTCATTTTTGACAGAATCGTGACCATATATAGATACATAGATACGGTGGAGTAAGTTCTGAATCAAGCAGAAGACCTTAAAAATGGAAAAGTAGAGAGACAGAAGAATATCAGAATGTAAGTTTAGTCTGAAGTAGTACATATACTTTACAATAAAGCTCATTAACTTTCTTTCTTTTTTCGACAAGTAAAATGAAATACAATCAACAATGTTCAATATAAGGAGTTGGAAAATGCTACAATTACCGTTATTAGATACCAATTTTGAGTCCTGCTTGACGTGTACACGCCACCAGTGCCCCCGACCGGCACAAGAGACCCATTTTCGGCACCGTTCGCTCTTCGTTCGACCTCAAATCCGGGAAACAAAACCTCTGCATTTCGTCTCCTTCATAGTAGATTTCTCCATTTCTACATTTCATCTAGATTTCTTGATTTATTTACTGGTCTAGAAATCAAGAAATGGGTGAGTTCTAGCAATGGTGGGGTCACTAGGCTAATTCGGTGGACCACTCTTGTTTATCACTGGTCTAGGTTTCTCACGGTAGATTTCTTGATTTATGGCTGTAATATTGTTCCCAACGACCTTGCATGCTGATCTCTACTTGCGGCTAATTTTCTCAACGCAAAAGGAGGAACGTCTGGCAGTTACCTTTTCTGTGATTGTTCACCAATTTCTCAACTATTCCGTAATTTATTTGGATATTCATACAAAAATGATGAAAGTGCAGAGGATTAGGGAAAGGAAAAAAAAAAAAAAAAAGTGAAAGTGCAGAGATGAAGGAGAACGTCAAACGTGGGAAGCAAGTGAAAAATAAAAAAAGTGAAGAATTGCCATAGTGGTGTGTACACGTCATGCGGGACTCAAAATCGGTGTCTAATAACGGTGGCTGCAGCAGCACCCTAAGGAGTTTCAAGGTTGCACGGCTTCCAGGAGTTTCTCATATACCTGCCTAGCAGACAGATCTTCCACCTAAAACAATCATCAAAATATTTATACACTTGGCTCATTGTCATCTTAGTGAACAACTTTAAAACGGTTAATATTTATGAGACAAATACTATAACACTCCACCATCTTCCTACTCCTCCTATCCTCTACTGTATTTGTGTGGCCTCATATCAACCTTTTTTGTTTTGAAAAGACAAAGATCGATCTTATGGTTGATCGACAATGTCACATCAGCACAATGTGATGAAAAGTAGGATGAAAGTGTAGTATATAATACAATTCTATTTGAAATGTGCCTTACACAGAATAGACTACAAAATTGACAAAACAGAGTGCATGCTTCTAAACTAGTATTGGCATGAAATGGTCATTAAGGGCCAAATTCACCCCAGTTGAGACCGTACACCTCAACTCCGTAAGCAGTTAAGGAGTCTTCTATAAAAATTGTGTGCATAAGGGTCTTGCCAATGCTGCTATCCATTAATGCATGGGGCATTACCCATAAAAAAAATGATATACAAATTGATTAAAAAGGGAAAAAAGCAAAACACAATTAGTAAAAAAATACTTTCATCCTTGGATATTAGGAAAAGAGAAATGATATTTGCAGTCGTGAGTGCGCAAACGCTGTGTACTCGCTTTGAAAAAAGTGAATAAATACGGGATCTACGTGAAAAGAAATTAATTTTTTAATAGTAGATCTCACTCTTTTTCAAAACGACTATAAGACGCTTGCATACTCCACGATTGTACGTAGCATTACTCAATCACACACCATCTAATGTCCAGAATGGAATATGAGTGATAAAGTGTCAAAAATTACATGATTAAGCTGCTAAAGTGAATGATTTGTTTAACCAAAATATGAATGAAGCACTTAATTATGTAGCAATTTTTAGTTCTTGACTCAATATTGAATTTTGATATTTTGCACTTGAAAGGAGTTGTATTGTAATTAGTTCACACCAAAATTAATACTCCATAAATTTTACTCCTCATATTTTATTTATGTTGCAGGGCATTATGGAAAAAATATTAAAATACATGGGTATTCTTGGAAATACCCAACTGGCACAACAACATCAAAAGAAAAAAACTCAACTCACGCACTCGGGAAATGTACTGCAAGGCAAAGACAACTCAACCCACGCAGATGCAAAACGCAGGGGCTTGAGGAGCTTCACGCACGGACAGCAGATGCACTCACCCGGGCAGACCAGCAGCTGAAACGCAAAGGGATAGACGTGCAACGCTGCGTGGCTTCGATGCTGTACAGAACCTGGGCTAGATCGAGCAGCTCACATACGGTGCTGGGCTGGAGAGAAATGGGTGCTGAGCAGAAACGCACAGCAGCAAGGATGAAACGCACGAAGTGGAACGCGAGCGAGTTGGAGCAAAACGCACGCAGAGGAGACCACTCACGCGAACCTGGACCGCACGTCAAAACGCACGAAAATGGATGCGAAACAGCATGGTGCTGGGCTGAGATGAAACGCGCAGCTAAGAAGGCTTAGACGTGAAACAGAGAGTATAAAAAGAAAAAGAAATTTTCGTGCGCCGTCTGTTTTTTTGGAGTTTTCGTCTATCTATTTTCTTCTTCAGCATATTTTTTCGGAGATATTTTTTCTTTTGGTTTTGTTTCCTTCTGCTAGTTCTTCTTCTTCGGCTTTTGGGTTTTCAGCACATTTGGAGATTACAATATTTTTATTTTGCAATTTTTGTTTAGTGCAGTAATTAGTGATGTTGGATTTTAATCTTCTTGAGCATTTTGTTAATCTAGAGATGATAGGCTAGATTTTTAGTTTGGGATTCAATGAGTAACTCATGATTATTTGGGGTTGAATTCTCTTCAATATTTAGTACTTTTGATGATTAACTTGATGGATTATATTTCAATGTGCATCTAGAAAAGATTAGAGTTCTTTGTTCCTGGTTTAGATCAATTGTAGACGTAAAGGCACAATTGATACTTGAACAAGTAACATGACTTTGATATTTTTCTTTCACTTTTCTATGATTGTCATATAATTTGTCAAGTAGTTTTGTTAGAATAAAAATGGTGGTTCATTGCTATATCATCCGACCATGATTTCTAGGAATGAAAAAATGGTTGAGAGAAAATGAAAAGAGAAGTAAATCCATCACCAAATTAGTGGGCGAAAATTACATCCCAAGTATTTGTTTAATTGCTTCTTACAAGTTTAAGTCAACTTCCGCACATTTTCTTTAAATCTCTTGATTCTTAACAATTTTAGAAAAATAGATTCACTTTTATTTTCAGCTTTACTTATGCTTGAGCTTCCCGACAATTTCTCTCATAATTCATTCCACGCTCCCTTAGTAAATAGCCCCATTTAGGTGTTAATATTGTTAGCGGTTAATTTCTAAAACTTATTTTTCTTTTCTTATTATTTTTGTTCATAGCTAGCTCATTTAGTTTACTCCTTTCTTATCATTTTAAACTTTCGTGTCACTACAAACTGTAAAATGTGGTCTTGCGAAAATGAAATGTTTGCTAAATTCTCATTGTCCCTGTGAATTCGATCTTGAGATTTACCCTTGTATTACTTTGACAGCTTCTACGCTTGGAAGTCGAAATTAAAAGCTGATCAAGTTTTTGGTGCCGTTGCTGGGGACAACTGGTGTTTAGCAAAGCATTCTCATATTGTTGAGAAGACGTTTGTAGCGCTGTGAACCTCTTCACAGCTTGGGTGACATTTTTCTTAACTTTATTTTACTTTATTTTTTGTTTTGTTTGCCTTGCATATTCTTTTATTTTCTGTTTTTGTTTGTATGACTGGTTGGACTAGGGACCAAACATCTCGGTTGGTTAAAACAGAATCACAAGCATCTTTTACCTCAGCATCACTTTCTCTTGAGTCATCTTCTGACACTAATAGTACCATGGCTGAAAATGAGAATCATGATCGGGAAGTAGTGAATCAGAATAGGACACTTAGAGATTATTTACAACCTGTCAGGACTAGTACACCCTCATGCATAATCTTACCTTTGAATGCAAATGTCTTTAATTTCAAACCTGGAATGATTCCATTAATTCCACATTTTCATGGCATGGATTCCGAGAATCTGTACCTTCATATCAAAGAATTTGAAGAGGTTTGTTCTACATTCATGGACCGAACATGCACTGAAGAAGTTATTAGACTAAAGTTGTTTCCATTTTCCTTGAAAGATAAGGCTAAAACGTGGCTAAATGCATTAAGACCTAGATCTATAGGCACATGGCAGGAAATGCAAACTGAATTTTTGAAGAAATTTTTTCCAATACATAGGACAAATGCACGTAAAAGACAAATCATGAACTTTACCCAAAAAGATTTTGAAACTTTTTATCAAAGTTGGGAAAGGTTCAAGGATCTTTTAAATGCTTGTCCTCATCATGGTTATGAAAATTGGCGTTTGATAAGTTTTTTTTATGAAAGTTTGACACCTAAGATGCGCCAATTTGTACAAACCATGTGTAATGGAGAATTTTTTGACAAAGAGCCTGAGGAAGCATTTGAATATTTTAATTACCTTGTTGAAAATGCTCAATCTTGGGACACAACTGATGTGCATGATAGGTCTAGGCAAGTTGAGTCTGGTCATGGAAAATATATTTTGAAAGAAGATGATGATTTGCGTGCTAAATTGACCTTATTGTCTAGAAAAATGGAAGCTATGGAATTGAAAAAGGTAAATGAAGTGCATGCTGTCCATAAATATTCAGAGAAGTGTAGCATATGTGAGGATCATGGGCATTCAACTAATGAGTGTCCCACGATCCCCGCATTCAAAGAGGTATTGTTGGACCAATCTAATGCTGTAAATATGATACAAAAACCATATTCCGGTCCTTATTCTAATTCTTATAATCCAGGATGGAGAAACCACCCAAATTTTGGGTGGAGGAATGACCAGCAAGTAGC
The DNA here is from genome assembly GCA_003123825.1 of Juglans hindsii. Lineage (NCBI taxonomy): Eukaryota > Viridiplantae > Streptophyta > Magnoliopsida > Fagales > Juglandaceae > Juglans > Juglans hindsii. The sequence continues at coordinate 581,362 of QEOW01000834.1, forward strand.
TCCAGCAGCCTTGGCTCCAGGACCCTCTCAACTCGCAATTCAAGTACCTCTAATGCAAAAGAAGGGACTTGAGGAGACGATGCATCAATTGTCAAACACCTTGCAGCAGTTTATGCAAGGTCAAGCAACAATCAACAATCAAAACTCTCAAGCGATAAATGACATTCGGAGGACACTTACAAAGATGACTACGGCATGGAGCTCTCAAGAGAAAGGAAAACTTCCTGCACAACCTCAACCCAATCCACAAAGTCAGCCACCACAAGGAGCGGTTGAGAGTTCAAATGTCAGGCAAGTGAAGGCGGTCACTACTTTGAGAAATGGTAGGGTGGTGAACATTCCAGCTCAAGGTTCAGACAAGGCTGGTAAGGTCTCTAAACTTGTACCAAATGAGGCTGAAAATGGTGAGTTTGAACAAAATGAAACTGAAACTGAAAAGATTTCATGTCCTGTACCTGCTCATTTTCCTCAAAGATTGGTTCCTCTGCACAAAGACAAACACCAATCTGAAATTTTAGAAATATTAAAGCATGTTAGGATTAATATCCCTTTGTTGGATGCTATTCAACAAATTCCTGTATATGCTAAGTTTCTAAAAGATTTGTATACGGTTAAAAGAAAATTAAATGTGCAAAAGAAAGCTTTTCTCACTGAGCAGGTCAGTGTCATAATTCAGAGCAATACCCTACCAAAATATAAAGATCCCGGTTCACCAACAATTGCTTGTGTTATAGGAAGTTCAAAAATTGGTCAAGCATTGTTAGATCTAGGTTCAAGTGTGAATTTACTGCCTTATAATGTTTATGAGCAACTTGGTTTGGGAGAATTAAAACCAGCTTCCATCATTTTACAACTAGCAGATAGGTCGATTAAAATGTCAAGAGGAGTTGTTGAGGATGTCTTGGTTCAAGTGGATAAATTCTTTTATCCCGTTGACTTTGTTGTGTTGGATGTTCACTTGACACCAAAATCTTCTTTTCAAGCACCTGTGATACTTGGGAGACCTTTTCTTGCTACTTCAAATGCATTAATAAATTGTAGGAGTGGTGTTTTAAAGCTGAGTTTTGGGAACATGACCCTTGAACTAAACATTTTCAATATTTGTAGGCAACCTCAAGACTTGGAAGATGTACAAGAAGTGAATTTGTTGGAAAGCATCCTTGAGGAGGAGACTTTTTTGGCATACCGGCCCACTAACTTGCTGTTTGAGCTAGAAAATTTTTGTGAACTCCTCGCTGATGACACCCCCATTGATGTTTCTCATGTTTTTAATGCAGAAAATAAATTGGAGACTAAATGGAGGCCAAAGATTGAGCAACTCCCACCGTTGACAGCAAGTTTGAAGTCTTCAGCAAATGAAATCCCAACACTAGAGCTGAAGCCATTGCCAAATGACTTGAAGTATGCATTTCTGGGACCGGACAGCACCTTCCCAGTGGTGATTTCAGCCTAAATCTCTCATGATCAAGAAGGGAAATTGATGGAAGTCTTAAAGCAACACAAAGGTGCCATTGGGTGGACAATCGCAGATATAAAAGGTATAAATCCTCTTGTGTGCACTTATAGGATTTATTTAGAAGAAAATGCTAAAGTCTCTAGGGAGATGCAAAGGAGATTAAATCCTACCATGAAAGAGGTGGTAAAAACAGAGATTTTGAAATTACTTGACGTGGGTAAGTCCCATTCATGTAATTCCAAAAAAATATGGGCTTACCATTGTGAAAAATGAGAAAGATGAACTGATTCCTACTAGGATTTCTACTGGTTGGCGAATGTGTATAGATTATAGGAAGTTGAATGCCGCCACTAGGAAAGATCATTTCCCTTTGCCATTTCTCGATCAAGTGCTAGAAAAAGTTGCGGGTCATGATTTCTATTGCTTTCTTGATGGATATTCTGGTTTTTACCAAATAGAAATAGCACCCGAAGATCAAGAGAAAACAACTTTTACTTGCCCGTTTGGCACTTTTGCATTTAGAAGAATGCCTTTTGGACTATGTAATGCACCAGCTACTTTCCAAAGATGTATGCTTAGTATTTTCAGCGACATGATTGAAAACTGTTTGGAAATATTCATGGATGATTTTTCAGTGTTTGGCAGTTCTTTTGATACATGTTTGACTAACTTACAAGCTGTTTTAGCCAGGTGTGAAGAGAAGCATTTGCTTCTCAATTGGGAAAAGTGTCATTTCATGGTTCAACAAGACATAGTTCTTGGTCACATAGTCTCATCACGAGGTATTGAGTTTGATAAAGCTAAGATTGAACTTATTTCCAAGCTTCCTATACCCAAAACAGTAAAAGAAATCAGATCATTTTTTGGGCATGCTGGGTTTTATAGGCGATTCATTCAAAATTTTAGTTCTATCTCTAAGCCCTTGTGTGAGTTACTTATGCATAATGTTGCTTTTGAATGGACCTCTTCTTGTCAAGATGCTTTTGATAAGCTGAAAATTTTGCTCACCACAGCCCCTATCATGCAGCCCCCTGTTTGGTTTATTCCTTTTGAGATAATATGTGATGCTAGTGATGTAACCATAGGAGCTGTTCTTGGACAGCGTAGAAATAAGTTCCCACATGTCATTTCTTATGTAAGTAGAACTTTAAATGGAGCCCAAAGAAATTATTCTACCACAGAAAAGGAATTGCTTGCTGTAGTTTTTGCATTAGACAAGGTTCGAACTTATATTCTTGGTTCTCCTGTGGTTGTTTTCACTGACCATGCAGCGTTAAAGTACTTATTGTCGAAGAAGGATGCTAAACCACGTTTAATCAGATGGATTCTTCTTCTACAAGAATTTGACCTTATCATCAAAGACAAGAAGGGTGCAGAAAACGTAGTTGCCGACCACTTGTCTCGGCTTACATTTGCTGAAAAGGATCACACTATCCCTATCCTTGACTCTTTTCCTGATGAACAATTAATGTCAGTTGAAAATTTACCTTGGTTTGCTGACATTGTTAATTTTTTGGTGACAGGACAAACTCCACCCCATTGGAGTGCTCAAGACATACGAAAATTCAAGCATGAGGTAAAGTCATTCTTCTATGATGATCCTTACTTGTTTAAATATTGTTCTGACCAAATCATAAGGAAATGTGTGCCTGATCATGAGATACAAGCTGTTCTTTCTTTTTGTCATAATGAGGCTTGTGGGGGGCATTTTTCTGCAAATAAAACCGTTGCAAAAATTGTACAAAGTGGGTTTTATTGGCCGCGTATGTTTAAGGATGCGTATGATTTTTGCAAAACTTGTGAGCCATGTCAAAAACTAGGCATGATCACTAAGAGAAACATGATACCTTTACAACCCATTTTGGTCATTGAGATTTTTGATTGTTGGGGGATTGATTTTATGGGGCCATTTCTATCTTCTTTTGGTTATTTGTATATCCTCGTGGCTGTTGATTATGTTTCTAAATGGGTTGAAGCCATTCCATGTAAAACAAATGACCATAAGATTGTGCTTAAGTTTTTGAAAGAAAGCATTTTTGCTAGATTTGGCATGCCTAGAGCTATCATTAGTGATAATGAAACTCATTTTTGCAACAAACCATTTGCTGCCCTCATGAAAAAATATGGTATACACCATAAAATTCCCACTCCATATCACCCGCAAACGAATGAGCAAGCTGAATTAGCTAATAGGGAACTTAAGCACATCTTAGAAAAAACAGTCAACCCCAACAGAAAAGATTGGTCTTTAAGGCTTACTGATGCACTCTGGGCTTATAGGATAGCCTTTAAAACCTCTCTTAACATGTCTCATTATCGCTTGGTATATGGAAAGGCATGTCATCTTCCCGTTGAGCTTGAACATAAGGCATATTGGGCTATTAAACAATTTAATTTTTCTATTGACCATGTTGGTTCTGTGAGAAAATTTCAGATTTCAGAATTGGATGAGCTTAGGCGAGATGCATATGACAATTCTAAATTGTCAAAGGAACGCATGAAGGTATTACATGACAAGCACATCCAAAGAAAGAATTTTGAGCCCAATGAGCAAGTCTTACTTTACAATTCCCGTCTCCATCTATTTCCAGGCAAATTAAGATCGAGGTGGAGTGGGCCTTATGTAGTTAATGTTGTGTTTCCATATGGAGCTGTTGAGATTACTAATCCTCAAAATGGAAACACTTTCAAAGTTAATGGCCAACGACTTAAACATTTTTTTGCAAAACTTTCACATGAGGATACTTCCATTCCTTTGGAAGATCCCACTTATTCTCATGGTCCTTAGCTCATTTTTGTTTTGTTTTGATTTTTTTTCTCTTCTTTTCCTTTTATTTTTCTGCTTTTATTTGTTTCAGTTCTATGTTTTGTTCTTTCTTTCTTTTTCTTTTTCTTTTTCTTTAGTATATCTTTTCAGGTTCAGCACTGTTTATTCTTTTATGGTTTCATTTTTACGTTCACAATCCTTTCAGCCATCTCAGGTATTTTCCTTCGGCCCTATTTTCTTTCATGCCTTGTTTTATTCATGATTTGCATTGAGGACACTGCACATTTTTAGTTGGGGGGTGAGGAGAGCCTTCTACCATTAGTCTCTCAGAATTAATAATTGTGGGGTCTGAATTTTGTTGCTACCAAGCTACTATTTTCACACTTCTCTACTTAAGATCAGATAGTTACAGTTTTGGGCTACACTAATTCCCATTGGTTAGTTTTAAGTTTGACACTTGACCTTATGATAAGTCTTAGCAACTCAAACTTGGGAAAGTTACTTCAAAGCTATTGATTGATGACCTTAATTAACACATGCAGATACTTTTTGTGGTTTGTTTGATGACAATCAGTGGTTTCTTCTAAGCAACTAGCAAGAACTACAATGAACCATATCTTAATGGCTTAGGAAAAGTGTGATGAAAAAAAAAATGGTGCAAGTGCATTGGAAAAGGCTACCTATCACCGGGATCTGTTAAAAAAAAAAAGAAAAATATGAGTCTTTCAAAGTGTGATAGCGTGAAAGCCGCCAATGTAATGGTTTTGAATTGGAGTGAAGACCTTTTGGTTTTTCTTGAAAAAGTTGTTAGGCTGAAACTATTGTGAGAAATCTTAAAACTAACAAATGGAAATCTGTCACACACTTGGTGCACTCAAAGATCTCCAGCTTAAGTACATTTCCCTTGTTTGAGCTCTTGAGAATTTTATAAGCTTTTGTGTTGAGCTAAAACCCGACTTGACTATATTCTAATGCCCATGATTTCAATACGATTGATCTTTTGTAGAGATTTTTGAGTTTAGTAGCTCATTCTTGGAACCTACAATATTTTTATCGCATTGTTTGCTAGAGACTAGCAAAAAGCTAGTTGGGGGGTGTGATAAAGTGTCAAAAACTACATGATTAAGCTGCTAAAGTGAATGATTTGTTTAACCAAAATATGAATGAAGCACTTAATTATGTAGTAATTTTTAGTTCTTGACTCAATATTGAATTTTGATATTTTGCACTTGAAAGGAGTTGTATTGTAATTAGTTCACACCAAAATTAATACTCCAAAAATTTTACTCCTCATATTTTATTTATGTTGTAGGGCATTATGGAAAAAATATTAAAATACATGGGTATTCTTGGAAATACCCAACTGGCACAACAACATCAAAAGAAAAAAACTCAACTCACGCACTCGGGAAATGTACTGCAAGGCAAAGAAAAACTCAACCCACGCAGATGCAAAATGCAGGGGCTTGAGGAGCTTCACGCACGGACAGCAGCTGCACTCACGCGGGCAGACCAGCAACTGAAACGCAAAGGGATAGACGTGCAACGCTGCGTGGCTTCGATGCTGTACAGAACCTGGGCTGGATCGAGCAGCTCACATACGGTGCTGGGCTGGAGAGAAATGGGTGCTGAGCAGAAACGCACAGCAGCAAGGATGAAACGCACGAAGTGGAATGCGAGCGAGCTGGAGCAAAACGCACGCAGAGGAGACCACTCACGCGAACCTGGACCGCACGTCAAAACGCACGAAAATGGATGCGAAACGGCATGGTGCTGGGCTGAGATGAAACGCGCAGCTGAGAAGGCTTAGACGCGAAACAAAGAGTATAAAAAGAAAAAGAAATTTTCGTGCGCCGTCTGTTTTTTTGGAGTTTTCGTCTGTCTATTTTCTTCTCCAGCATATTTTTTCAGAGATATTTTTTCTTTCGGTTTTATTTCCTTCTGCTAGTTCTTCTTCTTCGGCTTTTGGGTTTTCAGCACATTTGGAGATTACAGTATTTTTATTTTGCAATTTTTGTTTAGTGCAATAATTAGTGATGTTGGATTTTAATCTTCTTGAGCATTTTGTTAATCTAGAGATGATAGGCTAGATTTTTAGCTTGGGATTCAATGAGTAACTCATGACTATTTGGGGTTGGATTCTCTTCAATATTTAGTGCTTTTGATGATTAACTTGATGGATTATATTTCAATGTGCATCTAGAAAAGATTAGAGTTCTTTGTTCTTGGTTTAGATCAATTGTAGACGTAAAGGCACAATTGATACTTGAACAAGTAACATGACTTTGATATTTTTCTTTCACTTTTCTATGATTGTCATATAATTTGTCAAGTAGTTTTGTTAGAATAAAAATGGTGGTTCATTGCTATATCATCAGACCATGATTTCTAGGAATGAAAAACTGGTTGAGAGAAAATGAAAAGAGAAGTAAATCCATCACCAAATTAGTGGGCGAAAATTGCATCCCAAGTGTTTGTTTAATTGCTTCTTACAAGTTTAAGTCAACTTCCGCACATTTTCTTTAAATCTCTTGATTCTTAGCAATTTTAGAAAAATAGATTCACTTTTATTTTCCGCTTTACTTATGCTTGAGCTTCCCAACAATTTCTCTCATAATTCATTCCACGCTCCCTTAGTAAATAGCCCCATTTAGGTGTTAATATTGTTAGCGGTTAATTTCTAAAACTTATTTTTCTTTTCTTATTATTTTTGTTCATAGCTAGCTCATTTAGTTTACTCATTTCTTATCATTTTAAACTTTCGTGTCACTACAAACGGTAAAATGTAGTCTTGCGAAAATGAAATGTTTGCTAAATTCTCATTGTCCCTGTGAATTCGATCTTGGGATTTACCCTTATATTACTTTGACAGCTTCTACACTTAGAAGTCAAAATTAAAAGCTGATCAATGAGTAACAACATATGCGAGCAAAGACACACCCACACTCTTGCATACAAACACTTGCAAAAAATTACCTAACATAAAAAAAAATAAAAGAATAAAAAACCTTACAGACAAATAAACAACAGGTTCAGCTTACCACAAGGAGTCTCGATTTGTTATTCCACCCTCTCTGAAGAGTCATCTGGCTCAGTCTCAGACCCAACACCTGGGAACAGGTGTCAAAAGCAATGTGTTTATGATTAACTTGAAATGTAAGCTAAAAATGTGGAATCGACTTCCGTTGCCTAAGATGAAAAAGATGCATACTTCGCCATGAATTCCAAAAGTTCATTGTTAGCTTCCCCACGGGCTGCAGGTGCAGCTACAGTAACACGAACATCATCCGCATTCACTCCTGGCATGAACCATGAGAATTACCAGTTAAGTAGAAGTGGTTTGGTTGTTATTACCAATTAAGAAAAAAATTGGGATTTATGGCAGGAGAAGTGAAAGGGTAATATGTGCAAGAGTACCAGAAAGAGCAATTATGAAGTTCTTTCTTCTTTTTCATACTGTGTATATAAATGAATGCATGTAGAAAGGCAAAGCATATATAACTCCACGACTAAAACCAATTTCATAATAAAGAAATGAATAGTTTTTTCCCAATTAGAAAAACATATTAAGTTGACAAGTTGTCTGCAGAAAACATTCAGAAAATATTGGTGAAGCCCTTGAAATTTGAGATAAAATCCAAGCATAGTGCTTGGAACAGATGGGTGTTCAGCAATGGTCCCTGGAAAACTGTCTGTTTTAAAGTTCCAACTTCATACGCCTTTGTTACTGAGAAATACTATCAAAGTGTTAAAACCAGCGTGTCGCTCTAATAAGGAACGAATGGCATTGCTCCAATATTAAATGTTAAAATTTTTGTTCAACAAGAATGCATGCTAGATAAAATAATGTTTTGTTACTTGTGATTGCTGAACGTTGGGCACGATCTTCAACTTCTATAGCGACTTGAACAAGTCCTCCTTCTAACTGGGATATACAGTGTGGAACAGGAGCATCCTACAGCACATACCAAAAACGTGGATATGAAAGATTTTTTATTTATTTATTTATTTATTTATTGGCACCGGTTTCTGAGAACAATGTCCAGACTAATCCAGAGGTGCACAGCCCTCAACAAGAAGTTTTCCACAAGTGCACTTCGAGTAATTCAAAACGAGAAAGTACATGCAGAACAAGTAGAACAAACATATGCATGTGGAGAGACAGGGTGCTTGGCCTTTGACCAAAATCACCATCAATCATCCTGAAAGGTATTTTTTTATATTCAAGTCCACCTATTAAAAAAAAAAAAAAATTCTATATTCAATCCACGGATGATTTTTTTTAAATATGCCTTTATAACCATTTCTTATACCTTTGGGTTAGTTTCGGCAGCAACTGTACTAAGTGAACCCATCAACAACATAAATGAAAGAAGCAGTTTCCAGATCTTCTTCTGAGCGGTAGCAGACAAAGAGTTCACAACCCATACAGTTCATTCGGAATTGCTTCTTCAGTTTCCCTTCACCCCTGGATAAGAAAGATCCACAGCATAGATATGAGCTCGAATGCATGCACGCTTATAACTCAAAAACCACTCAATGAAAATGATTATTGGTTCATAAGGACAATGTACTCAGTTGGACAAAAGAATTAAGCATCACAAGACACCATACCTGTGTGCCATAGTACAAGTAATAATCAGCCAAATGAAAGATGGAGATTTGGCTCTAAATATAGCTTACATTATAATTTAGAATTAACAACTTAAAACCAACGGAAAGGAGCCAAATATTTAAAAATACTAAAAAAAAGGAAAAAGAACTATATTGCATAATATTTTTATTGATAATTAAATTTACCGTTTCAAGAGAATTTTGCCTGCCTCATTGATGTTTAACCTTGCAAGATGCTTCTACTTGTCCAACACATATGCTTTGTCAGTCTTCCTTTTGGGCATTTTCTGCAACTGGGTATCTTAGAACAAATAAACTTCAGTATCGACTAAAGCAAGTTATTATTGAAGACCAGTTATTGTGATGTTTATTTCCTAGAAACTCTTCATATTTCCATTTATGTTTTATTATATTAAGCTCTCTCATTATTAGTCTGAGTTGGAAGTTGTATTTCTGTTTTAAATGAATTTTGTGAGTTTCTATGTAAGCTTATAAAAGCATGATCAATGGAAGATGAATAGCAGAACCTTAGCATCAATCCGTGAACTGAAAGGGTTGAAGTTTCTCAAATAATTTCTCTGTTTTTCTCTGTTTTGCTTCCTTGTTTAAAACCAACAATTGGCATCAGAGATAACCAGGTTCATCTAAGGGTCGAAAATGGCTACTTTTGGAGCATCAACATTGTTCCTATTTTAAGTGGCGAAAGCTATGATTATTGGAGCATCAAAATGAAGACTTTTTTCATGTCTCAAGATTTGTGGGATGTAGTGGAAAACGGGGTGACAGTTCCGGCAGTAGGAGTTTTGGCTTCAACTCAATCCAAGCAAGAAACTACCAAAGATGCATTGGCATTGTTCATCCTACAACAGGCTGTGTCTGAATCAATCTTTCCAAGATTGATGAGGGCTGAAACTTCAAAGGCAGCATGGGAGATTCTGCAGGCAGAATTTCAAGGAAATACTAAGATAAAACTTATCAAACTTCAAGGTTTTAGAAGGGAGTTTGAAAATTTAAAAATGAAGGAATCTGAAGCAGTAAAAGAATATGATTCCAGATTAATTGAATTAGTTAATCAGATGCGTGCCCATGGTGAAGAGGTGACTGATCAAAGGATTGTTCAAAAGATTCTGATTAGTTTACCCGAGAAATATGATCATGTAGTAGCAGCTATTGAAGAGTCAAAGGATTTGCAAACTCTGTCAGTTACTGAGTTGATGGGTTCCCTTCAAGCCCATGAGCAAAGATTAGCTAGAGGGAATAATGGTTCTTTGGAGCATGCATTTCAATCAAGAGTGAATCTAAAAAACAAAAAACAAAAGATTATAAAAAGAAGCCTCAAAAGGATTACAAGAATTCTGATCAAGCTCAAATGGAAAGCAAGATGAAAGGGAAAATGGGCGAATTTCCTCCTTGTGGTATCTGCAAGAAGACAAACCATTTAGAAAAAAATTGTTATCATGTTGGGAAGCAACAATGTTGGAATTGTAAAAAATATGGGCATATGGAAAAGGATTGCAGATACAAGAACAATCAACAAGCTAACTATTCAGAAGAAAAAGAGGAGAATGAGCATTTGTTTTTTGCATGTCAAGCTCTCACTCAAGAAGAGAATATCTGGTTCATAGACAGTGGATGTAGCAATCACATGGCATCTGATGAGGCTATCTTCACTGGTCTGGACACTTCTATCAAAACCAAAGTCAAGATGGGAAATAGAGAACTTGTTATATCAGAGGAAAAGGCACAGTGGCCATCTCAACAAAGAAAGGTACTAAGTTTATTAAAGATGTATTACTTGTTCCTTCTCTTGATCAAAATTTGTTAAGTGTCGGCCAAATGATGGAAAATGGTTATTCCTTGTGTTTTGAGAATGATTTGTGCAAAATTTATGATAAAATAAAATACAATGGAATTGGCTGAGGTAAAAATGGGGAGAAGTAGAAATTTTCCCATTCAATGGAGCTTTCCTAAAGCTATGGTGGCAACTGTGGATGAGACAATGTTATGGCACCAAGATTTGGGCATTACAATCTTAATTCTTTGAGATTATTGCATCAGAAAGGGATGATGAGAGATTTACCTCTCCTAGAAAAAGAAACTGAAGTATGTGAAGGGTGCATGGTTGGAAAGCAACACAAATTGCCATTCCCTTAAGAAAGCAATTGGAGAGCTAAAGAAAAATTACAGCTGGTTCATACTGATGTATGTGGACCAATGAGGACTTCAACTCATAATCAAAGCAGGTATTTCATTCTTTTCATAGATGATTTTACTAGAATGATTTGGGTTTATTTTCTTCATAAAAAATCTGAAGTTTTTGGAGTTTTCAAGAAGTTCAAACTGCTAGTTGAGAAGCAGTCAGGCCATAAAATCATATCTTTAAGGAGTGATAGAGGCAGTGAATATAACTCCAAAGAATTTGAAAAACTTTGTGAAGCTGAGGGGATAGAACATCAGCTATCTGTGGCCTATTCTCCACAACAGAATGGAGTGTCCGAGAGAAAGAATAGGACAGTCATGAAAATGGCAAGCTGCATGTTACTTGAGAAAAAATTGCCCCAAGAACTCTGGGGTGAAGCAATGAACACTGCTATGTTCTTGCTCAATCGTGTGCCTACAAAAGCAGTTGAAAGTCAAACACCTTATGAAGCTTGGAGTGGAATTAAACTCTCTGCAAGTTTCTTAATGGTGTTTGGTTGTATTTATTATATTCATGTTCCATCTCAAAAGAGAACTAAGCTGGAAGAGAAAGCAGAAAGAGGGATATTTGTGGGATACAGCAACATTTCTAAAGGTTTTCGAATTTTCAACTTGAAAACAAGAAAACTGGTTGTGAGCCGAGATGTGAGGTTTAATGAAGATGCATCTTGAGATTGGGAAGCTGAGAAAGTGATTAAACAAAGTGTAGATGTACCAGTTGAGTCACTAATAGAAGAAGAAACAAAAGTTGAAGCCAAAAATTTTCAGCAAACTGAAACCAAAAGCTCCATTGCTGATCAATTGTCCTCTGATCATAGTGACGAAGAGTCATCTCCTGAATCTCCCATAAGAAGAACAAGGTTGATGAGAGAAGTGTATGAGCAGTGCAATTATGTCTCTCTTGATCCTGTAAGCTTTGCTGCAGCATCAAAAGAAGAAGTCTGGCAGAAAGCTATGAAAGAAGAAATAAAAATGATTGAAAAAAATGAAACTTGGGAGTTGGTTTCTCAACCTGCAAACAAGGATGTCATTGGAGCAAAATGGATTTATAAAACCAAATTGAATCCCGATGGTTCAATATTGAAGCACAAAGCAAGATTGATAGTTAAAAGATATGTGCAACAATTTGGAATTGATTACAATGAAACTTTTGCACCTATTGCAAGAATGGATACAATTAGAGCATTGGTGTCACTTGCAGCTCAAAAAGGTTGGGAAATCTTGCAATTAGATGTAAAGTCAGCATTCCTAAATGGTGTACTGGAAGAAGAGGTTTATGTCAATCAACCCGAGGGGTTTGAAAAAGAAGAAGGCAAAGTTTACAGGCTAAAGAAAGCCTTGTATGGACTAAAATAGGCACCACGAGCCTGGTATGGGAGAATTGACAATTATTTTTCTGAGCAAGATTTTAGGAGGAGCAAAAGTGAACCAACTTTATATATAAAGTCTCAAAATAGTGCTGATTTAATCATTGTGTCTTTATATGTTGATGATCTTGTTTTCACAGGAAGCAATCCTAAAATGCTTGAGGAGTTTAAAAGGAATATGATGGCAAGCTTTGAGATGAGTGATTTGGGAAAAATGCATTATTTCTTAGGCATGGAAATAAGTCGCAAGAAAAGAATGGAGTTTTCTGTGCTCAAAAGAAATATACTGAAGACTTATTGAAAAGATTCAACATGACAGGTTGTAAACCTGTAGCAACACCATTGATTCCAAATGAAAAACTGAGAAAGGATGATGATGGGAAGAAAGTGGATGCATCAACATATATAAGTTTAGTGGGAAGTCTGCTATACTTATGCAATACTAGACCTGATATTTTATTTGCTACTAATTTGCTTTCAAGGTTTATGCAAAGTCCTAGTCAAATTCATTTTGGCACTGCCAAGAGGATTTTGAGGTATTTGCAAGGAACAATCCGTTTTGGCATTTGGTATGAGAAAACATCAAGTACAAAGTTGGTAGGCTTCACTGACAGTGATTGGGCAGGCTCATCTGATGATATGAGAAGCACTTCAGGATATTGCTTCAGCCTTGGATTTGCTATGTTCTCTTGGAGCTCAAGGAAGCAAGGAAATGTAGCTCAATCCACTGTCGAGGCTGAGTATGTAGCTGCTGCTGGATCTGCAAACCAAGCCATTTGGTTAAGGAGAATTCTTGAAGACATAGGTGAAAAGCAACTTGGTTCTACTCAAATATTTTGTGACAACAAATCAGCTATTGCAATTGCCAAAAATCTTGTCCAGCATAGTAGAACTAAACATATAGCTATTAGGTATCATTTCTTGCGTGAAGTGGAATCAAATGGAGAAATTGAGATGAAGTTTTGTCAGTCTGAAGAACAGGTTGCAGATATTTTTACTAAAGCACTCCCTCGAGACAAGTTTCAGTTTCTCAGATCACAGCTTGGTGTAACTGGAAATCACATTAAGGAGGAGTATTGAAGACCAGTTATTGTGATGTTTATTTCCTAGAAACTCTTCATATTTCTATTTATGTTTTACTATATTAAGCTCTCTCATTATTAGTCTGAGTTGGAAGTTGAATTTCTGTTTTAAATGATTTTTGTGAGTTTTTATGTAAGCTTATAAAAGCATGATCAATGGAAGATGAATAGCAGAACCTTAGTATCAATCCGTGAACTGAAAGGGTTGAGGTTTCTCAAATAATTTCTCTATTTTTCTCTGTTTTGCTTCCTTGTTTAAAACCAACAGTTATACCAACTCTTAGGGGGATACAATGCCTAATATGGTCAAAATTATATTATTTCAATAGGGGTGAGTAGGTAACCTAATCCATCAATCAAATTTAATCTGCCTTTGAAGTTGTGTTAAGACTCTGAATTTACTAAAGAGTGAATGTCGAGCTTCTTTTATTTATATTTTCGAATGTGAATATTAAACATTTTGAAACAATAAAAGTCTTTATCCAATTCATGGCCAAAGCCAGTGAATATAAATAATATGAGTTAGGGCAAAGCTAGTAAATCAATTCGAGTTCATTTCCATTTGATAGTGTTAAAAATGAGAACTACGTGTTAGGAACAGTGATATTCAGAATTGGATTTGTAAAATGTAACAAGTAAATGGCTTTCGAGGAGCCACTGCCTCCACAGGAATACTTATTGAAATTGATCTGATGATCTTTCATTGTATTGTAAAATGAACTTAAATAAAGACTGGACATAGCCCATGACACTACAATGATAAACTGCCCACTACATGCCCCACTTGACCCATGATTACAGATCCTAAGGATTCGGTCCACAAGACCAGACTCAACTGAAATAAAGTCTAATTACAAACCTAACCTTGCTGAATTTAATAAAGACACAAATGACCCTTGAACCCTAATATAAAAGCATCATAATCGTTAGCTGCCCAATTCTTCCTTCTACCGTCTTCTACACATCTCTGTCTGCCAACCTTAGCAATAACAAACCCTAACAATACCCACTCCATCAAAGGATCTTGCCCACAAGATCTGGAAATCGTCTCTTCAAATTCTCGAGATCCTCCCAAGTTGCATCTTCCGCCATCGTCCCCATCCAGTGAGTAAGAACCTCAACACCGCACGGCTCCATTTTCTTTTTAGTTGTCTTTCCAAAATGATCTCTGGTTCCGGCATCAAAGCACATTTTGACGTTACCTGAGGCAGCTATGTGTTGGCTTGTACATGTGCCCCTAGTTTCAGTTTCAAGCATGAGACATGAAAAGTGGGGTGAATCTAAGCTCCCTGAGGTAGGTCTAGGCGATACGCAACCCTGCCGATACTGTGGAGGATGCGATATGGCCCAAAGTACCTTGGTGAGAGCTTGAGATTCCTTCGCATGGCCACTGTCATTTGTCTGTATGGCCTTAATCGTAAGTATACCCAGTCGCCTTCTTGGAACTCCTAGTCTGTTCTCTTTTTATCTAAATGTTTTTTCATTTGGCTCTGAGCTTCATGAAGATTTTCCTTTACCAATTTACTGATAAAATCACGATCTTTAATTTCTTCTTCCACTGCATGTACTTTAGTAGCCCCTGGTTCATATGGGAGAAGTTTGGGTGGGGGAAATCCGTATACTGTTTCAAAATGGGATATTTGGGAAGAACTGTGGGTTGAGATGTTATAGATGAACTCAGCGAGGGCTAGCCATTTCTTCCAATCCTTTGGTCTGTCACTACTAAAGCATCTGAGATAATACTCTAAGCTTTTGTTGACCACTTTTGTCTGTCCATCTGTTTGTGGATAGTACGCTGAACTTAGCAATAGGCCAGTCCCACATATTCTGAACAACTCAGTCCAGAATTGACTGGTAAACACTGGATCCCTGTCACTTACTATCGTCTGCGGCAACCCATGCAATTTGAACACATTCTCCATAAAAACTCTAGCCACTTTCAGAGCAGTGTAAGGGTGATGCAGTGGTATAAAATGAGTATATTTGCTCAGTCTATCCACTACCACCATTACTACAGTGTCCCCTCTGAGGGAGGCAAACCTTCCACAAAATTCATACTGATACCCAATTCTTCTCAGTTATTGGTAGGGGCTGAAGCAATCCTGTTGGGTGAAGGGTTTCCACTTTGTTCCTTTGGCAAGTATCACATTCCCTAATAAAGGCTCTGACATCTTGTCCCAATCCAGGCCAGTAAAACTCCATTTTTATCCTTGAGTATGTTTTACATACCCCTGTGTGGCACCCTAATGGACTACTATGATACTGTTGCAGGATCTGTTGCTGGAAGGGTACTAGTGTTCCTAGATGAAGTCTCCCTTTGTGAAAGAGGATGTCATTTCAGAGCTGGTAATGAGAAGGGTCCAAGGTCCCCTGATGGTAGTTGCTCAACAGCTCCTGCAACTGGGGATCTTGGGGTTAGGTTTTCTCCAACTCCTCTATCCATTTGGCTTGTATCATGCTAATTGCTTGTATGGCTGGTTCATGGGGTTGGTGGTTGGATTGGAATTATTTGGTGTTAGTTGGTTGTTGGCTGTTGGCTGTTGGCTGTTTGGTGGGTTGAAGTGTTGGGTTCATTTGTGGGTGGAAGTCTGGATAGGGCATCTGCAACAGTATTGGTTTTACCACTCTTATATTCCACCACGAAATCATACCCCAGTAACTTAGAAACCCACTTTTGCTGAGCCGGGGTTCCAATCCTTTGTTCCAACAAATGTTTTAAGGCATCCTGATCAGTGTGGACCTTAAATGACTGCCCCAATAAATAGTGCCTCCACTTCCTTACCGCCATCAACACAACAAGTAATTCCTTTTCATAAGAAGATAAAGCTAGGCTTTTACCTTTTAAAGCTTGACTCAGGTATGCTATGGGCTGACCCTCCTGCATAAGTATAGCACCTAACCCTTCCCCCAATGCATCACACTCCACTACAAACTGTTTTGAAAAATCTAGAACTCGTAGAACTGGTGGGTTGCCTGCTTTAGTTGAGTGAATGCATGTAATGCCTTTTCTGTTCACAAAAATGAGTTCTTCCTTAGCAGTACCGTAAGTGGTGCTGCAATCATGCCATAACATTGCACAAATTTACGATAATACCCTGTGAGTCCCAAAAAACCTCTTAGGGCTTTTAGGTTAGTAGGTATAGGCCATCCTTGCATGGCAACTATCTTTTGTGGATCTGCCTTGACTCCTGCTTTAGAAATGAGATGCCCCAAGTACTCCACTTCCTTGCTTCCAAATATGCATTTAGAAGCCTTAGCATAAAATTGGTGGAACTTCAGAATCTCCAAAACAATGCTTAGATGCTGCAAATGATCCTGCAGTGTCTTACTATAGATTAGAATGTCATCAAAAAACACCAAAACAAAATTCCTTAGGTAGGGCCTGAATACTTCATTCTTTAACCCTTGGAAGGTTGAGGGAGCATTGGTGAGGCCGAAGGACATCACCAAAAACTCATAGTAACCTCCATGGGTCCTGAAAGCAGTTTTGTGAATGTCTTATGGGTGCATTCTGATTTGATGATATCCCGAACGCAAATCCACTTAGAGAAAATTTCCGTCCCATAGAGTTCATCCAGTAGTTCATCTATATTTGGGATAGGATATTTGTCTTGATAGTATCCTTGTTCAATGCTCTAAAATCTACACACATCCTCCAACTACCATCTGCCTTCCTTACTAACAACACCGAAGAGGAATACGGACTTTGGCTGCTCCTTATGACTCCACTTTTGAGCATTTCAGAAATTAATTTCTCAATTTCTGCTTTTTGATAGTAAGGATACCTGTAGGGGCGTAGACATGCTAGTTTGGCTCCACCTTGTAACTGAATCATGTGGTCATGACTCCGAGGTGGAGGTAAGCCATTTGGTTCAGAAAAAACTGACTCATAATCTTGTAGCACTTGTTGTAACTCTGGTTCCACCTCCTTTACTGCCCTGTCTGAGTCTATACCCAGCATTTGGACCCATATTCCCTTGATTGTGCCCTTCTTCAAGTTAAGGGTGTGATCCTCCTCTTCGAACACTTCCTGAGAAGGCTGATTCCCTTGCAACTTGGAGGTCTTTCCCTTAAAAGTAAACTGCATAGTGAGGTCAGAAAAATTCCACAGAATTGGACCCAATTTCCTTAACCAATCTACTCCCAACACTACATCACACCCGCCCAAGGTTAACAAATAAAGTTGAGCCATAAAATATAAATGATGTACGTGGAGCGGGCGCGACCCTACAATAACCTTGGCAAGGAAGGCTATCACCATTAGCCAACCTTACTGCCAGCTGGCTTTCTTCCACTGGCAGTTTTGACTTCCTTGCTATATATGGATCCACAAAACTATATGTACTTCCCGTATCAATTAAGATTAGCACTTTTTGTTGATTAATACTTCCTTCCACCCTCATAGTTTTAGGAGAAAGTGACCTTGCTAATGCATGTAAAGAGATTTCCAACAGCTTCCCTACCTCATTTTCTTCCACTATTGTGGTCTCAGTTTGTATAACTGCTAGACTCCCCTCCTCATTCCCCTTTTCTTCATCCTCATTTTCTAACCCTTCCAATAAAAATAGCTTTGGCCTATTGCATTTGTGTCCCACATGAAACTTCTCATCACAATAATAACATAATCTCATACTCCTCCTATCCTTCATTTGGGCTGGGCTAATTCTTTCAATGGGAAAAGTGTTTCTGCGTGGTGGATAATTGGGATTAGGGGGGGTCTTGGTTCTTGTCTAGGAAGAGGTGCAGGTAATCTGAGTACAGGAGATGAGCTAATAGGTTTAGGGCTGTATATGGGGTTAGGCAGAATACTTCTAGTGGTAATACCCTGACTTCTTCTATTCACTTCTTCTTCTTGCAATTTAGCTAACCCGAAAGTAGTTGAGAGAGATGAAGGTTTAAACATTGTCACCATAATTCTTAAGTCATCTCTAAGTCTACTAATGAAAGTGCTGATTCTAAATTATTCAGTAGGACCCTTTATTCTATTAGATAAAGCTTCGAATTGGGTTTGATATTCTTCCACTATCCCAGTTTGTCTTAACTTAGTAAAAGCCCCAACAGGATCCTCATAACTAGAGGGTCCAAACTTGACTTTTAAAGCAATCACAAAATCCTCCCAATTATTGACTGGCCCCGACTCCATCAACCAACAATACCATGCCAAAGCTTTTCCCTCCATGTGAAAAAAAAAAAAAACAATCTGTAATTTTTGGTCTTCTGGGGTACTAAAATAGGCAAAAAATTGTTGGGCTAACCCATTCCATAGGTTCAGTGCCATCAAACTTAAGAAAGCCAAGCCTAATAGATCTAGCATGAATACCCCCTCCCCCTTCAAACAAAAGATTGTTACTGACCTTGTTATTAGAGGAGCCTTCTCCAGAGTAGTGATTTCCAGGCAATATAGCCAACTAATCATAACTGGCTGCAAGGTTGTTGAGCTGTTGTAAAACTACTTCTAGCGTGTGTTTCTGTTTGTCTTGCTTTTCTCACAGGTATATTGTTTCTCCCTTCAAACTGGACATGGCTTCTGCAAGCTGAGCGTGACGGGTACCATCGGCCATGGCGCAGGAACGCGACTCTGAGACCACTGTTAGGAACAGGGATATTCAGAATTGGATTTGTAAAATGTAACAAGTAAATGGCTTTCGAGGAGCCACTGCCGCCACAGGAATACTGATTGAAATTGATCTGATGATCTTTCATTGAAATATAAAATGAACTTAAATAAGGACTGGACATAGCCCGTGACATTACAATGATAAACTCCCCACTACATGGCCCACTTGATCCACGATTACAGATCCTGAGGACTCGGTCCACAAGACCAGACTCGACTGAAATAAAGTCTAATTACAAACATGACCTTGCTGAATTTAATAAAGACACAAATGACCCTTGAACCCTAATATAAAATCATCATAATCGTTAGCTGCCCAATTCTTCCTTTTGCTGTCTTCTACACATCCCTGTTTGCCAACCCTAGCAATAGCAAACCCTAACACTACGATTCATTCAAAAGAAGTAATCTCCGTGCCAGAGCAAATATACATAACTTTAGGGGTTGATTTTCCAACAGTTTCTTGTGAACCAAACAAAGAAATAGAATGAGAGAGAGAGAGAACCTGTTATGAGGACGTGAGAACCACAGTGCTTGCAGTAATAGACAAAGAGATTGGAATCCGGTCCATCTGGAGTGGCGTCCTTGCTCGAGTACGTATGCGTCATCCTCTTCGGCATTCCTTCCCGGCTGCTTCCCTCCGAGAGCTAGGAAAAGACTTTTGCTTCAAAACTGTGTCGTTTGACGTCTAGAATTATTCTTTTGCAGTATATTCAAAGGAAGATGCTACTCAACATCTGAGCTGAGTTGGTTTAACCTGCCACGTGGCATTACTAAATCAAATTAAAAGAATTCTCAATTCCTATTTTTTTTAATTCAAAAAGTCTACTTATAACCAATCTGGGAAATCAGCGCGTCACCATGCCCTACTTGGCACATTTCAAAACAACGTTGTTTCTAATTTAATTCAAACTAAGACGAAGTGGCCTCCATCCCCCTCCATCCCAGTCGGAACCCTCATCCCCACGAAGTGGATTCTCTTCGTCTTCTCCATTCTCATCGTCTTCCCCACGAAGCCAACCTCCATCCTCATCCCCCACGAAGCCATCCTCCATTGAATGGAAACCTTCTTCTCTGTCCCAGTGGGTCTTCATCTTCTACACGAAGCTTGTGGGTCTTCGTCTTCTCCACAAAGCCAGTGGGTCTGTCTTTGAAACCTTACCTTTGTCCGTCAAAACCCCAATTTTGGTCGTTCTCTGATTTCATTTTCATTTTCGTCTTCATCTTCTCCCCCACCTAATCACCCATCGTCTGGTTTCTCCCTTCTACTTCGTCTTCGAAAACCCCTCATCCCCATCGAAACCTGTCTTCAGAACCCCCTTCCCCATTGTCTCATCTTCTCCACTGCCTCACGAAGCCACAACCCATGTAGCCACAGCCCACGAAGCCCCTATTATCTTCTCCACAGCCACGATTTTGATATAATTTTTGCTAGCATTCTCCCCAACCAAACATCGGAGAGAAGTAGAATTACAATCTTGAAAGTGTCATGCAAATTGATTTTCACAAACTGAAACAAAAGGGTCTCATGTATTGTCGATACAATACCCATTGCATGAATTTGATAAATTAATTGATTTACAATGAATAGAAAGACAGAGACTTTAGTATCTCAAATTCTCAATGGGTCTCATAAAGCTCCTAAAGACGCTTCTCAGAAAGCCCCATTTGACCTCCAAATTTTTTTTTAAACCGTCATGAGCTTTGTTTTATTATTGTCGAGCACCGGTTTGAGTGTTTTTTTGTCACTTGAAATCCTTTGCCAAAATGGATTTGGGCGTTTTCAACCACTTGAAATGCTTTGCAGAAAATGGTTAGTCCTTCCTTCTTTCTTTAGTCTAGTCCTTTCTTCTTCCTTTAGTCCCTCTTCTTCAGATGTTGGTTCTTCTTCAGTCGCTGGTTCAAATGTTGAGATGTTATTTCTTCTTCAGTGGATGGGTTGCTTGTTTCATTTCATTTCTTCTGCTTTTTTATTATTGTCAGAAGTTGACGTGGCAATTGCCACTTTAGCTGGTTACACGATCGTTTTGCAAGGCCGGTTATATGTAGAAGAACTGTTTTGAATTTGCATAATCTAATGCTAATATTCTAAAAAGATATCTCAATTATGAGTTATACTTTCTCAGATCAATTTTTCGTTATATTTCTTTTAAACACGTTATGTTTTTTAAATAATATAAACAAGGCCCATTAAGTATAGGCTATGATATTTATTGGACACGATAAAATAGAAATAAAATGATGATTTTGAAAATAAGAGAGATTGTTTGAAACTTCTAATAGTATTATTGTTTGGGAATCGAATTGAATGGTACATTTTGAAAATTTATTAAAAAATTGATAATCGTTTATAATCAGTAAATTATTTTATAGATATTTTCCACTATGGTGATAAATTAATATTGTTGATAATAAGCACAAAAAAATATTTACGTTGTTTTTAATATGACACGTGGTACTCCCAAGTCAGAAGGTCGAATACCAGAGTCCATATTTAAAATTGTGTTTTGTTTTTTTAATCTAGGACTCTGTTTGGTTCTCAGGAAGATGAAGGAAAGAAATTGAGAAAATTTGTATCTTTCATTTTCATTGTTACAAGAAAAACAACAAATTGAATTTTAAGGAAAAAAAGGTAATACAAAAGATCTTCGAAATTACAATTTCGAGCTATATTTGGTTCCTTGGAAAATAAAGGAAGAAAATCAAAAAAATCTGTGTCTTTAGTTTTCACCCCTTGTAAGATATGTTGTTGATGGTATTTCTTGTAAGATTTTTCATTTATTGTTGATTGTTTCATGCGAAGGGGGTGAGAGTTTCAGAGAAACAGAGAGGGGGAAAGTGAGAGACGATGGGAGGTGCCCGAGAGGTTATATGAGATTTACTTATATGAGGGCGATTATATTCTTCTAATCTTGGAATGCAGACGTGCCACAATGCTATTGGAGGGTGTAAATTCTCTTTGTTTACCGGATACTATTTGTATATATTCTAAAACAAAATTTCTACTCAACATTGTGAATTCTTCATCTCATTATTCCTACACCACACACCTACTGAAAGGAAAAAAAAAAAAACTCACATCAATAGGTATGTGGTGTAGAACCGCTTAGTTAAAAAACTCATTCTAAAAAAAAGGTTTTGCTACTCATCATTCACATACACCACATACCATATTTATTTTTATTTTTTAACTTTTTTTAATATTTTTTTGTTTTATTCTTCTTAAACTAATTGAACTATTTTACTCACCATCTATAGACCACACATTTGGTAAGAAAAAAATAATAAAAAAATTATGGTGTGTTGTGATGAATAGAACTTTTTCTAAAGAAAAGCACCTAATGAGAAGAGTTCTTTACTGTTGCAAATCTGGGATGGTCGAAACATCGTACAAAGAGGTAAAACAATTTTTTTTGTCAAAAGAAAAGTCTCTCTGTCTAGAAGTCGGAAACATTACCTCATGGATTTTGAAAGGGCATCGTGGAAACAAGTGACATATCCTACAGAGTCCTTTTTTTTACGTTGTTTTTAATATGACACGTGGTACTCCCAAGTCAGAAGGTCGAATACCAGAGTCCATATTTAAAATTGTGTTTTGTTTTTTTAATCTAGGACTCTGTTTGGTTCTCAGGAAGATGAAGGAAAGAAATTGAGAAAATTTGTATCTTTCATTTTCATTGTTACAAGAAAAACAACAAATTGAATTTTAAGGAAAAAAAGGTAATACAAAAGATCTTCGAAATTACAATTTCGAGCTATATTTGGTTCCTTGGAAAATAAAGGAAGAAAATCAAAAAAATCTGTGTCTTTAGTTTTCACCCCTTGTAAGATATGTTGTTGATGGTATTTCTTGTAAGATTTTTCATTTATTGTTGATTGTTTCATGCGAAGGGGGTGAGAGTTTCAGAGAAACAGAGAGGGGGAAAGTGAGAGACGATGGGAGGTGCCCGAGAGGTTATATGAGATTTACTTATATGAGGGCGATTATATTCTTCTAATCTTGGAATGCAGACGTGCCACAATGCTATTGGAGGGTGTAAATTCTCTTTGTTTACCGGATACTATTTGTATATATTCTAAAACAAAATTTCTACTCAACATTGTGAATTCTTCATCTCATTATTCCTACACCACACACCTACTGAAAGGAAAAAAAAAAAAACTCACATCAATAGGTATGTGGTGTAGAACCGCTTAGTTAAAAAACTCATTCTAAAAAAAAGGTTTTGCTACTCATCATTCACATACACCACATACCATATTTATTTTTATTTTTTAACTTTTTTTAATATTTTTTTGTTTTATTCTTCTTAAACTAATTGAACTATTTTACTCACCATCTATAGACCACACATTTGGTAAGAAAAAAATAATAAAAAAATTATGGTGTGTTGTGATGAATAGAACTTTTTCTAAAGAAAAGCACCTAATGAGAAGAGTTCTTTACTGTTGCAAATCTGGGATGGTCGAAACATCGTACAAAGAGGTAAAACAATTTTTTTTGTCAAAAGAAAAGTCTCTCTGTCTAGAAGTCGGAAACATTACCTCATGGATTTTGAAAGGGCATCGTGGAAACAAGTGACATATCCTACGGAAAGAGAAGAAAAGGTGGATCGTGCTAGTATGCTACACCATAAGAGATGGGTGGACGAATCCCTCCATTCCATCATAACTTGAAGCCGCGACCAACATCTGCAACTCAAATGAAATACCAAGTAATAATCAAGACTTGGTCTCCCATTTAATAACGCGAAATCATATGATAACAATTCTTTCATAATCTATTTACAACTAAGGATTAAATAATTATTTTTTTCATGTCCTTTAAACTGTTGTTAGGATAATAATTTTGAAATAAAGTGAAAATAAATTATTTTTTAATAAGAAGTTGTAGATAAATTGTAGAGTAGTGGTATGGTATTGTATTATTGTCTTTTAATAACCAACTCTTCCAAAAGATAGGATAAAGCAAAGGAAAATACTTCTTCCATAAAGAGAAGCAACCGATTGTTTTTAACTTCATGGTTAAGGAAGTGTTTTTTAATATTTTTATAATTTTTTTTTCAAAATATTTAAAGGAGTTTGAAAAATATTTAAAACTAAATAAAAATATAATTTACACTATCGGTACAATATATGAGTAACTTTTCTCAGTGACTGGCATTGTCCTAAAGCAAAAGTGACTAGATGGTCAAGCCTTAGAGATGGTTGAAAACGTCTCATCCGTTTGGATTTAGATATAAATTGAGATGATTTTAGATAAATTGAATAAAATATTATTAAAATATTATTTTTTAATATTATTATTATTTTGAGATTTGGAAAGGTTGAATTGTTTATTATATTTTGTATAAAAATTTGATAAAACTATAATAATGAGATGAGATAAGTTGACATAAGTTAAGGTGAGTTTTCAATCCAAATCGGGACTAATCTACGTACAGTTCACTACCAAAATCTACGTACAAAATAGATCAGCTTCAGAGATTTCGAAAATGCAACCTGCAACATAAGGAATGGAAGCAGCTCTAGAAAGCACAAATACATGAAGAAGACTACAAACGTTGATATACATGAAAACTAGAATGGAAAATTCTCCTAATCAGAACTTCACTTGCAAAGTGAATCCAATGTGGGAGAAGCAAAAGCAACTCTAATCGGAGAGGAAAATGCTGTCCAAAATGAAAGCTAGCAGGTTTGGCAAGTGGGACGAGATACAAAATTATCATCTCATCTCATTATTACAATTTTTTTAAATTTCCACACAAAATATAATAAATAATTCAACTTTTTTAAATCTCAATTCAAAATTTTCAAATCTCAAAATAATAATAATATTAAAAAATAATATTTTAAACTTTCATCTAAAATAAAAAAATTTCATCTCACTATCCAAATATGCCTGAAAATTTGGATACAAAAAGTATTTATTCTCATTTCATCTCATTATTATAACTTTTCTAAATTCTACACAAAATATCACAACCAATTCAATTTTTTAAAATTTTAAAACAATAATAATATTATTATAATATTCTAATAATATTTAATTTAACTTTATTTCAACTTATCCAAACGACACCTTAAGTGTTAATTTCTTTCCAACCAATCACGCAAAGTGGACATCTAACAACATTATTGAGAGGATAGTACTACATGTACTTACAATAGAGCAATGCTAGGATAGTACTCAAGTAGGGACTGTAAATAGAATTTCTCCTTACAATAAGACTCATTTTATTAATTTTCTTTTGAAATTCAAATTTTAAATTTTAAATTTTATAATTTTCAGCATATTAATACTAGAATGTAGACAATAAACTTTTTATAAGCTTTTCTTAAGTACATTTAATATTTTTCTTATGAATAATTCTACATACAATTATAAAGTGTGTAAACGCTGCATAACCACTTTGAAAAAAATCTATTACTAAAAAATTAATTTTTTTCATATAAAATCTTTGTTTTATTCACTTTTTTTCAAAACTATTACGCGATAATTATACAATTTACGATTGTAAATATCTTTTCTTTCCTTTAATACATATAATAATAATAAATTTGAAAAAAACAGGACTGTTGAGAATATTTTGAGACTCAGACAACTGGAAGTGGTCTGGAAAGTGAGACCCACTTTGCGTTTTAGGTTGTAGCTGAGATAGACGACGGGTTCAGCAGGTCTAGTCCAACATATATATGTGCGCCCACATATTTGGAAAGAAACATAGATATGGTCAAGTCATTTTATTTCCATACCAAAAGCACAAAGCAAAGTAACAGACCACAAGTCCAGCAAACAAAACTTGGGATATTAATTGTTCTACATCAAATATAAATAGACATAAATAAAGGGTCTTCAATCTCTCCACGACTGCAACCTATCCAGCTGACACGCGAGGCAAACCCTCCAATTCTGCAACAACAATTAGACATGACAAAAATATATATTAACACCAAGAAAATTTGCAAATTATACCACAAAAATCCTACTTGATAAATGATAGGTGAAGTACAAAAATAAATAAATGTAGGGCAATCCCATCACTCAGGCTGCAGGAAACTTGAGCAGCTGAGCGGCCATGGCGGCCCTTAAAATTATTAATGTACGCCTATCGCACTATCGTGCGCCACGATTTTCTAATAGAAACCTCTCCCGTGGAATACCACGCCACCCCTTCCTCAAGAGGGAAGCGCTCGGCCTTAGGCGCTTTTAATTATGCCACAAGAATTCTGAGACCTGAATCAGCCAATTATACAATGATATAGATTCATCACTAGACAACAAAGAGATTTCAAACTACACTTACATATTTTGTTGAAGGCCACAATATCACAACTCTGGACAAACTCATTAATTGGTTCTTCCGTAAGACGTTCCTCAATGAGACTATCAACAGATACCAAGTCATCCACAACGGTAAGCATTATCTGCAATTTCTTGATACCATACCCAACCGGTACCAGTTTAGCTGTGGCAATCATTGAGTTGATGTCAGAATAGTGTAGATACTTGCTCCATGTCAGATATCAGAGAACTCACACACCAGATAAAAGGGAAAGAAATTGCCAAAAAATAACACAAAAAATGGTGTAACTAATAGAAATATCAACCATCAGCTAAACTTTGATGACCAATCCAGCTGAGAACAGTTTTCCATGAAAAATTGGAGCAAGACAAAGCCTTGGTTTGATTTCTTTCTAAAGCCCAAAACTAAAAACATGAGGAATCAGGACGAAGAACATACATGCTCCCCAAAACAACCCTTCCATCTGAACACTTCTTACTGCTTCTTCAAGTTTTTTCATGTCAGTTTCATCATCCCATGGCTTCACATCCAAAAGAACCGAGGACTTGCCAGCTGAATATTTGGGCAAAAAATAAAATAGATTATTAATGCCAGCATGATAACAAGGAACACGCTAAAATGTATTCCAAAAGCATGCTAGGTCGCAAAAAATAAGCCACAAAACTGACACTCCTTCTTTTTGCCAGATGCCTTGATGGCAGCGGCACGTTCTTCTGCAGCCTTCTTCTCCTCTTCAGTCTCCTCGCCAAAAAGGTCTACATCATCATCATCATCTTCTTCTGCAGCTGAGGCCTAATAACATCATATTTGATCAACTCTTAGATTAAACTATTTTAAAGAAATCTCTAAACCTGAAAATAAAAGGACACCCAAATTGACTTCAGGAAAGCATCCAGAAGCAACGTAAATGGTGCAACCCAAATAGACCAAAAGTGGAGTGAGTGAAAAAGGCATATGAATACATAAACAGGGAGATGTGTAGATTAACACCAAAAATAATTTCGAAGGTACTTGCCTTACTGTCAGCAACTGGAGGGGTTGCAATTGCCTCCTCTGTGATGGGAGCAGATCCCTCAACAGTGACACCACATCCTTCTCCAGAAACACCACTAGAAGCAACATGAACACATAATTAGACCAAAAGAAACCATGGAGAACACAAGGAAAAAAAGTATAGACATATATCAAACAATATCTCCAACACAAGCTCACAAGATAAAGATTGATATCACAATAACAATAAAACTAATAGCTGGGGCGTACGAGATCCTCAAGAGTGCATCAATGTGATTGAACCACCGAGACACGTTAACGTATTCAGCTGATGGAGCCTTGAAGATAGCTCCATATACAGTAAGATCGTCCTTGGAAGCTTGATAGCTGAAAAGAGCGAGAAGCAATTTACATACCATAGAAAAAACTTGAATCGAAATCACTATCATGAATGCTAGTGTCTTCTCATGTTCTTCTCATATACTCCCAAAGCAAGTCTAGGAGGAATAGCAAAACAATGCTTACATGAAGAAAGGAGTATAAATGACAAATGACGCAAGACTTACCCTGTAATGTAACTACGAGTAAGGAGGTAATCATCAAGTTTCTTCAGGCCAGAGGGTGAGTTGACATCATAGAATGTGACTGCCATTCTAGCTAAGTGTGCAGGTTGCTTCTACAAGCAAATAGGAAGTGCAAAAAACAGGGATAAGTGCTTCTTCGATGAACAACAACAAACAAATAAACTGGACCTCCTGCAAATTACCTATAGTCTCCCATATCCAAACATAGATCTAAGCAAAATTCAATTTTAAGCACTTTCCCATTTTGCTAGTTAGGTGGATCTCTTGAATACTACCTATATATTGGAGTTCACCCCCTGTTTTGACTCATTTAAGTTTGCATTACTTGTAAAAAAACAAGAAAAATAGAGAGAAGCATGTTTTCACAACGCAACAAAAATGATGAAAATGTAAGTTTTAAGAGCCAAATTAAGCAATGGAAATCTTTATGCGTCCCAACTTGGGCAGTTCGGCAAAAATAACATACGGTACCATCAGACTCAGACAGAATATTTTTTTTTACTGGCTTCATTCTCGGTTACGCTCAGCCATGAAAAATTTACCTACCATTGAAAACTTTATAATGTAGAACCAAACGTCGAAACAGAAGGTGACGGGACACCTACATTACTAGTATTTCCAGGATGCAACTGGGGAACTGACTGGGCTGAGCTTGTAACTGAGCTTGGAATTGGGCATGAGCCTGAGCCTGCGCCTGGGCATGAGCCTGAGCCTGCGCCTGCGCCAGCGCAAGCGCCTGAGTTTGAGGCTCAGACAGCTGGAAGTGGCCTGGGAAGTGAGACCCACTTTGTGTTTGAGGTTGTGACACTGAGATAGAAGACGGGTTTGGTGGTTCTGGTTCATGGGCATAGACTGTGGAACCGTCCCAGAATTACCAAAAGGGATTAGCGCCCCAACATTCTTCTTAGTGTTATTATGATTCATTGAAACCGTTGTATGACGCCACAAATACTTCAGGGACCAAACTACAGCATCAAAATCCACAAAACTTCCTTTGCGTAAGCATACTAAAAGCGAAGATTCAAGCTTTATTTTGCCCCATTAAAAATTTCTTCGATACTTTCAGAACTTAGGTATTTAATCAAGTATGAATCGTGAAATTTCCTAAATCCCAACACAGAATTCCCACACAGCGTTGATTTTCGTATAAACCGTTTTTTTTTTTTTTTTCGGGAACCCTAGTTTCATTAGAAAACCCCAGATCTTCAATCCAAAGTTGAACACATTGAGCCCAAGACAGAATTCCTCTGGAACTCCAGATATAAAATAAATCCAGCCTTCAATTCAAACTACTGCTTCGATACAGAGACGAAGAAAATCACGAAGGAGAAATACGAACGATAGGCATGCACATGCGTATAGAATTGGAAACACATGTCAAGAGTAAGAACAAAAAAAGCATACCACTGCGACTACGGAGCTGAGAGATTTGAGAGGCGCGAGATGATAGGGAGGACTAGGGTTCTGAAGGAGTCTTGAGTATTTAAAGAGGAGAAATGATTTGTACAAGTCCCAAATAGATAAGTTACATACAAGTTTTTGTAAAAAAGTAAACCTCACTTTAAAAAAGTGTAAAAAAAATTATTATTTATTAGTGGGACCCATTGTTTTATAAAAAGCTTGTATGAGGTTTGTCTATTTGAGGTTTGTATCTAGCATTACTCTTTAAAGAGAGGGTGATAGTGAGCGAGTGATTCGGTGTTTCGCGACTCACCAATCTGGAATAAACGATACATTCCAGACCTTCGGATATTTATTTGTTACTGTAGATAGCAGATTAGCAACTGTAGCTCATCATCCGTTGCACACCATATGCGGCTTTATTATTTTTTTTTTTCAAGCAAAACGCACGTTTTGCATCACGGGTTTTATATTTCTGTGCATTCAAATTATGATTCACATATCATGCCCACCCTCCTCTCTCGCCAAGACCACGTCGGCTTTCTCTTCTCAACGCCACCCTGCGACAATGTCTTTCTGTTCAGCCCCACCTCGCTAAGCTCTTCCGTCTGCCACTCCCCGTGAGTTGATAAAGGGTATAGTTTTTCAACTCATTTCCACAGTCACAGTAGCATAATACACCCTAGAAAACCCTCTCGTCTTCTTTCATTTTCAATGGCTTCTTGAATCTGCAAAAAATGCACCTTCATCAACCCACCTTTTAAAAAATCCATCTGCCAAATCTGCTTAACTTATTCTTCTTCTTCTTTCTTGAATCCATACAGGAACACGAACTGTGAGGTCTGCGGCACGAGGGCATCAGTGTCGAGGTTCAAGGATTTGAACGATACTGATCTTGATGATGATGAGATTGGGGTGGGCTCCGTTTTCTTGCCATTGCAGTGTTGCAAGAGGAAGCTGTGGGACCCAGTTGCGGATCACGAAGATTGCGTCGAATTGGGTGGGTTTAGAGGAGCTAAGGCTTCGAGTAAGGTGGTGGCCGTGTTGGGTTAGCTTTGAGTTTTGATCAAGTTTGGATTTTTGCATTTTTGGATATTAGTTTGCTTAGTTTTCCTTGTTATTATTGTAAATGTGCTATGTAGGGTCTACAACTTTTATTAGGGCAGGTTTTTTTTTTTGGGATTATATATTGCTGGACACTGTAAACGATTACGGGGGGTCTAATGGTAGTTTCTCTTTCTTTTTTGTTTTTTGTTTTCCTTTCTACAAGATGATTGATTCTTTAGCAAGCCATGCTTTGTCCCTTTTGTGGCAATGTCTTGATTGATAATTATGGGAATTGTTAATGGTTGTCTATACAAAGCAATCAGAAAGCATATTGGACCTCAGAAATTATTTTTTGGATATAGTTGGTTTCCAATGCAAAATTAGTTTTCCATGACTTGGACTTTAGATCAATTGTGATGGACTTTTCTCTTTCGTATTTTGGTTTTAATATTTATACAATGGAATATTTGGTGTTTTTAGTTTCACATGACTAAAATTGTGTGACAACTCAGGTTCAGGCACAATATCTAGTGCATTAAAGGTTTCAAGCTATAATGTTTTGTTCGAGAAGACCTATGTTTGTTTTTAGGTTCTCTCTCTCTCTCTCTCTCTCTCTCTCTCTCTCTGGATTAGCTCTATGTATAAATACATCTTGCTTATGGTCACTTTCCTCTGCAGGAGGTTACTCCTAATATATATGACATTTTTCGCTAGTCCAGCTGGTGGAAGGTATATAATTGCTTAGTTTCATGTGAGGTTGCAAATTCAAGAGCTTACTTTTGCATGCTGGTAAGTTTTGGATCTCCTATGGAGTAAAGTTCATTTTGCATTTTGATTATTGTGCTATTAGTCGTGCGGGATGGGTTTAAGGGGATTTTTTTTTCAGCTTTGTGATGGCGAAATTTAGCGCTGACAAGAGATGTTTATTTGTAAGTCCTCTATGTCTGTTTCTGCCATTTTTCAGATTTTCTTTTGACCTTTTGGTAAACATTCAACCCAGTATTGAATGCTTTCAACCTTTTGGGCTGCCAGTCATCTATTATAGCCTCTGTGTTAATGGATGGAGATATTACAGTCTCGGGGTATATTCACCGTTCTCTTTGAAATGAGTTTGTCATCCATGTTCATTTGGTGGACATTTATGTGGTTTCTAAGCTTAGATTTCTTGCTTTATGCCATAGATTATATGCTTATAGGAATACATAATAACTGCAGCTTGCTTTCACCTATCCAAAAAAAAAAAAAATGTAGGAAGCTAAATTGGCCAAGGTGAAGATGCATGGGAGAATGAAATTAGCTTGTGGCCGCCCATTGGTTGTTCGACTGGCTAGTGGGAATACTTGGTGGAAACAGCTGAGAAGTCTTCCAAATGAGTGGGTTAGTCAAACAAGACAAGTCTTTGGAGGATGAGGAGAGCTCAGGTGGAAAGAAGCAGAAGCTGGGGGAAAGCATATTCTGCAGTGAAAAGCTGGATCTCCCCTCTGGCTAGTGAGGCATTAGCATGATCGATTTGCTGAAATAGAAATGATTTCACGTCATAGTAATACTGTATAATGGTGACATTATCAATGCAATGCATTTTTGTATCAATTTTAACCTTTTGCGTTGTGACTAAGGTTGCATTTGGATGTTGAGATGAGTTGAGTTTTTTATGAATAGTAGTGAGTTGAGATTGTTGAATGAGTTTGGTGGGATCCACTTAAAATGAGTTTAAAATGTGTTTGGATTTTAAAATGAGTTTAGATATATTTATGGGTAGTTGTAAAAGAAATGAGTCCCACCATTATTTTATATTGTTCACGTTACAATAAAAACGGAAATGCTTTCCTCATCTGGCGCCAAATGCAGCAGAGGAAAAAAAAAAGAAAAAAAAAAGAAGAACTGTAGCTATGCGCGCCAAGGAGAACATGCAAAATAGAAATAAGTTGTCCATGCCATTGGGTTTTTTTTTTCTTTTTAATTTTCATAATAGTATTCACTATTCACAATGCAGTCACTGCCAAGAGAGATATTGATTTTACGAAAATGGATTTATTTTCTTCTGCGACGGGTTGGGGAAGAAGAAGGATGGGGAAAGAGAGACGGAGAGAGAGAGAGAGGGAGGAGTTATAACAGTCCAACAGAAAGTATAAAAAATTAAAAGCTGGCTCAGAGTTCAGTCAGAAATCTCTGCAAAGTGGACATGTTACGTCCATCTACAGTGTAAACTAGGTTGAATAACAAAACTTAGTTTGAAAACACATTTGGATGGCAAATTCAGCTCAAATTTGAACTGAACTGAGTTGCTTTTGACTTCCAAACGAACCCTAAAAAGCAATGGTGAAACACATAGCATGTTTGTGGCCTTACACGAAAGATGAAGAAGGAAGTTTTAGTTAGAAGTTGTCGATCAACTGGCACAAGACTTTTTAAGTTTTTCCAATACCTGATATATTTCTTGCATTTTAAGTTTTTCCAGTACCTGATATATAGTTTTCATTCATGAGATGTGTACAAGCTTTCTGAGCTCTATAATTTTTGTTTCATTCATGAGATGTGTACAAGCTATTTTCATTACATAACTTTTCATTACAAAGGAAAATTTAATGAACCTACGTATACCCCTTTTGTACATCACAACCAAAATATAGGAGTACAAATGTAACACCCCAATGGAAGGCCCAAACCACATGACCTATACTCCAAAAGACTAGTCAATGATATAATTGGAGCCTCATTGAAATCTTATAAAATGCAAAAAATTCTCATTTCCAAGCAATGTGGGATCTCATACACCACCTACCCTTATCTATATTATAAGGGGTATCACAATCTACCCCCTTTAAATTCCTGACGTCCTCGTCAGGCCTGTCCATTGTAGGTGGCACGGCTCAAGTCCCACATTTCTAGTTGGGATAGGCTCTAATACCATTTGTAACGCCCCAATGGAAGGCCCAAACCACATGGCTTATACTCCAAAAGGACCAGTCAATGATACAATTGGAGCCTCATTGGAACATTATAAAGAGCAAGAACTTCTCATTCCCAAGCAATGTGGGATCCCCATACACCACCTACCCTTATCCATATCATATGAGGTATCACAACCAAAACATAAGGGGAGTACCAAAACATAGGAAGAGTACCATACAACATGCTATTTACATACAATTTATCCAAATCAAGCAAAAACTATTATAAATGTGACAACCCAATACAAACACAATAATTTTTGCTTTTCATTTCGTCGAGTTGTCTCTTTCTCTCGTACTTTATCTTCCCTTTTACGAACTTCATGCTCGCGCAGCAATACACCATCCCACATTTTATTGATTTTATTCTTTGTTGTACGAATGTTCTCTTCTAGCAAGTGAAGTATATCCGCCTAAATGAAAAATTCACACATCCTCGCTTCTCCATCAAGTCATCTTCCTTCCTACTCAGTTTTTGACATGCACTAAGTTAGGAAATTACAAAGTATTTCTTCCTTTGTGTGTTACATCCCAGTAATATTATTTATGAGAAAATGTATAAAACCAAGGAAGATTTGGAGCATAAATATTTATAATTAAACTTCCGAGTAAGAGAGTGATAGACTCTAAAGAAGAGGGCAACTCGAAATAAAACTTTCAATTGCATTAGAGGCAACAAAAACTTGGTAAAAATTGTTTGGATAGCCAGTCTCTTCAAACACAAAAATTCTTTAAAAGTAGGTGTTGAGTAGCCAATTCACAAAAAAATGTGACATAGAGGCCTACTATGCCACATTAACAGACAACCAAGTATAAAGTCTAGACATCATATACCATGGGCAAAATAACAATTGGTTCAATCAATTTACCAGATTTATAATAAAATCACAAGCTTAGGATTTTTACTAAAAATATTTTTTTTAAAACATATTCCCAAAAATGATAGAGGTCAATTCACAATCATAACTTAATTTACGAAATTTGAATGATGTTCTTATCCCCAAACAAAGATAAGGCAAAGTTAAATAAAAAAAATGAAAGAAAAATGCCAATGGCAGTTTTTTTGTTTATGCAGCAATTTCTTGATCTTTAAATTCTGAATTCATAATTTTTCTTAACAATCTAAATGGATAAACTAGTTAACATCCCTCAATAACCACGATTTCCCCACTACAAAGAATACTCCATAGGATAGAATGGTGGTACATACTCCATAGGGCCAAATTACAAAGTACAGATCGCCTACAAACCCTAGATTCTGAGATCCACTTTCAGTATTTTGGGGCAAAATTTCAAATTTTAGATCGATTACAAACCCTAAAAATTCCAGATCTATTTGTATATAAATGAAATTGAAGTATGTTTGCGTGAGTGATGAGAATCTGAGTGTGAGTGAGTAATAACAGAAAGTATGTGAGAAGTTTGGAAAAAATGCTTATCGGCATCGAAATCGCAGAGAAGAAGAAGCCACTCTTGTCACGACGTCATCCAAACCTGTAGTCGATCGGGGGGAGGGGGTAGGGGAGAAAGCAGGCTTCGAGGGCTTTGCTGGGGGTTGGGGGAGACTGAGAGGGCCTCATCGGGGGGGGGGGGGGGGGGGGGGGGGGGGGGGGGGGGGGGGGGGGGGGGGGGGGGGGGGGGGGGGGGGGGGGGGGGGGGGGGGGGGGGGGGGGGGGGGGGGGGGGGGGGGGGGGGGGGGGGGGGGGGGGGGGGGGGGGGGGGGGGGGGGGGGGGGGGGGGGGGGGGGGGGGGGGGGGGGGGGGGGGGGGGGGGGGGGGGGGGGGGGGGGGGGGGGGGGGGGGGGGGGGGGGGGGGGGGGGGGGGGGGGGGGGGGGGGGGGGGGGGGGGGGGGGGGGGGGGGGGGGGGGGGGGGGGGGGGGGGGGGGGGGGGGGGGGGGGGGGGGGGGGGGGGGGGGGGGGGGGGGGGGGGGGGGGGGGGGGGGGGGGGGGGGGGGGGGGGGGGGGGGGGGGGGGGGGGGGGGGGGGGGGGGGGGGGGGGGGGGGGGGGGGGGGGGGGGGGGGGGGGGGGGGGGGGGGGGGGGGGGGGGGGGGGGGGGGGGGGGGGGGGGGGGGGGGGGGGGGGGGGGCGCGGGGGGGGGGGGGGGGGGGGGAGACTGAGAGAGGGCCTCGGGATGCCCTTAGGTGAGGACCGGTTCACTTTAGTGAATTTGATCTGCTAATTAAGGTGTGCTTTGGTTGATGCCGCACAATGGCTAATGCCAAGACTTTTTCCCAAATTTAACAAAAGAAAAAAAAAAGCCATTTTTTAGTAGGGCGAAAATATGGAATCTTAGCTATGTATGAAAATTTTGAGCAGTAAAAATAGAGAAAAAAAAATGTAGGGCAAACGAGATTTTTAATTGTGAAATATATGGAGGAGCTCAATTCGTTTACCAAATCAGCTGTTCATAAATATAAAATTATAAATCTTAGAGGTTGGTTCAAGTGGTAACCACATTGGTTTTGATAGTATGCTCTTTTTAGGTTTAAGGTTCAAGTCTTCTTTAGTGCAAACAATTTCTAGTAGTCATCGGACTAGGAGAACTTCATCTTGAATTATCCAATATGCACTTACAGGAAACTACTTGTCAAGAACCTGTGCTGTTAATGTCATAAAGTGCACAACCGGTCGAAAAAGAAGAAAGAGTCATTCCTGATCCACATGCATAATCCAGGTCTCAATGAAGCGGTTTGAAGCCTATGGTGGTGGTTTGGAGCGTTGATACGGTGTCCTTACGTACATCCGTAACAATAAATAGAAAAATAATACTGAAAATGAAAATAAATGGTGACACACAAATTTACATGGTTTGGCGTATGACCTACATCCACGAGTCGTTTGGAGAGTAAATTCACTATAATATGAGTATTTTATACTCTCTCATTTCTATTTGTAAAATGAAGACCGAATACCTCTTTTCCTGGAGAATATAATCTTTCTAGAGCTCTCATCGTGAGGTTCAAGATGATCTCTATCTTCTCTTGAGAGTCACCCTGAAGTCCCTTTGCTTCAAATCTCAAATCCATTTTATTGTGGCTCTATCAGTGGTAGGTAAGAAAATTAACTTTATATCACTTCCTCCCCTAACGTGTCTAATTTGCTTTCTTTCCTCAACTTTTGTTTTTTCTTTCCTTCCTTTCTTTTCCTTTAGCCTCCTGATGGCACATTTATCGTGGATTGGACTTGGTGCGTCTTGGTTTGAGCCTGGTATATCTACCCTCAACAGATGCTCGTGATTTTTAAGGTCGATTAAAGGCCTTGATAATCTTCAAGTTAACTGCGATAGAAATAGTCTATGGAAAAATGTAAAAAAAAATAAATTCTAGGAATTAGTTCCTTGTTTTCTATTTGTTTGTGCAAAGCAATGAAGCTTCCCGAGTATGGAGCTCAACTTGGAGAGGCAGGCGGGATATGTACTCAATCACGATAGGTGCAAGCGCGGAGCTCAGCTTGGAGATATAGGTGGGAGATGTACTCAACCGCACTAGGTACGAGCATGGAGCTCGGCTTGGAGAAATAGACGAGAGATGTACTCGACCGCGCTAGTTACGATGGGGGAGCTCGGCTTGGAAAGGTATGTAGGAGATGTGCTCGATCGCACTAGTTGCCAGCGCAAAGCTTGGCTTAGCTTTGAGTTCGAGGGCCGGATAGTCAAGGGACTCAACTTTGTGCACGAGTGTCAAAGTAGTAAAGATTGTCATCGTTGCTGTTTGCAGTGAGTCAAGGGACTCGACTTTGAGAGGTAGCAGGAGATGTGCTCAACCACGCTAGTTGCGAGCACTGAACTTGGAGTTTGTTTGTATGAATGTTTATCCGATAGGTTGCATGAGACTATTTATCGTTAGCAAAGAGTTTATATTCTTCAGACCGTTTTTGTTTTCTTTGGCGTTAGCGGATTTTTGCCATTTGATGTGAATTGTTATTTGATGTTTCCATTTTGGTGTTGAAGTTACAGTTTGTTTGTAGTAACTGGCGCCAAGTGGTCAAGGAGCCCGTCGACCCCCTGGGTCCATCTCAAGCAATTGTCGCGCCTCTCGACTCCTTCCCAAAGGTAACATGCTAGTGGCGATTATGGCACAAGTGTAAACACTCGGCATTTGTTGGAGAAGATGTTGTGCTGACGTTGCTGTCCAGGTGCAAGCACAGAGCTTGCTTTTTGTTTGCATGAGCGTCAAGCAGTCAAGGGATTGTCACGCTCGTTCCGTGGCAAATCTAGTGACTTAGATTTTGTTTTCCTGAGGGTCAAGTAGTGAAGGGACTGTCACGCCCATTCTGCGGCGAATCCAGTTACTCGGCTTTTGTTTGTGCGAGAGTCGAACAGTCAAGGGGCTGTCATGCCCATTTCTCGGTGAATCCAGTGACTCAACTTTTGTCGAATGAGATGTTCGATTGTGCTAGTGTTGTGGGAGATGGAGCTCGACTGCACTAATGCAACGGAAGATGGAGCTCGACCATGCCACTGTGACCAAAGATAGAGCTCAACCACGCTGCTGCGATGGGAGACAGAGCTTAATCGCGCTGCTGTGACGGGAGATAGAACTTGACTTTGCTAAGGGATTTCCACAAAAAGTAAATGAGTCAGTGTAGATAATCCAAATTAAAAGTTGAATAAATCTACTTATCATCCCCACACACCACACTTCTTTTAATCTTTTTTCCATAACAAATATATGATGTATGGATGATGAGTAAAAAAACTCAATTAGTTTAAAAGAATAAAATAAATTAAAATAAATAAAAATAAAAAATTTAATATGTAAAGTGTGTGGTATGGGATGATGAGTAGCATCCCTCTTATAAGTTTGAGGTCTGCAAACCTGAGCCATTTCGCTAGAGTGTGGCGGAGGCTTGAGGTGCACTAGTGAAGCCCATGGGCAGCCATGCATTGGCAATGATAAAGATCCAGGATGCCCATGATACTGAGCGGTCTGCTTTGATAAAAACAGATTAAGATGCCCAAGCAGTGCCCAACAGGGTCTTTGTAATTAGAAGAAAGTGCATAAATTTTTGCCATTCCTTTGAATATGTTAGAACTCAATCAGACACTATATTCTTCCATGTACTAGGAAACTTCTTTATCAAAGCAGCTAAATTGACTTCTCCTCCCTTATGCATGTTTCTAGATAGGCTTCCTTGTCACATTTTCTGAAAATTTCCATCTTTGAAGCATTTATCACTTACCACACTAGCATGTTTTCAAATAGGCTAAATTGACTTCTCCTCCCTTAAGCATGTTTCTAGATAAACTTCCTTGTTGAACAATCCTATTGCACTATTAATATCACCAGATATGTCTATCGATGAGAATGGTATAAGAATCTTGATTGTGACGCACACCCTATCTTTGCATCATTTCAAAATGATCATAGGCATTCTCTTAAACATTTCTTTTGCTTCGAATATTCTTTTGTGTCTACTTAGACAAGCAATAATACTGTCGTATATCAAAATACTCAGTCCCCTCTCATCCATTTGCTTCAAGAATATCTCAAAGGCATACACCAAATCATCCTCTTTGCAATGTTCATTTACTATTATCAAATAAGTTGCTTGACCAGAGACCACCCCTCGATCTTGTCGTGGCCGAGCAAAGGTCTCCACGGTTGAGGACCACCTTGGCAAAAAGTTGATCGTGACTGAGGAACTTTGAGGCCAAGGAGTTCGACTGTGGCTGGGAAACCTATGTTGGCAAGGGATTCGTGTGACCAAGTAACTTGTGGTGGCTGAGGCAGTTGTGTGCCCGAGGAAGCTATGTTGGCCAAGGAACTGACTGTAGCCAAGGAATCCATGGCCGACGTACTGATTGTGGTTGAGGAAGCAGTTGTGCAAGGCTTCGCGGCCTGGCAACTCAAGCTGTCGGGCAAGGCTTCTTGGCTAGGCAAGGCTTTGTGACTGAGGAACTTGTGTTTCCAAAGGACTTGTGTTGGCCGAGGAACTTATGTAACTCCCTATGACCGAGGCACATACCGTGGATGAGTAATGTGGGGCATGCTACATGCCTCATGCAATGTGCAGGTGGCTAGGGTACTCATGAGAGTGGAAAGGAGCCTCATCTATGAAAATGGCAAGGAGCTTTATCCTTGAGGGTGGAGAAGAAATTATGTGGCAAAGAGGTTGCCTGCCAGATTGTTGGGATGGGCGCTCGCCTGAGTGACAATGAGGTAAGCCAAAATGGGCCAAGGAAGGGACTAGGGTCGTGGAGCTCTTAGGAACAGACTGTGGTTGAGAAACACCCCACCAGCGACAAAAATCTCCAACTCTAGCGGTGGTCTGTAACGGTCTTGTTAGCTCACGGTTGCCTGTCATGGGGATCAGTGCATTGTTCCCACCGCACAAATTATGTATTGGGCTGGGAGAAAACACCGACAGTCAACGTTGTGGTCACCGTCGCCTTTGACAGGCCCACAACTGGTGGGTGAGGACCTTCCCAGGTGCATGGTTTTGTGCACCTGTTACATACGGCACTGTGCATGCCATGCACAAAGAGTACGTCTTGGATGCATTGTGCACTTATGTGCATATTGTTCTTTCCCATATCCCAGTGCACTATTGTGCATACCATGCATAGTGGGTGATTGTGCTACATGCATGGTGCAATTAAGTGCATAGTGCACTTAGGGTGAGGGACTTTTCTTCTCGGGCATTACACATTGGGTGTATGTATTTTATGCATAGTAAGTGCACAATGTTTTAAACATTATGGGTGAGGAACTCTCTATCTTCAACAGTTTTATCCAAAATGATAAAAATAATGATAGATGAAAATGTGAGAGGAATCTTATCTGCTCTTTCGAAGGTGATTCTGTAAGCTAGAAAATCATCACTCTCCCATTTTCGGTATAAATAATAAGTCGATCCCATAGCGGCGCCAACTGTTAATATAAAAAATCGCACAATAGGCCATAACGAGATCAAGAGTAATTCCTAGCCCACGGGCATGATCCAGGTCTTCATGAAACAGTCTGAAGCCCATGATGGCGGTTGGGGGCGTTAATACGGTGCTCATACATACATGCATAACAATAAATAGAAAAAAAATATTGAAAATGTAAATAGAGATGTAGACACCTAGATTTACGTGGTTTGGCACAAGGCCAACGCCCACGGGTCGTTTGGAGGACGAATCTATTATAATAGAAGTATTTTACAGTTTCTCCTGGTTTCTCGTTTCTCTCTATACAATGGGGGTCGAAAATGTCTATTTCTGGAGAAGATAATCTTTATGGTGCACTCGTCATGAGCTTGAAGATTATCCATCTATCTTTTCTTGAGAGTTGCCTTGAAGTCCTTTTTCCTCATATTTGAGATCCCTTTTATTGTGACCTTGTCAGTGGTAGGTGAGAAAATCAACTTTAAGTCACTTCCTCCCATTGCGTGCCTGACTTGCTTTCCTTTCTCAACTTTTACTTTTTCTTTCCTTCCTCTAGCCTCCAAATAGCACATTTATCATGGATTGAGCTTGGTGCGGCTTGGCTTGGGCCTGGAATATTTACCCCAAAAATTCTATTTTTCAGCCTTTTTTTTAACACTCTGACCACACCATCTACTCTGGCAATACGAAATGAACAAAAAAGGCCTTCTACAAAATCACCCTTCTTCAACCTACGAATTGACTTTTTAAAAACTTACAGGTGATGAGTTCCTTATAAAGCTCAAAAACTTCACCCAGAACATCCATTTTCTCTCAAACACCACCTTATGAAGCTCATAAACTCCTTTTCCCTTAAAGTTACAAACTAATATCTTCTCAAACCGCTACCATTTGCTTGACAACAAGGAGATTCAAAACGGTGCAACACATCACTCGACAACATCCCATCTTAGGTCACTTGATGACGACGACCTCAAACCATTGCGATGATGGCAAAGATGACGACTTCTTCATTGTATGTAGTTGCGTAGATCTGGGTTTGAAATTTTTTTGTAGTTACAATGGCGACTTTTGAAATTTTCTTCATTGTACATAGTTGCATGGATCTATGTTTATTTTTTATGTAGTGCTCTCAAGACTGGATTTTATGTGTACTAAATTACAGCTGGTAGAAACCATATTCCACCCAAGGCCGATTGATTGATGGTGTTGGGGATTTTTTTTCTTATATTATTAAACATGCTGCCTTAGTCATGAGTTCCATTTTCTTTCCCATTATATACCTTAATCTGATAGCTTAGAATCTAAAGACACATTAATCAGATATAAATGTCTTTTAGATGACATTTGATCTCTCTGCCAAGCAATATTTCCCTTGAATATCCTGGGCACTGCGTACCATAAATGCTTGAAGGTAATCAAAGTAATCAGAAAATGATAAACTTCTTATTTGAGATTATGTGTACAAAATTACAACTGGCAGGAACCATATTCCACCCAAGGCCGATTGACAGTGTTGGGGATTTCAAACTTATACTATAAATTGCAATGAGATCACACATATTGAAATGCTTCTATTAGATGTTTGTAGATTTTTTCTGTATATTATGGAACAGAAGATGGATTTCTCTTAGAAATTAAAGTAATTAAGCCTTAACAATGCCACTATCTCAACAAGGTTTCCACAGTAGCATTTTATGCCATTTATTCAACATTTACTTGTACTAACATATTTTTTATTTTCAGGGGCATTCCGACTGCAATTTCTTTATATGGACAAATAATTATAAAGAAATGTTACAATATGAACTTCTAGAACGTTTGGACAAAATTCAGAAAAAGGAGGACAAACTCTCGAGAAAGGAGGTTCAGCTTCAGAAAAGGGAGGATGAAGTCTTTAAAAGAGAGTGTGAAGTTTAGAAAAGGGAAGATGAGCTTAAGGTGGAGAAGAGGGGTTCATGTATTGCTTTGGTCCATGTTCATGTATTGGGAATTGATTTTGATATGTATTTTCAACTACTTTGGCAACACTGCAGGCTCTCTCGAAAAGACCTTCCGCCATAATATTGTAAATATAAAGACAATTTCTGCAACTTAGTTGTGAGGATATTTTGTACTTTTGAATTGTTGGTTGTAAACATTACTCTCTTCAATGAAATATTCTATGAGCATTTTCAATTTTTGCATTGAATAAGCAGTTTCAGATTCAGTACCTGAAAATTGAAAGTGATGTCTAAGTGATCCCTAAACTAGAATCATTTAGAAGCAACAACAAGATTATGACACGAGATCCAATCTGTGAAATATCAAAACCGATTCATTACATTACAAAATATCCATACATTACAGGGGATCATTTTGTAGACTTGTTCATATATTACACAAAACCAACCACTTCATTACCTTACGTTACATTATATTAACTTGTTCCATTCTCCAGACGACATCATTAACTCATTCATGCTGCACTTGTGAATGGTGCTTCAACTATGGACTGTGTTGTGCTATAAAAACTTCCTGGATTAAAAATAACATTGTGTCATAATATCTATCTCTAACTACAAATAAAGTGAAGTATGTAAGTATCGGCAAAGGATCATACCTTGTTGATTCTATCAGTAGGGGCTGCAGTATCAATAAGGGTCGCGCTATGCTGTGATTCACTTGCTATAGAAGAATTTTTACCAACCAAACTAGGAAAAGAGAAGAAACGATATGGATGCTAGCACAAACTAAGGCTATAAGTTTTCAAAACATGATAGAAACAATTTTGCAAACCTCAAGCTTTCTTGTACTTTTGACTTTGTTATTGTCCCCACTTCGGTCATTCTTTGACTTTTCTTTTTAAAGCAATTTTCAATTGTTGAAACTCTTAGTCCTATTCGTGGCCTCCCTTTGCCTCTAACAACGTTCAGACTAAGTACAATCTTATCCTTGGATGCAAGAGCGTCCATACTTAATATGTTAACTGAAGGCCTTAAGTCATGTAAAGGCTCTTTTCCCCCAAGTAAATGTTCCACCATGTTCAAGTAATGCTCCTCACTTGTTGATAAATCTGATGCTACTTCACAGAACAATCTCATGAGGTATTCATGCCTCCATGCATCGGGATTGTCACACAGTCGTCATAACTACTCTTAATGAGAGTGTATTTGTGCTTCAAGTCTTTTCTCCAGTGATCCAGAATGTCCTTGGTTGGTAAGGATGCATCCTTCTTATGAAGTCTATACAAAACAAATGCATGTCTACACATAATTCCTCGAGTCTCAAATGACGCACATGTGCATTTCACTTCGATCTCCTCATTGCTAAGGTAAACAATGAATTTGACGTCTTTAACAAAATTTTCAATCTACAAAGTGCCTAAGACCTCGTAAGTGGAGATCACTCTCTTTGTTTTCATAAGTGAGCAATTACAATATATCATTCCCATCACTTCAGATTGCACCTCTTTGAATTTAGCATTCATGTATACACTCTGGAACTGTTTTTCTATGACAGTAAATGAAAGACATGGTATTGTGGTGTTGCATGAGGCGAAGTCAGTGGCTTGTTCATTCTCCACTTTCTTCCTGAGAGCATTGTCAAATTGGTTTACGAACTCTTTCAGTGTGGTACTCGAATGTACAAAGCCATCAAAGAATGCGATCATGCTTTTCATTTCTCTGTGTAGTATTCATTCCAGCCCACTCAACCATGCATTGTCCTCAAGTTTGTATGCATGAATTATCCTATTACAACTCTTTTCAAATTCCTCACATGTTTGAGAGTCATATAGACAACCTGGAATGCTACATTTCAAGCCCAAGTTATACATTGTGTATGAGTTAAGCTTCTCTGAGACTTTTTTCATAATGTGTCATAAACAATATCTATGTCTAGTTCCTGGAAAAACAATTGCAATAGCGCTCTTCATGGCACAATCTTGGTCATTTATGATTTCAACTGGAGCTCGACCATTCATACACTTCAACCAT
This sequence comes from Juglans hindsii, assembly GCA_003123825.1. NCBI lineage: Eukaryota > Viridiplantae > Streptophyta > Magnoliopsida > Fagales > Juglandaceae > Juglans > Juglans hindsii. The sequence goes on from QEOW01000834.1 coordinate 625,596, forward strand.
GTTTGAAATAACCACACGAATTATTGCATTTCTTCACTGGATATTAATTTAGCACCAAAAAGTATAGACTGACCATGATGATGTATCTTGACAAATGGTGCAAATGACATTCCATACTCAATAGTCAAATAAGTTGTGTGAAAGGTTACAACATCTCCAAAGTAATGATGCCCTGCTTCGTGCATCAGCCCATAATACATTCCACAGTCTCCTCATCGTCCAAGTCTATAGAGGCATAAAAGTGATTATCCATATCACGCATCCTATTAAAATAATCAAGGAGTGCCATGACACCTCATTTCCCTAGGCGAAGGTGTCTCGCCTTGTCAATGAAGTTTCTGCAGTCTTTCTCAGTAAACTCGAGATTCTCAAAGCCACCAACTTCAACAACTAAAAAGCTAAAATTCTTTTTCATCCTTATTCCAGCTCTATCATTAGCTTCCAGCTTCCACTTGCGATTGAATCTATCTTCCGATGACATCTCAAATATCTAGATTTCTGTGGGCTCCACAGTCCATGATTGTGTGCAAGCTCTATAATTGTCAGACACCACTCACCATTAACCAATCGGGCATTGATCTTGGCCTTGCATTCTATTTTTGTTGTTAGACGTGGTTTTGACACATTAGTTCATCTACTTTTGTGCTTTCCATTGCGTGCATAACCAATAGTTATGTATTTCATTGTCCCATTCGATTCCCATTTTGTTCTCTGTGTCATTACTCCAAATCTTGCTGGCTTTGCATAGCGCTTGTAGTATGCAATGACAATATGTTCATATTTAAAAATCAATTCAGACATTAGCGTCGACCATCTCAACTTCGGATTTATTCGAATTTTTTTTCTCATCAATACCCATCTCAGCCCCCACATCAAGCCCCTCTTTTGGTTCTTCTAATTCATTACACAATAATAACATTATTATTTTAGTTGACAAAGACGAAACAGTCAACATTTTCATAATAAAAGAGAGCAAAGCACGACCCACCATTTTCAAAAGTAGCATATGTTTGTTGCTCAATACGATGCTTGCTTGAGTCTGTACGGGTACATTCTTTTGTTACAACGACATCGTTAGTTCCACTCTCATGTGTTGGTTTTGAAGTCTCTACCTTCCCACTTTTTGCAAAGTGCTCAACCTTACTTGAAGTTCCCATGTTAGATTAACCTAGGTAATTTTCTTTACTCCCAAATGGTTGGATATACAGAGGTTATACAATGTTAGAAAATGGAATGTGAATAATAATATTCCATAAACACTTCTAACTCAAAATGTCATTAATTTACCTGACTTTCCCATGTGTGAGAATAAGTGGTTGTAGGAGCATTACGATTTAGAGTACAAGCATAGGCGTTTGGAGTAGAAGTGTAGGTGTTTGCATGGGGTGCATAGCAGTTTGGAGCGAAAGCACAATGGTTTGGAGCATATGGATTTGGGATAACATCCCGGAATGAAGATAAGTAAGGAGTCATTGACTCATATGGATTTGGATGGGTAGTTGGTGTTGAAGGTGTATATGGGGGGTAGAGGCTTAGAAAATGGAGCTACAAATGGAGTAGGCATAGATCCATAATAAGTCTGAAAAATGAAAATAACATTACTTTAACATCAACAACAACAACGTTGACAAATCCAAAAAAAAAAAAAAATTGTACTTTTGTCACTTTCATAGAACTTGACCATTCACTCAAAGATGTTTTTGATGGTGGTTTAGAGGTTTTTTAATCTTCTCCTTAACCCATTTTGCTTTTTGGCCTATGAAATTAGGATCAAGTCACAACTCTTTAGAGGATCTCCTTAATAAAAATAAAAAGGCTGAATGATAGAATTTTTGTTAATAAAAATGGGGATGTTGGTAACTTGGAAGCAAATTTTTCTAATGATGGCAAAATTTGTGATAGTGGCAGAGATGCAAATGGAAACTATGACGTTCAATACATGTCTCAAAAAGGGGTCATGAGGAGCAGGGGATTCTATAAAGCCTAGAGCATGCAGCTGATGTCCAACTTCCAGCTAGTTTATACGCATATTGAAAATGATTTTTTTTGTGTTTGGTAGCCAAAATGATTACATGTGAATGGAAATGGGCACATTTTTTGTGTTGAAATGATAACATGTGAATGGTCATATTTAAAAAAAAACCAAAACCAAAACCAAATGGAACACATAGGTCTTCAACTCAAAAATGAGGGATGACCCAAAAAGATAAAAACTTATACCTTTTAACAATCTTAGTAGAAACTCTACAAAAATTTTGAGATGTAAAGTAGAGAACTTGAAAAAAAATTCCTAAATCAAATAATAATAATAATAAAAAAAATCAAAATGCAAATGCAAGAGCTTTACGATGTCATTGAAGAACTCTATTTTTGTCCGTTGAATTTTCACTTACAAGTGGATAAGGATGCAATGCAACATTGGAGAACACAACTTCGGGATCGAGCAGATGAGGAAAACTTGTATTGCTCCTTAGGGCATTTTTACTCTTATGAAAGATAGAAGAGGTAGTCCAAATGCTCTTATTAGTTAGTTAGTTTGTTTGTTTGTTTTGTTTTTTTTTTGTTTTTGTTTTTTTTTTTTTTTTTTCACACTTAAGCCAACACAATGTACATGCTAACCAATGTGGCTAGAGCGTTAAAAACCAAGGCTAAGGGGTAGCACCAATGTTTTGAATACCATACCGGATGCCGTACTGGACGCCGTACTGGTCAAGGTATTAGAACGAAATATTTCTGTACTGGTACCGTTTCGAGATAGTGTTTCGGGCAATGTTTTGAATACCGTACCGGACACCGTACCGGTCAAGGCACTGGAACGAAATATTTCGGTATCGGTACCGTTTCGGGATAGCGTTTCGGGATAACGTTTCGGGATAGTCGATCTATAAATAAATTATATATATAAATATATATAAAAATTATATTCTAAAATAATAGTCTATATATAAATAAATTATATACAAATACATATATATATATATAAATTATAAATAATCTAGTCTGAATTAGGGGTTAAAAAATATGTTTGTAGTTTGAAAAAATGAAAAAAAAAATACAGGCCGAAATATAGGCCGGTACAGGCCGACATTGAGGCCGGTACGACCGGTATTTTGGCCGGTACGAAACGAGTATAGTACCTGTACTAGTCGGACGACCGGTACGAAAAATTTCAGCCGTACCGGCCAGTACGGTACGAAATTTAAAACACTGGGTAGCACTCCTCTATTTACCCCCACCATGTGAGTTTTGGAGACTAGTTGAAATTTTGTTCTTGATCACCTAGGCCCGGTTTGGTTATACAAACTAAACTATTTCATCTCATATAATCATTATAATTTTTTCAAATTTTCATATAAAATATAATAAAAAATTTAATATTTTCAAATTTTAAAATAAAAATAATATTAAAAAATAATATTCTAACAATATTTTATTCAATTTTAAATTTTTATCTTATCTCATTTTATCTGTATAACCAAACGAGATCCTAATATGTCAATAAAAAGAAATATATAAAATTATAGTAATAACTTAAATTTTATATTTATTTTTATAGTATTAACTTAAATATATCACGACAATATTTTAAAGAATAAAATAAATTATATTCATAATATCATAAGTGTTGCTCGAACTCTTTTAATATAATTAATATATACGTGGAATGCGTTGTCCCAATTATTGTCTATTTTTTATTTAATGCAGCGATAATTAAAATATAAAAATAAAAATAATTTTTTCATTTTTTAATTTAAATTTTTAATTATCTCAATTATATTACCTCGTTAAAATCACAGAAACAGAAACTCTCTCAATTGTATAAGTAATTAATAAAAGGAAAAATGATAGAGATTCGGGATTCCGCTCATGCTCCTAACATATTTTATTTATTTATTTTTATTTAATGATTAAAAACTTTTTTTAACTTAATAATTAAGAAAATACTATTTAATAATATTACGAATTTTACAGAAAGAGGTTCATTGTATAATCTGTCACCTCTCTCTCTCCGTTTCTTGCTAATATAGCGTTCAAATAGAGGCAAAAAGGAAAAAAAAAAAAAAAAAAAAAAGAAGTGCCAGAAGGGAGAGAGAGCCATGGTTTCAACGAGGCGGAGTGGATCTCTCTCCGGGAACAACAATAGCAAAAGATCATCTTCCTCTGAAGATAAATCTCCCTCACCCAAGCGTCAAAAGGTGTCCTTTCCCGTCACACCGAACGAAAATCCTAACCGAATTCAAGTCTTTAGTTTTCTTTTTATCTTTTTCCATCTTTACAATCTTTGGAAGCGTCAAACATTAGGCTTCTTGAGCAATCGATTTGTTTGATTTCAGGTCGATAATGGCGGTGCCTTGGAGAAACCCACTACAGCGGCTGCTGAAAATTCCAAGGAATCTTGTGCGCCTGCGACATCGGAAAATGCTCCGATCACCGGAGACGTCGTGAGCCCTGGGAAGGGCGAGGCAGCCCCGGTGGTGTCGCCGATCGCCGAGGGTACGCTTTTCTTTCCTACTGTCTTTGAAGCTTTTGTCTTTCTTTGTGCGTTTCGATTTGTCAAATTTTATAAATATAAGATTTTTGTAACTTCTTGAGTTTTCTTTTTGGGTCTTGAAGGGGCTTCGCCGGCTGTGATTGTGGATAAGCCGAGGAGTTCGTTCTCTTCATGGAGCGTTTACCAGAAACGGAACAACCCGGCGACGACCTTCGAGACCCCGGTGCCGTGGTGCAGGCTTCTATCACAGTCTGCACAGGTTTTTTTCATTTTTGTTTTTCTTTTGGCTTTTGGGTACTTAACTGACGATGTTTTCTAGCTGAATTAGTTCGCAAAGCTTCAAGTAAAGCACTTATTTTGGTTTGCTGCGATATGCAGCAACATAATATATTTTTTGGGCTCGAGGATCAGTTAAAGCAGCCCACGCGCGCGCGGAGGCACACACCCACTTCGGGTTTGAATTGACTTGGAAACTGGGTTTACCTTTTCCGTGGGGTAATTTTGTTCTTTTTATATGCTGCAGAATCCAACTGTTCACATTTGCACTGAAAACTTCGTGATTGGTTCAAATAAAAGCTGCAATTTTACTTTGAAGGATCAGAGTATTAGCGGGCATCTGTGCGGAATCAAGCACACTCAGGTATATCTTGGGCTTGAATTTGATTAATTGGGAAAATAATTGCTGGGGTTGTTGTGGAATCAGGCATGTTTTGCTCACAAGCAAGCACATTCAGGTGCTGGTGACTTAGCTGGCTGTGGTTGTGCTAGGGTGTACTTGGTTTTCTGTGTTTATGAAGATGAAATCCTTAGAAACATGTACATGCAATATTACTAATTATTTCTGGACATGCTCAGCGTGATGGCAATGACCTAGCTGTGCTAGATATTCTCGGGAGCAAGGGAACGGTGCAAGTAAATGGGACAAATGTGAAGAGGAGTGGAGCCAGCTGCGTGCTGAGCTCAGGCGATGAGTTGGTGTTTGGTGCAAACTATGCTTATGTATCCTTCTTTTTAGTCTTTGGGTGTTTCTTTCACTTAGTTCTTTGTTGCCCCCTCCCCCACTTTTCCTATCCTTGTTGAGCTGTATATGCATTTTTTTTTTTTTAACTTTGGCTCTGTGCACCACACCCTTGGAAGTGTATATGCATTTATCTCTGTGTTTATGTGTTCCTTAATCTTTATCAAATAGGTGTTTCAGAATCTGATGAATGAGGTTGCAGTCAAAGGTGCGGAGGTTCAAAGTGGTCTTGGAAAGCTTCTGCACCTTGAGAGGAGAGCAGGGGATGCCTCAGCTGTGGCTGGAGCTTCCATACTGGCCTCTCTTTCTAGCATGAGACAAGGTCTATCACGTTGGAAGTCTCCAACTCAGACCACCAGTAAAATCCACCCGGGCCCTGAGGTGCCTACTCATTCTCTTGTTCATGATGGCACGGAAGCTGAACTTGATCTGGAATGCAACTCGGCCCCAAACACTGAGATTGATAAAGCTGCAGAAGTTGGAACAATCAACAAGAACTCTCTTCACGATTGCAACCCGGACTTCAGCATGGAGGCAGGCAATGTAAAACTCTATGGGGTGAATGATTTGATATGGCCTTTGTTCAGGATGTTAGCTCAATCAACTAGTTGTACACTGAAATTGAGCAAAAGTATCTGTAAACAGGTTTTGGAGGAACGAAATGAGTGGATGAGGGATTCACAGCCAGCATCAACATCGGGTATGTCTTGGAGGTGTGCGGTGTTTCGAGAAGACGTTCGTGCGGGCATTGTCGATGGCAGACACATAGATGTTTCATTTGACCAATTTCCTTACTATTTAAGGTGCAATTCTTTCATGATTCATTGGATCTCTTCTCTTAGAACTTTCCAACTCCAGTTTTGACGATTCAATTATAACAATATGCTTTGGAATGTCCGGGGACTAAGGTAGGTAGTCCTAGTCGAGGGAGAAGTAGAGGGCAGAACCAATCATATTATGAAACCCAAGATTCTAACTTGGAATTTCTGGGGACTAAGATATATTTCTAGTAGGATCGTTCTGAGTTTACAAGTATTGAGGAGTGTGTTGGGGAATTTAACATTGGCTTGTAAAAACAATCGACATCTTTGAGTGGGCCTTTGTCGAAATTTAGGGCAAAACCTGGATTGGTGGGACATGCCTTGGTGTATTGGTGGTGGTTTCTCTTGTATTAGCTCAGAGTAGGCGTATCTTTGGGCTTGGTCTAGATTGAATAGGTTTCTAATTTCTCCCTCTTGGGCTTTGTTAGGATCATTTTCCTAGATGGTCTTAATGTTCATGATTGCCTTATGTCCATTTCTGCACCCTAGCTAGGTGTTCTCTCTTGCATTCATCCTGTGTACTTGGCTACACCTAATGATATTGATAAATTTTTACGTATAAAAAAAAAACAATATGCTTTATATTGNGCCAGAAGGGAGAGAGAGCCATGGTTTCAACGAGGCGGAGTGGATCTCTCTCCGGGAACAACAATAGCAAAAGATCATCTTCCTCTGAAGATAAATCTCCCTCACCCAAGCGTCAAAAGGTGTCCTTTCCCGTCACACCGAACGAAAATCCTAACCGAATTCAAGTCTTTAGTTTTCTTTTTATCTTTTTCCATCTTTACAATCTTTGGAAGCGTCAAACATTAGGCTTCTTGAGCAATCGATTTGTTTGATTTCAGGTCGATAATGGCGGTGCCTTGGAGAAACCCACTACAGCGGCTGCTGAAAATTCCAAGGAATCTTGTGCGCCTGCGACATCGGAAAATGCTCCGATCACCGGAGACGTCGTGAGCCCTGGGAAGGGCGAGGCAGCCCCGGTGGTGTCGCCGATCGCCGAGGGTACGCTTTTCTTTCCTACTGTCTTTGAAGCTTTTGTCTTTCTTTGTGCGTTTCGATTTGTCAAATTTTATAAATATAAGATTTTTGTAACTTCTTGAGTTTTCTTTTTGGGTCTTGAAGGGGCTTCGCCGGCTGTGATTGTGGATAAGCCGAGGAGTTCGTTCTCTTCATGGAGCGTTTACCAGAAACGGAACAACCCGGCGACGACCTTCGAGACCCCGGTGCCGTGGTGCAGGCTTCTATCACAGTCTGCACAGGTTTTTTTCATTTTTGTTTTTCTTTTGGCTTTTGGGTACTTAACTGACGATGTTTTCTAGCTGAATTAGTTCGCAAAGCTTCAAGTAAAGCACTTATTTTGGTTTGCTGCGATATGCAGCAACATAATATATTTTTTGGGCTCGAGGATCAGTTAAAGCAGCCCACGCGCGCGCGGAGGCACACACCCACTTCGGGTTTGAATTGACTTGGAAACTGGGTTTACCTTTTCCGTGGGGTAATTTTGTTCTTTTTATATGCTGCAGAATCCAACTGTTCACATTTGCACTGAAAACTTCGTGATTGGTTCAAATAAAAGCTGCAATTTTACTTTGAAGGATCAGAGTATTAGCGGGCATCTGTGCGGAATCAAGCACACTCAGGTATATCTTGGGCTTGAATTTGATTAATTGGGAAAATAATTGCTGGGGTTGTTGTGGAATCAGGCATGTTTTGCTCACAAGCAAGCACATTCAGGTGCTGGTGACTTAGCTGGCTGTGGTTGTGCTAGGGTGTACTTGGTTTTCTGTGTTTATGAAGATGAAATCCTTAGAAACATGTACATGCAATATTACTAATTATTTCTGGACATGCTCAGCGTGATGGCAATGACCTAGCTGTGCTAGATATTCTCGGGAGCAAGGGAACGGTGCAAGTAAATGGGACAAATGTGAAGAGGAGTGGAGCCAGCTGCGTGCTGAGCTCAGGCGATGAGTTGGTGTTTGGTGCAAACTATGCTTATGTATCCTTCTTTTTAGTCTTTGGGTGTTTCTTTCACTTAGTTCTTTGTTGCCCCCTCCCCCACTTTTCCTATCCTTGTTGAGCTGTATATGCATTTTTTTTTTTTTAACTTTGGCTCTGTGCACCACACCCTTGGAAGTGTATATGCATTTATCTCTGTGTTTATGTGTTCCTTAATCTTTATCAAATAGGTGTTTCAGAATCTGATGAATGAGGTTGCAGTCAAAGGTGCGGAGGTTCAAAGTGGTCTTGGAAAGCTTCTGCACCTTGAGAGGAGAGCAGGGGATGCCTCAGCTGTGGCTGGAGCTTCCATACTGGCCTCTCTTTCTAGCATGAGACAAGGTCTATCACGTTGGAAGTCTCCAACTCAGACCACCAGTAAAATCCACCCGGGCCCTGAGGTGCCTACTCATTCTCTTGTTCATGATGGCACGGAAGCTGAACTTGATCTGGAATGCAACTCGGCCCCAAACACTGAGATTGATAAAGCTGCAGAAGTTGGAACAATCAACAAGAACTCTCTTCACGATTGCAACCCGGACTTCAGCATGGAGGCAGGCAATGTAAAACTCTATGGGGTGAATGATTTGATATGGCCTTTGTTCAGGATGTTAGCTCAATCAACTAGTTGTACACTGAAATTGAGCAAAAGTATCTGTAAACAGGTTTTGGAGGAACGAAATGAGTGGATGAGGGATTCACAGCCAGCATCAACATCGGGTATGTCTTGGAGGTGTGCGGTGTTTCGAGAAGACGTTCGTGCGGGCATTGTCGATGGCAGACACATAGATGTTTCATTTGACCAATTTCCTTACTATTTAAGGTGCAATTCTTTCATGATTCATTGGATCTCTTCTCTTAGAACTTTCCAACTCCAGTTTTGACGATTCAATTATAACAATATGCTTTGGAATGTCCGGGGACTAAGGTAGGTAGTCCTAGTCGAGGGAGAAGTAGAGGGCAGAACCAATCATATTATGAAACCCAAGATTCTAACTTGGAATTTCTGGGGACTAAGATATATTTCTAGTAGGATCGTTCTGAGTTTACAAGTATTGAGGAGTGTGTTGGGGAATTTAACATTGGCTTGTAAAAACAATCGACATCTTTGAGTGGGCCTTTGTCGAAATTTAGGGCAAAACCTGGATTGGTGGGACATGCCTTGGTGTATTGGTGGTGGTTTCTCTTGTATTAGCTCAGAGTAGGCGTATCTTTGGGCTTGGTCTAGATTGAATAGGTTTCTAATTTCTCCCTCTTGGGCTTTGTTAGGATCATTTTCCTAGATGGTCTTAATGTTCATGATTGCCTTATGTCCATTTCTGCACCCTAGCTAGGTGTTCTCTCTTGCATTCATCCTGTGTACTTGGCTACACCTAATGATATTGATAAATTTTTACGTATAAAAAAAAAAACAATATGCTTTATATTGTGGATTGTTTTGCTTCTTTCCTTATATATATATATATATATATATATATATATATATATATATATATATATTGGTAGGGCTGACTTTATTTTTCTATCAGAGCATTTCTATGTTACTTTTTAAGCGTACTGTGTGTCAAATGCTGTCGAATAAATGATGTAAAACCTAGATATTCTGAGTGTATTGGACTTTTTGAAGAAGCCCCTATTAGGGAAATTTATTTCTGTTGGATCAAACCTTTGGTTTTCAAATTTTTGATTTCAAGATTTATTATTATAGAAGAATACAAAACAATTTCATTGGTTTACACTTATAAAAAAAAAAACAATTTCATTGGCTTATAATTGAATGGATTAGGTAACACAACTGCTTTATATTGATTTACTTATACCTAATATCATAGGATTGCATTGAAAATGATGGCTCTACTTTAACATCTGAAGTAAACTTTTATTTTATTATTATTTTTTAATGGACGATATAAAAATAATGCGATAAGATTAAGCCTTGGGACATGCACCATAGTTGGGTGTCAGAGCATTAGGACATAGCACCTTGATCAGTGGAACTTATGGAGTGACATAGTGGTGTATGCATCATCATTTGCTGTGAGTTAGAAAGCCATTTTTGCACATAAAAATGATAGCACTTGCATAGTGGTGTATGCATCATCATTTGCTGTGAGTTAGAAAGCCATTTTTGCACGTAAAAATGATAGCACGCAAGTGCTATCAGGTTTGGGGAGACAAGTTGTTGTGGCAAGCAATCTGTGAGACATGATGAATGATAACTTAGTTTTTTGTTTTTTTTTTTTTTGATAAGTTAGAACTTTTATTAAGCACAATGAAATAGGCGACACACGAAGTATACACAACAAAACACCTAATTACATTCTAAAACTTAGAAAAACGAAGACAAGAACTCGTTTACAGCCCCACCCTTGAGTACAATAGCAGAGAACCAGCTAAGTAGAGTGCTTATAAAAAACTTCCATAATGCATCTCTATTGTGTTCCCGATCATTAAAGCACCTCTCATTTCTCTCCAACCAAATACACCACATAATACACAAAGGCATCATTTTCCATGCAGCTGCCACTTGGGAACAAGTATGCATTTGAAAGTTGGTCCAGCTTGTTAGGAAATCGACCACTGCTTCTGGCATAACCCAGCACAGCCCAACCCTTCCGAACACACCATCCCACAGCACTTTAGCCATTTCACAATGAAGTAGTAGATGGTTCACTGATTCCGCTTCTTTCTTGCACATAAAGCACCAATCCAAAACAATCATTCCGCGCTTTCTCAAGTTATCTATAGTCTGAATATTCCCTATTGCTGCTGTCCATACAAAAAAAGCCACCCTTGACGGAACATGAGCCTTCCAAATCCTCTTCCAAGGAAAGCCAATATGGTGCTGATTTAGTATCACCTTATAAAATGACCGAACTGTAAATTTTTTAGAGGCTGTTTGTCTCCAACATAGTTGGTCCCTGCCCTGTCTTCTTATCTCCACTGAATACAACTGTCTAAAAAAATCAGTAACCTCCTCTACTTTCCAATCCTAGGCTGATCAGGAGAAGCCTACATCCCAAAGCGCCACTCCATTGGAAAAACCCATCACCTCGGAAACTGAAGCTTGCTTATTAGTCGCCAATCTGAAAACAACCGGAAATGCTCGAGACAATTCAATATCCCTACACCAAACATCAGACCAAAATCTGATTTTTGAACCATCACCAACCGAGAAGTTAACTTGTTTTAGGAAGCGACCCCAACCTTTTCTAATAAACTTCCATAGACTCACTCCATATGAATCCCTGCTCTCCTTGGTACACCATCCTCCCCAATCACTACCATACTTACAATCATTCACCCTCCTCCACAACACTTCCTCTTCCCCATGGTATCTCCATAGCCATTTCCCCAACAACGCCTTATTAAAACTACATAGACTATGAATACCCAGTCCTCCATCAGCAATCGGGCAACAAATTTTTTTCCAACTCACTAGGGGAGTTTTAGTCTCCTCTCCCAGGCCACCCTATAAAAATTCTCTATACAATATTTCAATACAGTTGGCCACACCAACTGGTAAAGGGAATAAAGAAAGGAAGTAGGTAGGGATATTAGAGAGAGTACTCTTTATAAGAGTAATCCTACCCCCTTTAGATAAATAAGTCCTTTTCCAAGCTGCCAACTTCCTCTCTATCTTCTCGATCACCCCGTCCCAAATGTGTATGGCCTTAAAAGATGCCCCTAGCGGTAGTCCCAAATATTTTATGGGCAGAAATGCAACTTTACACCCCAGAAATTCAGCCAAGTGATGAATATTATGGACCTCTCCCACTGGTACCAACTCCGATTTACTTAAGTTCACTTTTAATCCCGAGACGGCTTGAAAACATAGCAGGACAGCCCTCAAAATTTGAATTTGTACAAGTCTTTTAAGGATTGATGACAATTTTAACCATCTCCATTTAGTTTATGGCTCTGTATAGTTTTACCACTCAAATAGTATCATTTGGCCTTGGAAATCAGCAGATAAAATTATTATCAGCTGGGTGTGTTGTAGTTGCCTAGCGTAGATTAATAGAGTTGGTAACTTTATATGTTCATTTGTTGACTGGTAGATGATATGTTGGATGTTCTGGATCTTGAATCATGCAGTGGTAACTTGTGGTTTCATTTTTTACCCTCTTGCAGTGAGAACACAAAAAATGTGCTGATTGCAGCTTCGTTTATACACTTGAAGCATAAAGAACATGCAAAGTACACCACAGAGCTTACTACTGTGAACCCACGAATATTGCTTTCTGGTCCTGCAGGTGTGTCGGCATTTTCTACTAATTTGACATTTGAGGTATGTTTTGAGGCTATATTGACTTACATTATAAGATATTGAACTGGAATTTGTCTTTGAATTTCTTTGTAGGGTCAGAGATATATCAGGAGATGTTGGCAAAGGCACTTGCTAACTACTTTGGGGCTAAATTGCTCATATTTGATAGCCATTCTTTTTTGGGTGTAAGATAAACTTACCCTCTCTACCGCGATATTAAAATTTCAGCCACACCTAACATCTTTTTGACTCTTATTTTGGAGCTACGCTCTTCTCTTTTCTCACTTACTGTTTTGATTGGCTCCAATGTCTACTTCTCACTATGGTCCATTGAGTCGGTGCAATTTTATCTGGTTATAATTTTCATTGTATCCATCACTTTTGATGTGATCTCTACTTTTACTTATAATAGATGACTAGGCTAATTAATTGGAATATTTATAATTAACGTGTCATAGGGTTTATCATCAAAGGAAGCAGAGCTGCTGAAGGATGGATATAATGCAGAAAAGTCCTGCAACTGCTCCAAGCAAAGTCCTTTAACGATGGACTTGTCTAGGAACATTGGCCCGTCAGCAGTTGAAGTGGATCCACCCAGCTCTTTAAATGCACCTTCTTCATATGGCTTGGAATCTCAAACTAAGATGGAGTCTGAAACCGCCCCCTCTTCCTCTGCGACATCTAAGAATTTATTGTTTAAAATTGGTAGGCCATTTTAAATTATACATAGAGATTCCTTTTTCACTTTTTTTTTTTCCCTGTTTTCACCCACCTTTTAGATGTTTTGGATTTGCTTTTGTTTCCTTTGCATCATATTTCTGAATATGAACCATGCAGGTGATAGAGTAAAATTTAGTGCTTCAACTTCGGGTGGCTTATATACAGCAGCATCTCCTTCACGGTAACATTGTTGTCAATAGTTTACTTGGGTTAGATGATTTTCTTGTCTCAAGGAAGGATGTTTGCCCTGTTGATACGCGTGATTTTCAATTGAACTTGAGCTTTATATCTCAAGAATTTCTTCCTTAGTTTCTCTCTGTCTGTTCTTTCTCTCAACTGATATTACATTTAATCATTTTTATATTGCTACAAGATGTGTTTTTGTGGTTTTTCTCACTCTAAAATATGCCTTGTTAGTTCATTGTGCAGGGGTCCACCTAGTGGAAGCCGTGGGAAGGTGGCATTGGTTTTTGAGGAGAATCCTTTGTCAAAAGTAGGTGTGAGGTTTGATAGAGCCATACAAGATGGGGTTGATCTTGGAGGTCACTGTGAGTTAGGGCATGGATTCTTTTGCAATGGTAAAATCCTACTGAAGTTATACATCTTCACAAGCTTAGACCTTGCAGTTTGTACTATTAGTTTCAGCATTTTCTCTTGCTATTTGTTCTCTCTCTCGCAGTTACGGATCTTCGTTTGGATAACACGGGTGTAGAAGAGTTGGACAAGTTACTTATTAACACTTTGTTCGAGGTCGGTTTTTATCCTGTTCTAACCAGTCTTTCGGGTTCTGTCTTGGCGTATTTTTTTGCATTAGCAATTTGATGACTTCATAATATCATGTAATCAGGTTGTGACCAGTGAGAGCAGAAGCTCACCTTTCATTCTGTTTATGAAAGATGCCGAGAAGTCTATCGTGGGAAATGGAGACTCGTTATCAACATTTAAAAGCAAAGTTGAAAAGCTTCCTGATAATGTTGTTGTAATAAGTTCGCACACTCATACTGATAATCGCAAAGAGAAGGTAGTGATTGTGTTCATATGATAGAAATTTTTAACCATGTGGGACTTGAGTTTTTCCTTTTTTTGCCCCCTTTCTCAAAAATTAGTTTTTGGATTATTAAATTAGGAACTTAGAAGATATGAATATCAGGTTTCAGGTCTAAATATAGCAATGCTGACAACACATCGCACATCATTTATCAAGGCTTGGGGGAGACAGTAGTGTAGGTGCTAACACTATAGCAGTAGTTTTGGGGATGCCTCCTAGACTAGGTGGAGCTCCTAGGGGAAGTAACTGCCTTCATCTGGTAACTGGTGACTGCTGTCTACCCAGGCTGAGGAGCCTATGAAACTGAGAGAGGGACAGAGGGAGTTGGAAAAAGGTTTGGGTGAAGTATTCATCACTTCTACTGCATCTTTTTTTTGACAAGTAATGAGGATTTCGTTACGATATTACACATCAAAAAAGAAAACTTCATTACAAGTGCAAAAAGTGCAATTTAAGTACACGAGGTGTACAGGAAAGTCTAGAAATAGAAAAAGGTAAAAAAAAAACTGCAATATTTCTTTGATATGTAAAGAAAAAGATACAAATGTTGTCAAGTAGAGGTCAAATCTGGGAACTAGGGAAGGCAGTAAAATTTTTACTTCTACATGGCATTTAAAGTTCTTTCTTTTCGCTTCCTCATGTTCAATTTATCTTACCGTGTCTTTTTTCCTTTCTTGCAGTCACATCCTGGTGGTCTGCTTTTCACGAAATTTGGCAGCAATCAAACTGCACTTCTTGACTTGGCTTTCCCAGTAACGTTTATACCTCCTAAAAAATCATGGCTCCTTATCTTTCCTTAAAGTTGTGCAAGTTTTTGTGCATCATTTTCCTATTGTGAATGCGTGTTTTTGTGTGGAGAAAGGATTACCATGCTTTGCTTTTTATGGCACTGCTTTTTGGATGTTTGTCGAAATTTCTTTAATTCCCAATTCTGAACTTTAAAATTTTGACTCCAATTGGAGCGTAGTTGTAGTGGAAAGTGGGATGGGGTTCAGAGTTTTTGCACAGCCTTACTCTCAAACACAGAAACTAATTTTTATGGGCTATGTACAGGTTACTGACTGAAAATCATGAAATTTTGTTTCAGCTGAAAGAATTTTTCAGCAGTGTGACGTTACTGTGTTTTGATTTTCTCAGGATAGTTTTGGAAGGCTGCATGACAGGGGTAAGGAAGTCCCGAAGTCGACAAAAGTTCTGACGAAGCTTTTTCCCAATAAAGTTGCCATTCACATGCCACAGGTCTGTATGGTGAATCCTATCTGATCAGTTACTTGGCATTGCTTTTCAATAATTTGGGGAAGACTATAAATCATTGCAGGATGAGGCACTTCTTGCGTCATGGAAGCACCAATTGGATCAAGATTCCGAAACCCTCAAAATGAAAGGAAATCTGAATCACCTCCGCTCTGTGAGCTATTTTGTCCTGCATATACATTTTGGAGAATCAAGCATTATTGTTGCTTTATGTTTAAAGTTGCTTAGATTGATACTCTAGTTATTTAACAGTTTTAGGAACTATAAAAAAAAGAAAGAAAGAAAAGAAGTTACTTAACAGTTTTAGTTTATACAAAAAATTAGAATATTAACCTTGTTTAGGGTGTTAGTATATGTAATAAATTGGGGGAGTGTGGTGCCTGCATGTTTCGTGTCTTGTGTGATACTGAACCTTATGCATTGCTGTATGATTTGAAAGTTCAGTGTTTTCCAAATGATACTCATGGTTATCGTTCGTTATGTATAGGTTCTTGGTCGGAGTGGGATGGAATGTGACGGACTTGAGACATTATGCATTAAGGACCAAATGCTTACAAATGAAAGTATGCTCTATTTTTATATATCAAGACATGATGAGTTTCCAGAGTTATTTTATTCTATTTGTTATATATTACAGGTGCAGAGAAGGTAGTTGGATGGGCTTTAAGCCATCATCTAATGCAGAATCCTGAAGCCGATCCTGATGCTAGGCTTGTACTGTCTAGTGAGAGGTAATTGTAGGTTGCTTGCTGCCATCATTTTCCTTCATTGTTGGCTGAAATATTAGTTATTTGATTGGAATTACACAGTTGTAATGCCATGTTGCAATTCTGGCAGCCTCCAGTATGGGATTAGAATCTTGCAAGCTATCCAGAATGAATCGAAGAGCTTGAAGAAGTCGCTCAAGGTATTTTAAATACATTCCCACGTGGACTATACTTTTGACTGGTTTTGTTTGTTGCACCTATTAGTTAATAATCTTTATACTGACTGTTTAAGCTGAAATCAGGATGTTGTAACAGAAAATGAATTTGAGAAAAGGCTTCTAGCCGATGTTATTCCACCCAGTGACATTGGAGTGACTTTTGATGATATTGGGGCTCTGGAAAACGTGAAGGATACATTGAAGGAGTTGGTGATGCTTCCTTTGCAGAGGCCTGAACTTTTTTGCAAGGGCCAATTAACCAAGGTTTCTTTATATTCTCTCTCCTAATGAGATTTATAATGGGTATGAGTGTCACATGTCAAGGGGGTTTCCCACTCCTAATGAGATTTATAATTGCTATTACATTAGGTTTGGGTTTTTTTTATATATAAGGAAATATTTCACTTTGCTCCTTAGATGTTGATTCAATCATTACTGGGGTTTCTGTGGACAGCATTTATTCACACTTTTTTGTGTGACCTTTAGTCCAAATGGTTTGACAGAATATTTAATTTATTTTAAAGTTGATTTCTGCTTTTATTTTCATTTTTGAACCTACTGTATTGTCATTACTCTTCAGACGATGTTCAAAGGTTGCCAATGTGTGTAATGGGTTTCTGGCTTTCTATGAAAGAATGTGTGCTGTACGATTTTTGAGTAAATCCTGTAAATTACTACATATATATATATTTAAATGTAACTGATAACATATATGGAATCGCCATGCATATGTTTGAAGGTTTTGAATATGATGATGCCCTTCGAGCTGTAAATTTGGATTTTCTTACTTTATTTCTTGACCATGGCCTTGGGTCCTTTTTTCCTTCATAAATTTTCCATATGCAACAATTCATGCTTCTATTGAGCTTATATGGTTATAAATGATTAGGGTAACAATCTAACTGTATATCTTGTGTACAGCCTTGCAAGGGCATATTACTATTTGGTCCCCCTGGAACAGGTAAGACAATGCTTGCAAAGGCTGTGGCTACTGAAGCCGGTGCTAATTTCATCAATATTTCCATGTCAAGCATCACATCCAAGGTTAAGAATGATAAGTTGCATCATTTACTATGACAATTATTATAACTACATTTCATAATTTGTAACTCATGTTCTTGTCCTTCTGATTGCAGTGGTTTGGTGAGGGTGAGAAGTATGTGAAAGCTGTTTTCTCACTTGCCAGTAAAATTGCACCTAGTGTTATATTTGTTGATGAAGTAAGCATTTTAACTCTTTTCATGTTGACTTCTTGTTTGTTAATTATTGCTAATCCTTTTTCACTTGGTGGTCTTCTTATAGGTTGACAGCATGTTGGGCCGGAGGGAAAATCCAGGGGAGCATGAAGCCATGCGAAAGATGAAAAATGAATTTATGGTGAATTGGGATGGCTTACGGACGAAAGACACAGAGCGGGTTCTGGTGCTTGCTGCTACAAATAGGCCTTTTGACCTTGATGAGGCGGTCATTCGAAGGCTTCCCCGTAGGTAAAAACATCATGTCAAACATCATGTCAAACAAGGCTCAAAAGTCTCGTGCAAACATATACAACATAAAACACAAAATCTTTGCTCCTGTGCTTACATACATATATGCATGCACACATCTTGTGTGAGGTCATTGCTTTCACTAACCATTTGCTTGATTATTACATTTATTCTGGTAGTTCTCAATGTCTGCGTGTCATGTTACTATGGTGTCTTCTTCCACAGATTGATGGTAAATTTGCCTGACTCTCCAAATAGAGCGAAGATACTAAAAGTTATACTGGCTAAAGAGGACTTGGCTCCTGATGTTGATTTTGATGCAATTGCAAATATGACTGATGGATATTCTGGAAGTGACCTGAAGGTGATATTTGTTACTACTAAATTGATTGTTGACAGCTTCATTATTATTCTATAAGTGGAATCACTCTCATCATGCTTACTCAATATATACTGCAGAACCTATGTGTAACTGCTGCTCACCGTCCAATTAAAGAGATATTGGAAAAGGAAAAAAAGGTCTGCTTCTTCCGTCCAATCAATGCATGGTTTAGCATTTTATTCTTCTTCTTCAAGCATTGTTATCACTGCCCGTTAGTGTAATCTTTAGTTTTTTGGGATAGGCTGCACCAAATCTTTACTTTTCAATCTAGGCTATTAATGTGTTTTTTTGCCAAGCAATCTAGCTCATGGATATTGTCATAGCTATTCGAGACACTGCACCAGATCACAGTTCCAAGCGCTTTTGTTTAGATACAAAATCTCTACGCAGGCTGTGAAACTAGAGATTAACAATTGTCTGCTAAATGCCCAATAATGTAATGTTTTGATGCTTTTTTTGTTCTCAACCCTTTCTATGAGTAAAACTTTTTTGGCCAGTGAGCTTTAGCTCAAAAAATTATGTCCTTCACTCGTAGTGGCAGGGCTGAAGCTGTCTTGTCCTCCCCTCATACTAGCAGGGTGAGGTTGTGGTTGTGTTTTAAATCACCGAGTGCATATGACTTGCAAGTTTTTTTCTTTGAACAAACACTTCGAATCTGCAATTTATTATTATTATTATTATTATTTTTTTTTTTTTAATTTTTATGATGGGGGAACCACTCCACGGCAGAGCCCTTAGGACTCACCTATGGAACCTAAACCCCCGGGGAGACTAGCACAGCAATCCGCCGCCATGGCCTCCCACTAAAATTGCAGTTTGATCCCATGGGGAATCGAACCTGTGACATGGGCCTCATGCACACAAGTTCGCTCTTACCACTTGGGCTACCCACGGGTGGGTTAGAAACTGCAAATTTGAGGTGAACTGACATGTAGCTGTCTACTGCTTAGATTCATAACCAGCAGACGCAGGTGCTCTTTTCATAGAAGTAATATGATCGAATCTGTTACACTTTCAGGAGCATGCTGCTGCTCTCGCAGAAGGTAGACCTGCACCAGCTTTGAGCAGTAGTGCAGATATACGGCCTTTGAACGTAAATGACTTCAAATATGCTCATGAACGGGTAAAGTGAAACTAAAATATCCACTGATGCAACCTTTTCATTTTTTTAGCATTTTCAATTGTCTTTTGATTTATTTATATTTTTATGTGGGTATAGGTATGTGCAAGTGTTTCATCTGAGTCCGTGAACATGACCGAGCTTTTACAATGGAACGAACTTTATGGTGAAGGGGGTTCTAGAAGAAGAAGGGCTCTCAGCTACTTCATGTGAGGGCTGTTCCCGTCCAAATGGTTATATTTTTCCCCTTAGAATCCCTTACTCTTGTGATTGAGGACGGTGCTATGGTGAATTTTGCTTATATTTTAGGGCTTGATAAAGGAGAGCCATTTTGTCTGTAAAATGAAGTATAGGTTAAGTTGTTTTTGCCCCTTGAGTTTGATTTGTGATGGTGGGAATAAAGTGAGTGAAGCCTTCCAAATTCTTGGCTTGGCTCCACTGCTTTTGTTTTGTTCCCCATCCCCTTTCTGTCAACATAAAGAACTGTCTTTTAAATCAATAAGCATCAGAAAGAAAGAGAACCTTGTGCAAATATTTGTAGTCATTCTTTACGGGTTTGTTGGAATTGAGCAATAATTGGTGGCAGACACCATGACACTATGACTTTATGAACACACCCATATATATTGCATCAGAGTTAATTGCACCCATATATATTGATCCGGTACTGAAGTTCGCCACCATAATAGCGGTTGATGAAACAATCCCATCTAAAGATTGCTTTGAAAGTACAGAGCTGCTTCTAAGCGGTCCGGCAAATTTTCAGAAATCACACTACACTCGGTCACATGTGATAGAAAATGGTAAAGGGAAAATAAGATAGGAAACTGAGGAGAAGCCGGCTTCAAGCATTGCCCACCAGACTTTCACCAAAATCTTTCAACGCCGACCAGACTTCCACCTCCACCAGTCCACCACCACCATTCTAATTAAAAGTTGCTCGCTTATCTTGGTATATCGAATCTTTGCACAAGCATCGCTTTGTATTTCAAATGATACAGCTTCTTGAGCAAGTGAGGTGCAGGGCAAATGAATTTAAGGTCAGTCATTTACTCAACACATGACTGCATGTATGCACTTTTAGTTACATGGTAATGCAGAAGTGTTGCAAGAGGGGTCTTGTATTAAACTTTACCACTTGAGAAACCAAATAAATGAAAAGTTGCTTTTTATTAGGCCAAATAAATGTGTATCTGCATCGTTGGCTTGCAGAAAAGTAAAACAAGTTCATAGAAATGAAACTCCAGAGGATACCTTACAATAATGTTTTAAAGTACTAGTAAAGATACCTTACAATAATGTTTTAAAGTACTAGTAACCAAACATACAGCATGAGATTTTAGGTTTTCAAAGGAAAAAAGAAAAACAAAAAATCACATGCACCCATCTACATGCTAATACAATGTAAAATCAATAGTATGATCATAAATATTTTTAAAATTTTTCCAGTTTGCTAATACTTTTTGTTCTTAGAACTTTTACCAAACATTAAAGCAAAGGTCTCTAACACAATTTTGGTGGCTGCAAGCTGAGAAGGAGCTGCGTAGATCTGTTTGAAGGGGCTGTGTCGCTATTCTGAAGTGACTATGAGCTGTTGTGAAGGGGAGGGGGCTGTTTCGCCCATGGGAAGGGGAGGGGGACACTGCGAATATCTACTGCGAAGGGGAGGGGCCGATTTCACGCAGGGGAAGGGGAGGGGTTCTGTTTTGCGCAGGGGCAAGGGGAGGGGGGAGGGGTTTTGTTTCGCGCATAACTGTCTCTTTATTGATGATTCCATGTAGTGATGGTTCACACTAATTGTGGTGGAAAGCCTATGTGTCTAAAAACTATTAGTAGACTGTTATATGAGGATATTCGGCCAGATCGGCTAGAAGGTATTCTCTTGAAAGTATTATTATGTTTAGAGAAAACCTTCCCACCGGTCATTCTGTTAATACCCAACCAATTAACAACCCTCCAATAAACTATTGCCACGTAGCTCCTCCATTTTATCTCTTATGCGCCTGACTATAGTTGATACAAATTCAATACCCAACCCGTGGCATCCCCTTACCCTCTCCCTCTTCCACCAAAGCACCCATCCCAAACCAGAACCAACACAGTGAGATTTCTTCCACCAAAACCGCAACGGACCTCGTTTCTCACGGTGTGAACGTTTCTCAGTATATGTAGAACATACTTCAAAAAAGAGAGAGAGAGAGAGAGAGAGAGAGAGTCGACATTTTCAAAATAATTGATACATGAACAAAAAACCTTCATAGCTCCAATTATATCTTTGAGTCTTTTTTACACACACTTGTTGCCCAATGCATCAACTGCGTTATCAATACATATACCGACATATTGCCATAACCCAGATTACAAGCAGTACCATAACAATTAGAAAGTGCAAAAATAAAACCATTGAGTAGGCGGCTACTATGTTGGGCGACGGAACAAGGAGAGGGATGTTGAGTGCCCAAAAAAGACGAAGAGACACGATCTCAATGCGGGCGATGGAGCTTGGTGGTAGCAACGGACCTCGTTTCTCACGTTGCAGTAGTTCAGGCAGTGGTCTGCTTTGGCATGTACGAGTTAAGGGTTTTTTTCATCTCAGATGGGTTTAATCAAGTAAGGCCTTCTGTAGTTTCTATTTTATGAAATTTCCTACATGTCTAATTCTAATTGGGGGCTGTTAAACTCATAAGTGCATATTGGCTGTTCCGAAGAGGAATTGTTATGTTTAATCACAATATTGTATTGCCTTAACCTCCTATATAAAGGTTGGCCTAGGAGGTCAATCCAATACATGTACAATCTTGTAAACAAGTTTAATACTCTTGTGAACAAGTTTAACAAATTATAATATATATATATATATATATATAATTTGTAAAATAAATATATATATAAATAATAAATATATAAGCGGAGGTGTAGGGGGGAAGGGGCTAGGCCTCGCTAGGGTCAGCCCACCCCCCGCTAGTATCTTTTATGCGGTGCTGAAGTTTGCCGCCATAATAGCGGTTGATGAAACAATCCCATCAAAAGATTGCTTTGAAAGTGTTATGTTTAATCACTTCGCAAAATACCTGCCATTTTGTCCAACTTAAAGTCACCCAAAGCCAACATATACACTATCTTAATATCATAGAAGGAAAAGAAAAGGAGAGAAAATAAATTATTATTATTATAATTATTATGACAACATGGCAATGATACATGGTAGAAACTCATGCCTTCCAGGTGGGAGTTTCTGTTCTTTGTTAATTTAATTTAGTTTTTATTTCTGAATTTATATATACAAGTTATTAATGTGATCGAAATTAGCAGTCATGAGTCCCAAAGTAGCGGCCTCCAAAGTCTCCCATTCCAGGTATTACCTTGCCTTGTTTGTTTAGTCCAACATCAATCTCTGAAGTCACAACTTTTAGGGCTGGAAATTGTTTGCATACTCTTTCTATTCCTTCTGGAGCCTACAATCAGTGTAGAAAAAAGAAATAAATGTTGTATATAAATAATACACATTCAAGCATGAAAATTGGTAACTAGCACTTGAGCTAATTCACTCACAGAGATGATGTTGAGGAGTATGATTTGAGACTCAGGGACTCCCTTATCCTTCAAACGTTTAATTGCTTGGATGGCAGATTCACCTGCAGGCAAAGAAATCCAAATGAATTACATTAATATTCCGGAAGGAAAAAAATACGTTGCAATGAAAAAGGAAAACGTAATTTTTTTTACAATTACTTTACAACTCTATTTTAAATTGAGAATATTTTTATAAAATAGTTATTCGATCTTATAAAAAATGCTCTTATTTTAAAAGAGAGTTACAAAAGAGTTGTAAAAAGGTTGCATATATGTAGTATTATTCTAATGATAATGATGGTCACCTGAGGCAAGAACAGGATCCAAGAGCAGGATATTCCTTTCTGAAATATCTTTTGGAAGCGTGTCATGAACCTACATGGAAGAGGAAGGAGAGACCATAATACATTGAGACAACTCATTTTCAACTCGATGAATTCAACAAAAAAAAAAAAAAAAAAAAAAAAAAACTCGTGCTGTTGAATTATATGTAACACCTGGTCAGGTCCAAGGAAGAGGATTTTTCCTATGTCAATTTCTGCACAGCATGCACGCAATGCTTTCTCCATGCCTTCTCCACTGAAATATAAAATTATTCTCATCAGCCACTATTCACTATCCCACATCCTATGAAAATTTTATCGTCTTTGGTCATACTAATTGATATCATACGTTTTAAATAGATAGGTCAATCCCTCAAAAGAAAATTATCTTAAAATATGATATATCATTTGGTGTGACTTGAGAGTGAAGATGAGATAAATTTTAAGATAAAAAACATCATTTTTCTAATCAAAAGTTATACCTTCGATCAATGGATACGCCACATAATTTCTTCGTGAAACAAAGTCCGTTGTATGGTTCTCCTGGATCAGAATGTCCAAGTTAGGTTAGCAGCAGATCAATTTGATATAGCAGCATTAAGCCTAAATAAATAAATAATACTAATAATAATAAAAATTATTAACAATTTCTGCTCCTCTTCATTACACACACCTTGAGGAGTAGTTACTTGTTTCTCTGTAAAATGCGAAGAAGGAAACCAGGCAAGGCCTTTTTCCACCACCTGAGAAATAAAATGGTCGTTTAAGGGTTGTTTTAGACACAAAAATAGACAGTACAAAAAATAAAGGTTCTTAGGATTAAACGAAAGGCAGTGCATCATACCTGACGAATTAAACGATCCGATTGAAAAATAAAATCATGCTTTGATATTTCCTTGTCACGAATTAGAGTATGCATGCATCGCGTCTGTATAATAAGATATTTTTAGCATTATGTAAATGATTGTAAAGTTAGATTTATCATAAAGTAAATCTAACAGATCATATAAAATCACGTCACTCTTTGAATTTACTTTTGTGTCTCTGGCACTTTTCAAGATATAATTGAAAATATCCCTTAGAATGGTGGCAAGACTTCGTATTTCTCGAAAAGGAGAAATTCTTGTTGTTTATAATGATTTTGAGGAAGTCCAACTGTAACTGACTTAGGCCAATTAACAGAACACAATATTACTTTGCAAAAAGAACAAGAAGATGATAAGTATATATAGTACCTGGTATGTAGGCTCAATGACATTTAGATTGGTTAATGTGTAGCAGAGGTTATGATAGCCAATCTTTTTCTGGACTTGCTGCAAGATTGTATCCATTGCAACATGATTCTCCACACCATTGGGTATGATGAAATCTGCATGCTTCCTTGATGGGAAGATATGAGTATCAAAAGCAGGCTTCACGAACTTCAAATACTGCAGATTCCATGGATCCACAACATCAATATATAATTGAAACTCTTTCAAGATCAAAACTCAAACCCGCAAAAAGACTTGAAAGACATTATATATATATATACATATATATATATGTTATAGGGTTTCCTTTATGATCACAGGAAAAATGATTCTTGCCTGCTCAAGCACAGAGGTAACATTTCTACCCAGCCCATTGGTGTCACGCTTTATTCTTCTGGCAAGCCTTACATCAGCATCTACATAAAAATGTAAGAACAATCAGATCATAGCGAATGAGAGGAAGTAAATTCAAAGCTAGGGTGACAATTATTTGAACAGAAAAGTCCTGACTTTTCAATTACAGATTCACTAGAGAAATTATAGGGATGAGTAATATTAGATACAGTTATAGCTTAGAGTGTTCAAGTCTCACGCACTCTATTTAAAAAAAGTGAGGTTCACTATTAAAAAAATATTTTTTTCATATGAGTCATAGATAATCTATCCACTTTTCTTAAAAGAAATGCACGAGATTTGTACACTGTAAGAATGCAAAATGCAGATTTCTCTTATTCCATTTCCCAATTTGTTTTTATTTTCTAGGCTATAATGTCTGATTTGGGATCATGTTTGTAGGGATTTTCCAAATCCACTACTATTGCGCTTTTTAATTTTCTTAATACAATTTACACAAAGAAAAAGAAGATATCCATTAATCAATTGATAAAAAAGTTTTAGGTATGCATACAAAATATTTACAGAAAGTGATAGAACTTATAATATCACTGAGTTTTGGTACATATAAGTTGGTGTGGTAATACATGACTACTTATAGTCACTACAAGAAATAATGCATTTTCTAGCGATTTTATTATCGCTGCAAAAAAAATCGCTGCAAGTAACCCTTATTTGCGGCGATTTTCTTATCGCCACTGAAATCCAAAGCAATGTATCCAAAAATCTAATGTTGCAATTACTGTTTACTCATTTGCGGCGACTATTTGCCCTTTTGCGGCGATTTTGTGTCGCCGCAAATAATGATAGAAACTGTAGCAATATTTTAATTGCGGTGAATGGGAGAATCGTCATAATAGCTAGTTTTGCGGCGAATAAAAAATGCTAGAAATAGCCTTTTAGAAGGTTTAGGCCTTTCCCAACGATTTTAATAATGTCGCAACAAAAATACCACTAATAAACATTATTTCCAACGATTTCTAAGTCGTTGCTTGCTTTCCTTCTCGATTTTTTGAGCTGATGGAGAAGAAATTACTTTTACTTTTTGCAGCGATTTTAATATCGTCACAAATTGAGCAACAGATAATATTTGTGGCGAAAATATTCACCGTATTTTCGCCGCAAGAGCATATCTAGTAAATTAAATGTTATTAGTGGCAAATCCAAATCGCCGGAAAAGTGAAATTAAATTTAAACCACCCGCGTTACATTTTCCCCTCATTTCTTTCCCTCTCCCGCTCTGCCTCCCCAATCCCTCTTCTCCCTCAACCCACGCCGCCGTGCACAGCCCGTCGCCAGCGACCCCACCACGCCACCACCACCTCACCTCAATGGCCACCCCCTCCTTCTCCCCTAGCCCCCACGGCAGGAATATCCTTTCCCCCGAATCTGGCCTCGACCTCTCTCTCTCTCGAATTTCTCTATGTCGTCGCTGCTAGGGGCACTGTTCGCCACCACTCACACCTCGACGCCATCGCCAGTCCTCCGTCAGAGCCCCCTTCTCCTCCACGCCTAGCCCAGCAGCCTGAGGCCCTCCCTCTCTCCCTTGCTCTGTTCGCAATCCAAGGCCCCCACACGGTTTGCTACTGATCTGCCACTCCCTTGTGAGTTTCGATTCTTCTTTTCTTCTGTTTTTTCTTCCCATAGATTTTAGTATGTAATGTCTCTAGAAAAGTTGTGGGTTCTCATTCAGGGATGCGTTGTTTTCTCCTTGTACCCGTAATTTTTGTTGTTGTTTATTTTTTAATTTTTTTTTATTTTTTTTTGCAGCTTTTACTGAGGTCTTTGTTCAATTTGAAGATTGAAATATTTGAGGGATACCTATCTTGGGATCCCGTGAATAAGTTACTATAGAAACTGAAGCATATATAGAAACTGGGTTCTATATATGCTTCATTAAACCAATTCTGAACTCATATAGAAAAATTGTGGTAGATTCATCTACCTCTACAATTTTTACAAATAAGTTTGAGTATGACTTCTAAATGGCTTGTGTTTAAAGTAGTGAGTTTCATAAAACTTGATGAAGTCCATCTTGAAGAAAATCCCATTCCCATGTTGTGGAAGTCAAAGAAACAAATGAAGGATATATGATTTTATATTGTGTATGATTCATTGCAGCAGAATGTGCTGCCTAAATTGTTTGGGATTTATATTGTGAGATTTTGTGCATTATGTTCTGTATTTCCTTAGATTTTTCTTTCATGCCAAGTTGATGATTGTGCCTTTATTGTTGGGCTAGTTTCACTTAGTTTTTGTTCCTGTACGTGCCATACAGGTTTATTTCTGTACTACATCAAATCATTTTTTTCTTGGATAATAAATTCATGTATTTGCTTTACAAGAGGCTCCTTATAAATAATCCATACTATTTATCTAGCTTTAGGGTTTAGTTCATATGTTACTTATATCTTATAGTTATATATACATATATTATATATAAGGGTCTCTAATATGAAGTATAGCTTGGGTATAGTTCATCAGGATTAATTTTGTGAATTTTTTTTTTTATTTTGTGAAATATCTTTTCCGGCGATTATTATTTTTATCGGCGATTATTATCTTTACCGGCATTTTAGGGTATTTGCGGCGAATAATATTTGTTGCAAAAGATTTCCCAGCGATTTAACTAAACCGTTGGAATATATCTCAGCATTAGCGGCGATTTATTCTATTTTTCGGGACGACTATAATTCGCCGCAATTGATGAATTCCCAGCGATGTTTAGATCGCTGCAATTGAGTTCACAAAACCAATAACTCAATTGCAGCGATTTTTAAATCGCTGGTATTGATCTATATCGGTGCACTCTTATCGCCGCAATTGTTATTTCAAAGCCGTTTAGTCAATTGCGCAAAATTCAAAAAATCGCTGGGAAAGTATATTTCCGGCGATTTTCCCTCTTTTAGCAACAATATTTAATCGGTGGAATTAATTTTTTCCAACGATTAACAACTGAATCGTATCTTGCAATTGCGGCGATAAAATGTACTATTTGCGGCGAAAGAAAATCGCTGGGAAAGAAAATCTTTGCCGGTGATTTTTGGCTTCCATTGGAGTAGATCAAAAGTGGGGCTTTAATATCGGCGAACCTCCAGCGATTTCTAAATCGCTGGGATAGGTGAGAAGCGGCGATTTTGTTGGTTTTTCCAGCGAAAGTGAATCGCCGGTAAAGGTGATTTCCCTTGTAGTGAGTGAGACCCATTTTAACTTAAAAAAATTGAAATATCAATCATTTTTTAACACAAGTGATGTAGAAAACTTTCACATAAACAGTATATTGAGTGTGTTACTATATATATATATATATATATATATATATAAACAAGGAAAATAATTTTTTTAATCCGATTATTCATTCCTGGGAAGTGTAAAAAGCAGATAGAGCAAAAGGTGTATTAAANAAAAAAAAAAAAAAAAAAAAAAAACAAAAACAAAAACAAAAAAGTACCTGTATCGATGAAAATCTTCATATCCAACAAGCCACGGACATGTTGACATTGCAAAAGCAATATCCCTTTCAAGATGAGTACATCGCATGGATCCTCCTGCCAAAGTATGACCAAATAAAACAAATAAAAATAAATGTTTCCCTTAAAATCTAAGAAATGAGTAGTGTAAAATAAGAGTATGTAAGTTTGTGCATTTTTTCTTTTTTTGAAATATAGGACTCACTATAAAAAAAAGAAGATTTTTTTATTTTCACATAAATTTTAAATTTATTTATTATTTTTGAAAAAGAGTGCGCAAATTGTACAAATTATTCCCCCATGACTATAATTTAGCAGGAATTAGAAGTACCTGCAGATAACTGTCAGAGCACTGCTTCTTAAAATTGTATTGAGGGACTTGAACAGACTGACCGGATTTGAGCTTTTGAATGCACTCTAAGAGCTTTTCCTTGTCGAATGCATCTATGTATACATAATGAGGAGACCATAAACAATTTAATTTAATTATGAAATTTATATATATTTCTTTAAATAAAATAAGGAAATTTTGTAAATCAATAGCTATGCATATATATATATATATAATATAAATATATATGTATGTATATACCGGGATCATCGAAATTGGACTCGGGTGCATGTTTCAAATCCTCTTCTGTTGAAGAGCGTCCGCGATAGAATGAGTCCTACGTAAATCATAACCAAAATATTTTATGAGATTAAGAAAATTATTATATTTTTCTATCAAACAAATTGCAAACCACATCATCGTATTCATGTGAAAATGGGTGAAAACACTTATTCCATTAGAGTATATTATTTTTGTAAAATTTCTTTGGAACTATAGTACTTATATGTGTGCGTATAAAATCCTGAATTATATAAACATATGAAGAATTAATTATGGGATCATAACTAGCAGTTTATTTGGATCAAGTTTCCCTAAAGTTGATCTTTTTGATCTAAAGCCTAAAGGATTATTAATGGAAAGATAAACACATATACATACATATATATATGTATATATATGTATAAATTGGTTTGACATGTATATTAACTTGGGTTGGAATTCAAATATTAATTAGCTTTAGAGACGTATTTTGAGCGAATAGTTATTCTATTATCAAGTCGGTATGTAGAGAACATTATCCACATCACTTAAATAGTAAGATCATTAATTGATTTGTAAGATTCAAAATTTAACATTTTTTTAAAATCAAATTATGTCATGTAATCACTTTATTAGATATATCATCCACACCTGCTTAATTGAGAATATAATTTTTCTTCAAGTGAATAATAGTTTTATGGTCATGCCTAGCTAAGGTAGGCAATTTGAATTTAATGTATCAAATTTTGCATTAAAAATTAATTATGCAGGACCTTTAATTCATCAAGGTTATCTTTTGAAAAATTCATGAAGCTAAATTTATTGCTATTTCATTAAAATCATGCTATAAAGTGAATAATTGTCACAAAAATAGAGAAGCGAACCTGACTGATTAGCACAACCCTAAGATCATAGAGCCGTTCATGAGAATTGCGGAGACGGTCTCTTATCATGTTACACACTGCGGTCTTGCCTGATGCTGTACCTCCCGATACCCCTGAAATCTCCACAAAAAATGAATCAAGTTAACAACATCTCCATCGTGTTCTATGGAGCATTAATTAATCACAATGTCAATGTTTTTTCAGATATCAACATCCGTTAATGATTAGAACACGAAGAAGATCACTGCTATATATCTGTTTGGTTGCTGAGAAAAACAGAAATGAAAAATTAGCTTAATTCTTCCATGATAGGCTTCCGCTTCCATAGCGTCCTCAGCAATCAAGCAAAGTTCTTATTTTTAATATTTCAAAGTCAAGACATGAGGAAAAAATGTTGGCCTTTTGGCATGCTCGTAAATTAAGCACATACGATATATATATATATATATATATATATATATATATATATATATATAACATTTTACCGATGACAAAGGGCAGTTTTGGAGATCCGTTGGCCGGATGTCCAGAGGAATCAACAGGTGGTGGCGTGCTAGGTTCATGGGGGGATTTGGGAGGTTCAAGCTGGGGGGCTTTGGGAGGTGCTTGGGTTTCACCAGAGGGAGGTTCATTTGGAGTGGTTGTGGTGGGTTGCTCAGGAGATTTCAGAGGCGGTGCACCGCTAGGTTCAGTGGGGGATTTGGGGGGCGTTTCGGGTTGATTAGACAGAGCTTGTTTGGGAGGTATGCTAGGCTGAGCAGGACGGCTCAGAGGTGTGCTAACGGCCGGTGGGCTGGAAGCTGTTGGCGTATCTTGTTCTATCCTCACAGTATTATCTGTTGTCGTTCTTTGTTGTTGCGATGATCTCCTCATTTTGGTCCTTCGCAGTATCTTCTTCAAAAGCCAATGCATCTTCCAAATTTAAAGAAACGTAGATAAAATGATTATATTGGCTTTTTCAAAAAGTAAAAGCTTGACCTATAAGCTACATTAATTTTAAATATATCTTCAAATTTAAAGATATACTATTCACGCTAGAGAGATTTTAGATTTATGGTTAACATGTATTTTTTATCAAATTTTAAAGATGATTTTGACGAAGCCAATACTAATGTTCTAATTAGTTTGTTAGCCAAAAAAAAAAAAAAAAAAAAGCAAAAATGACACTGTCTTTGTTTATCTCAAGTGGTATGACTTTATAGAGGTACTTCTACTTTTTACTTGAGGGGAAATGCTGCATCTACAAAAAAATCTTATAAATGTAAATTCAATAATTTAGGTGACTTGATGTAGTACATTAAATTATAAAATTATTTTTATTGTAAAATATATTTAACGTATTATATGAAATTATATTAATTTGTGAGTTTACTTTTATAATTTTTTTTTATAACTAAAATATTTCTCAACTCAAATGACAATACTCTTTTAGAAGACGAGAGGAGAAACTATCTATATTCTACGTGCTTTCTTTCTTTTTACCTTATTCTCAATTCTTACTTTCCAAGAAACATCTAAAAAATGCTTCTCTTGATCCTTTCTCCTCTTTTGGGTTTTCCTCCCAAAGATTCTTTCCCT
Source organism: Juglans hindsii (assembly GCA_003123825.1). Classification (NCBI taxonomy): domain Eukaryota; kingdom Viridiplantae; phylum Streptophyta; class Magnoliopsida; order Fagales; family Juglandaceae; genus Juglans; species Juglans hindsii. The sequence continues at coordinate 657,200 of QEOW01000834.1, forward strand.
TTTTGAATAAAAAATAAAATCATGTTTGGTTTTTGCGGCATAGGAGTTCGTATTCCGAAAAGAATGGGTTATTATCGTGAAATAGAATTATATTATTCTATACAATTAATAATTAAGTGAACTAAAAATAAGACCATCATCCCTCAAATTATATTATTGTTAAATGCAAAAGAAAAAAAGAATTGATATTCGCAATTAAGTTAACTAACTAAATGATCAATAACACACTTGATTAGATCACTAAGTTCTTGATGTAGGGGGATTTGAGTCAAATAATGTTAAGTTGTTAGATTGTACGTTGATGGCATAGAACTACATCGGGACGACAAGTCAAGGCAAGTAAAGCAGGAAACAATGTTTTTTCCTTATTTGGGACAATTTGGGGGCACATATTGTTATTTTGGCAATAAGTTTGGTTACGAGTATCAAATTCGCGCATTTGACCCCAACTATAGAAGTTTTTTTCGGCTCGCACTCCATGGTTACCTAGCTATGCTCGGTGTGCATTGTTTTTTAGTAAAAAATAAGCTATTTTCTTCTTCAAATCTTCAATTTTAGATATTTTTTTGTCTTTTATGGTAATATTTAGTTTCTCGGTTAGAAATTGGTTTTTATCCCAATTTTGGTCAGATTGCTTCTTTATTTACGTATTTATTTTTGGTGTGTTTATTAGAATTTTACTAATTTTAGTAAAATCCTGATATTTTAGAATTTATAGCTATTTCAACCCAGCTTGTGGGTTTGATTGTACATTCTGGAGTTTTGATAATTTTCAATTGAAAACATAGTTGTTTTCTCTGTGTTTTGTGCGACTCTCTTGTCTTCTTTGTTTCGACTATCTATTGAAACTAGCCATTATAATTAATCTAAATTATGTCAAGCGTCAATTGGCATAAGAGTTTTAGCATCTTTTATGGGGTGATATCTCATCAGTTTCCATGGCTGGTGCCTAGTGATCGTGGTCTCTGTGGGCAGGTTTCGAATGAGGAAGTCCCTCA
>QEOW01000834.1:669485-694414 GCA_003123825.1 Juglans hindsii
CAAAACAGTTATTTTATATTAAAAAAAGTGTAACAGCAGTCACATTAATAAAATACACAAAGAATACATAAAAGTGATTCCATATAAAATTTTTGTTCTTGTATTCTTCATAAACGTCCAATATTTTACTTTTTTTTTTCTTTTTTTGAACTGTCTCTAATAGCATTCGCATCCGGCTGGACATAAGCATCTCTTTGCAAAAATGAGAAAAAGTAGTTAATTTTGGCCCGACCGAGTAAAATAGGGAATAATTCAAGTTTGCAACAGTAGCTTTCTAAATTTGCTCAGTAACGATAGCATTCCAAAATCTATTTCTATTAATATTTTATTGACCATCAACAAAACCATTTTATTAATCTTCAATAAAACTATATGAATACAAATAAACTAAATTGCGATTAGAAGAGCAAGTCCACTTATTTATACACTAATATATAATATATGACCATTTGGAAAAAGTCCAAGGATTTCAGAATTTTGACCATTTAAAAACAGATAAAAAATTGTTAGGGTTGAAAATGACTGTTAGAAAATGAAAAAAAAAATGTTATTGTTAAAAATGTATGATTTTGTTACAGTTAGAATTTGACAAAAATACTACTTATGAGATGATCCCATTTTTTTATAAAATATGATCATTTGAAAAAAATAAGATTTTTTTTAAATTATTAATATTACAAAATTACAGTTTTGAAAATATTACCGTTCGTAAAACATAAATAGTTTTATTTTTTTTTTTAAATTTCGTCGAGATGAATTGTCAAAAACATAAGGAAGACAACTAATTGAATTGTTGAAAAAAATGTGAAAATAAATGAACTAAAGAATAAAAAAAAGGAGAAGATTATTTTAATAGAGTAGAGAAAGAATAGAGAGTGAGATGGAAGTTTAGGGAAAGAGAGCACTTAAAATAGAAAAAGATAATTTTTGAGTAAAATTTGATAAACATTTTAGGAAGCCCATTCGATAAAAGTCAAAACCACAGCCAAGATACATTGGAGATAAAACTCGATACATAAAAGCCCCAAGGGAGGCTCTATTGGGCATAAAAGTCAGATTTTTTTTTTTTTTTTTAATTTATTTTGTCGGCTTTAGCAGAAGTTGGATGACAAAACCACAGCCAAGATACATTGGAGACGTCCGGCTGTGTAAAGCAAAAAGAAAATATGACTAAATACATATATTATGTTTTTTTCTTTGCTTATGTCACCATGTACATCAACTACAATACAGAAAATACGAACAAGGAGAGTACAACTTGAAAATCGAATGCAAATTACAGAATCCACCAAAGACCTCAAGTTGAATTCAGATGTGAATGAAACGTACTCGAGATGCAACTGCATGCATTCGTTTGGGAACTTGGAAGAAAATAAACAAATAAATACATCAAAGTTGTCTCACAAACATGTTAAACGCTCGTACTCTGTCTTGCGTAGGAAGTAAAAGAAAGCCATGAACCTGAACCATAAGGAACACAAGCAAAGCTCTCACTCAAGCTTAGGCCAACTCAACCATTTCTTGCTCCACAGAGCTCGGGACAACAGGGTAGTATTTGTAGTGGAGTTCCCCAACATCATCACCGGATAGTTTCTTCCATCCATCTGGTCCAACATAATATACTGAAATCGAACAATTACATGAGAGAGAGAGAGAGAGAGAGAGAGAGAGAGCAAAAGTTACGTGTCGGCCATAACATGTAGTGCAGATCCTAAAGTATCCCTTGTAGAACACCAGCCTAGTTGGAGCTTGACACGATATTGGTCGACTAGCCTAAATTTTCTGGAAGTTTCAATTACTCTTGGCATGGCCCTCTTTTAGTGCCCATGTACGAACAGGAATGTCAAATAAAGTTAAAGTTGGTTATTTCAAATTTAATAATCTGTGGCATTGAGACAAACCCTTATGATTTTTGTTATTACAGGAAAATATATTTTACTAAAACTACAGTAATTTTTATTATCATAAACTAAACACGGGCTCGTGTTACCTAGAACTACACCCATTCTGTGTTTGAGAGAGAGAGAGAGCAAAAGAGATTACCGCTGGCAACTCCACCACTAGCTGCATCACGGAATGTTGCATGATAGATCGCCCTTCGCGCCAATTCAGCAGCCTCTTCGATTGACATATCATATCGGTACCTGGTGAGAAAAGGGAAAAACCATGTTAACAAAAAGGGGGTAGGAAATCTATTAATGGCCAGATGGATAGAAGTTTTATCACAGACCCATTATCCAGTACACCATAAGCATATGGTGAACCAGATCCAACAGAGAATCGAGCGCCTTTAAGCCGTCCTCCTTCACTGTCGACATAGTACAACCCAGGACCCTGTAACCAAAAGACGCAATTAGAAGAGAGTCAAATTGGCATGGAACCAAACAGCAGTAGCAAAATGAAAAGAGCCCATTACCGTCTCATCCCATCCAGCAATCATGGTCCCTACAGATAGACCCATTCCGCGATATGAGAATAAAATATTAGCAAGCAATTTTGAAGCTCCTGTCACTGAAATTCTCCTCTTATTTGCCAACTCATGCAATCGGCACTGAGATCACAAAAATTAATTTAGAGAAACCTTCCCATGCATTAAGAGATTTGCAACTTACAGAGCCATAATGATAAATATATAGAAGGGCTAGCGTGGATAGATATATGAAGCTTCTAAATAGACCCCCAGCCAACAAATCAATCCTAAGCAGTATTGAATTTGGCTTACCCACCAACCCAATTATTATTCTCAGACAACTACCCGTATTCTTTTTTTTATTTTTATTTTGATAAGTAAACAAATTATATTGATCAAAGAATAGGCAAAGCCATGTACAGAATTCTTGAAGAGAATACAAAAAGCAGCCCCTAGGCTAGGTATGCGCATTATAGAGAAGAAAATCATGTAGGTTCATGCCATTGAAATCAACAACAATGGCCCATGTACATAGTGTTCTAAAAAATAACTCTTTAAGCTCCTCCAGCGATCTCTCATTGTCTTTAAACGTCCGGTCATTGCGCTCCTGCTACAAACACCACATAATGCATATAGGGATCATCTTCCAAACAGCTTTAATCTGTTGAACACCTCCTAGATTTGTCCAGCTGGCTAGCATTGCCACCACCGTCTCCGGCATAACCCAAGCCAAGTTTAATCTACTGAACATCTCATACCATAATACTCTAGCTATCTCACAATGAAGTAAAAGATGATTTACAGACTCGCCCCCTTCTCTACACATACAACACCAATCTGTAATGATTACCCTTTGTTTCCTCAGGTTATCAATTGTGAGAATCTTCCCCAACGAGGCTGTCCACACAAAAAAAGCTGCTTTGGGGGGCGCCTTATGTCTCCAAAGCAGCCTCCACGAGAATTGAATATTGGGTCCTTGTGTGAGAGCCTTATAATAGGAACGAACCGAGAATACCCCTTTACCAGCGGGTATCCACCACTATATCTTCCTGCTGATTGCTCGGTTTTATGGAGTACAAGAGGCTGTAAAAATCTGCAAAGTTGCTCATTTCCCAATCTTGTGCCGCCTTACTAAAAATGATGTTCCAGTGGATTTGCTTCCCTAATCTTTCTATGACTTCCGCCACTGATACATCTTTATCATTTGCAAGATGAAAAAGTGAAGCAAATACCTCTTGTAAAGTACTATTATCGTACCAAGTATCTCTCCAGAATTTAATCTTAGACCCCTCCCCCAACTGAAGTCGAGTGTGTCAATTCAAGACCTCCCATCCTCTTCTAATGTGTTTTCACAATCCCACTCCATGCGCCCCTCTTACTTCTTTAGTGCACCAACCCCCCCCATAAGCCTCCATATTTTCTCTCAATCACCAACTTCCATAGGACTTCTGGTTCCTTATGATATCTCCACAGCTATTTGCCAAGTAACACCTACTTGAAAATCCTTATATTTCTAATGCCCAATCTACCATTAGAAATGGGGTGGCATATCGTCTCCCACTTGACTAGGTGAAACTTGAACTCCTCTCCCACTCCACTCCACACAAGAAATCCCGTTGGAGCTTCTCAATTCGAGACGCCACACTTGCAGGTATAGGGAACAATGATAAATACATTGGTAAGTTGGATAAGGTACTTTTAATCAAAGTAATCCTACCACCTTACGACAAATACATCCTTTTCCATCATGTCGGTCTCCTCTCTACTTTCTCAATCACATCGTCCCATAAAGAGGATGCTCTTGAGGGAGCTCCCAACGGGAGGCCCAAGTAAGTGATAGGAAGTGAAGCTATCTTACACCCCAGTGTATTGGCCAGCTGTCGTAAATAGAGAAATCTTTCAATTGGCACCATCTCTGATTTGTCGAAGTTCAATCTTAAACCGGATACTGCTTCAAATCAAAGGAGCAAAGCCTTCAGTGCTCGGATTTGATTATGATCAGTCTCACAAAAGATAAGAGTATCGTCTGCAAACAACAAACGAGATATGTTAATGAGTCCCCTCTCTGGGGTTCCGATCGAAAAGTCATCCACAAAACCATTAGTAACCAAAGCCGAAATAATTTTGCTAAGCGCCTCCATCACAATAACAAACAACAATGGTGGCAATGGATCTCCTTGTTGTAGGCCTCGTGTACTATGAAAAAAACTGGTTGGACTACCATTTATCAACACTGAGAATTTCCCCGTTGATATGCACCAACGGATCCATGACCACCACTTCTCCCCAAAACCACACCTCCAAAGGAGATAGAGAAGAAAATCCCAGTTAACGTGATCATAGGCCTTATTCATATCGAGCTTGCAAATGATCCATGTTGTGCCAGCCTTCATTCTACTATCCAAACATTCATTGGCAATAAGAACCGCATCTAGAATATGTCTCCCTTTTACAAAAGCATTTTGGGGTTTTGTAATGATCTTCCCCAAAACCTCATTTAGCCGGTTCGCAAGCACTTTAGATATTATCTTATATACCACATTTACTAAGCTCATGGGCCGGAACTCCTTAATCTCCATAGCCCCCACCTTCTTTGGTATCAATGCAAGAAAAGTGGTGTTAAGACTTTTCTCAAATTTACCAACCAAGAATAGCTCCTGAAACACCTTCATCAGATCTTCTTTTAACACTTCCCAAGTAGTTTGAAAGAAGTTTGAGAAGCCATTAGGCCCCGATGCCTTGTCTTTAACCATTTTCCTAACTATTTCGTAGACCTCCGCCTCCTCAAAAGCCCTCTCCAACCGAGATACATTATCCTATCCAATGGAGTCAAAAGTAAGACCATCAAGGGTAGGTCGCCATCCTGCTTGCTCGGTTAGTAGCTGTTCAAAGAAATCAACTACATGATTATGGATTACTTGCTCTTCTCGACACTCAGCCCCATCAATTTTCAGCATCTCAATGTTGTTGTTTCTCCTATGGGAGTTGGCAACTCTATGGAAAAATTCCGTACTTCGATCTCATTCCCTTAGCCATAAGGCTCTCGACTTTTGCCGCCATGACGTCTCTTCTAATAATATAATCATTTCCAGGTCTACAACCAAATTTGTCTCTCGTGCTAGTTCTTCCTGTGTAAAAGGCTGAGTTTCATGTAGTCTCTCTAACTCTTGGATCTCCATCACCTTGCTTTTCTTATGCTCCCCTATATCTCCAAAAGACTGCATATTCCAAAGCTTCAAATCTTTTTTTAGGCCTCGTTTGTATTCAAAGATGAGTTGAGATGAGTTGTGAATAGTAGTGAGATGGATTGTGAATAGTAATGAGATTTGTGAGTTAAAGTTAATGAATAGTAGTACATAGTAGTGAGATGAGTTGAGATGGGTTGTGAATCCAAACAGGGCTGCATTTTCAGTTTACCCGCTAAGATGAAGCTAGGGGTACCCTGAAACTGATACGAGGACCACCATTGTCGCACCCTTTCTACAAAACCTTATGATTTCAGCCACATGTTTTCAAATTTGAAATACCGTCACCTTCTTGGAAGGTAACATCAGCACTCATGAAGTAGCATCTAAGAACAGAACTATATTAGTGATATCCTTTTTGAGTTCGGGAATAACCAACGAAGAGACACTTGGTAGAATGTAGATCAACCTTATCAAAGCACGGGCCAAGGTTATGAACGTAGGACACACACCCAAAGATTTTTGGAGGGAGAGAAAATGGCAAAAATGAAGGGAACAAGATGGAGAAGGGAGAGGAACCATCAAGAACTAATGAAGGCATACGGTTAATAAAGTGACAAGCAGTAAGAACAACATCACTCCCAAATCGTTTAGGAACATGCATGTGCAGTAAAAGTGCTCAGATTACATCTAACAAATGACGATTTGTGTTCAGCCACCCTATTTTGTTGGGGTGTATAAGAACATGAAATTTGATGAACAATTCCTTTATTACTTAAGTAGCAAAACACTAGATTGATATTCTCTAGCATTATCAAAATGCAAAACTTGAACCTTTTTGTTAAATTAAGTTTTAATTTCTTTTCAAAACATTTTGAATATGGAAAGAAGTTCAGATCTTGCCTTCATAAAAAACAACCATGTCACACGAGAGCTGCCATCAACAAATGTAACAAAGTACTGAAACTTGTTTGATTCAATGTTGATTGGTCTCCATATATCATTGAACCAATTCAAAAGGACTTGATGCTCGTTTATCAATTCGAGGTACAAAAGACACACGATGATATTTACTAAGTTGACATGCTTCACAAGGAAAGGGAGACACATTTCCGAGATTCCTAACTTGACGCTTCAAAAGGGAAAGAAAAGGGTGACCAAGGAGACAGTGTCATTCATAAGCAGATGAGGAGGAGGATGTAAGGACTCGAGTCGGTGACTGTTGAACATTAAGATAATACAGACCGTCAGCTTCAAGCCCCGTACCAATCTTGTTCCCTGTCTTAAGATCTTGAAAAATACATGAAGAGATAAGAGGTCACTGAACATTGAAGATTTTAAGTAATGCCTCATTTGGTTACGCAGTTCAGATGAGATGAGATGAGATGTTTTGTTGAAAGTTGAATAAAATATTATTATAATATTATTTTTTAATATTATTTTTGTTTTGAAATTTGAAAAAGTTGATTTGTTTATTATATTTTGTGTGGGAGTTTGGAAAAGTTGTAATGATTATATGAGATGAGATAGTTTGGTTTTGTATAATCAAACCAGCCCCTATTTTTACCAATGGACAATAATCTAAAGGGAAAACTAGGAACATATAGAACAAATGACAAGGATATAGAGTCAGTGAGCTTAGTGGATCCAATGCCTATAACTTTAGTAAGAGAACCATTAGCAAAATTAACACTTTTTGGAGATATTACAATATCTAACTTAGATAAGGCAAAAGACAACCGGTATGTTCATTAGCTTCTAAATCAATGACCTATGGACCTTGAGTGGATGAGATGACATGTGGATGCCATACTAAGCTCATGTGGGCAAGAGTAGCTGTGGAAGATGAAGCCCGTGTGCGACCCAAAGCTGATCATGCTCATCCTTCGATATGCTAGTCATATCTGGAGCCGGGTTGGAGCTCGTTGACTGTGCTGTAGCATCTTGGCAAATGGCCTAATTAGCAGAGCTAGATGGTCTACCATGTAGATCCCAACAATAGTCCACCGAGTGGTTAGTGCAACCACATCAAGTGCACTTACGAGATTCTCAACCTCGAGTGCAATTATCTTTGGCATCATGTCTCCCATGTGCACCTCTACACCCTGGCCTCCACGCCCACCAGGAGCAACATAAGAGGCAATCAAAACAGATCTCTCACTAATCTGATCAGATGACAATTGAGATCTGTGCCCAGACAATGTGGCACGCTGAAGTCGGGAGAACACTTCAGGAAATGAGGGAAGCTATGGACTCGCCAAAATTAGAGAACACACCGACTCATATTCAGGTTTTAAACCAACAAGAAACCGAACAACATTAAACTCTTCACGTTGTTGTTGCATACGTGAAACATCAGAAGTGATAGGTTGGTACATCGTCAGCTCTTCACATATCCTCATCACTTGAGAATAATACTCTTCTAGGCCCAAAGTACCTTGTTCCAACCCAAAGAACTATTTACATAACTCATAAATACGAATTATGTTTCCTGCACCCGAATACATCTGCTTGAGATGCCCCCACACCTCTTGAAGTGTCAAATTGTATCAAACTGGAGCAAATATTAGGCTCAATATTGGTCAATATCAAGGACAAGATTTGAGCATACTCTTGTTCCCATTGAACAAATGTAGAACTACTTGAATCAGGTCTTGGATCAACCAGGTGGCTAGAAAGTCTCTTGCCTTTCAAAAATATTGCAACAGATTTTGACCACAACATATAGTTCTTTCCATCCAATTTCACCGAAGTCATAGGCATATTAAAGTTTAGTGCAAGAGACTGACTCAAATTTAGTTGCTATAGATGCAAAAAAATATCACAATTCAACTTCGAGATAGAAAATTCACATAGAATATGATATATAGATGAAAAACCAAGGAATACAATATGGAAAATTAGAAACCCAACTCAAGTACTCGAAAATTCAACTTGAACAACTAAATTTCGGCTCTATATCAGTCTAAATCACTCTATATCGATCAAAACAGGCATGTATCGGCTCAAAACCGGCTTGTATCTAGCCAAAATTGGGTCTGAATCAGCTGGTATCGGGCCTGAACTGGTATCGGCCTGTTGCTATCCTTAAACAGAGATTAGGTTATCCTAAACGAGAATAAGTGATCTGGGTATTACCTTATTTGCGTTACCAAACAGGTGTTATTCTGGATAGGAACAAGGTCTTACTCCAGGTTTGGGCTATTCACACTCAAGGATTGGATAGCTTATACATGTAACCAAACACTCCGAGGCCTCACAAGTTACAACAGTGTTTCTCTGATACCATGTAGAAACACATGGAGAGAATTCTTACTTTATTATTGATGCAACATAATATATATACTACATACAATTGACAATTATATCCTCACAAGTTACACTAATTACAACCATGTCCTGTAACAACACTAAAAAAGATATATACTTTATGGACATGAGAAGACCAAGGCAAGCTTAGAGCATAAACATTAGGGCTGGTTTGGTTACACAAAAGCAAACCATTTCATCTCATCTTATATAATCATTACAATTTTCCTAAACTCCCACACAAAATATAATAAATAATTCAACTTTTTCAAATCCCAAAACAAAAATAATATTAAAAAATAATATTATAACAATATTTTATTCAACTTTCAACAAAACATCTCATCTCATCTGAACTGCGTAACCAAACGAGGCCTAAAACTTGCACAAGACTTGACGCAACTCATTCCCAAGAGAAATACAAAACAGGGTAACAAGTTTTAACAGGTTTTACTCATAACATTCAATCGATGGTCATAATTCAATTCTAATGTTTCTCTCATTTATTTCTTAACTTCGACTCCGATTTATTNTTTTTTTTTTTTTTTTTTTTTTTTTTTTTTTTTTTTTTTTTTTTTTTTTTTTTTTTTTTTTTTTTTTTTTTTTTGCTTCTTATTTAGCCTATTTTTAAATAAGACTTTACATAACATATCATTTTTTGTGGGCTTTCATTTCAAGTTTACTACAAACATTACAAAAAAGAAAAAAACAGATTTTTGATATGAAAAAACCAAAAATATAAGTAAAAATATTTCATATATTATGCAAACCTGAAAGATAAAAATAAAAAATGTAAAGAAATTAAAAATATACAGTAGGCCCCCTTTAGGTTATTCTTGATATACTATCATTTCATATTAGAGTCTCAGACTCCCAAATCAACTTAAAACAATAAAATGATTGTTCAACCATCTAAACAAGGCCCAAGCTAACACCCAAGGCCCCAAATAACAACTAACAAGTAAGAGCAACCATGAGCCATCATGGTCCAATGACAATGTCCATTATCTAATCATTCACTGCTGAATAAATTACAAATAGAAAACACAACCAGCCACTCAAATACAAGCCAAATATTGTATTAGAATCTAGTTACATACTACTATATTATAATCTAGATAATAAATTAATAGTCTTACAATATATACATTATACATGGTACATGACTCACTATTAACCAGTCAAGTTTCATCTACTCTAATATATGTAATATGCATGATAGTGATACTATGATGTGTAGTGTGTACATATAATTGATTATTAATCTATTAATATTATTGAATTTAATTATATAAGTTCTAGACTTTTTATATGAGTATATATGATCTATAAATAAATAATACATTTTTATTAAAGTCAGAGTCGAAAAGTCAAAGTTGGAGGTCAAAGTTGGATTTGGAGTCAGAGCGGAGTTGGCCAAACAACAAATCTGACTCCAACTTTAAATGCAAAAAAACTCCGACTCCAACTCCATTTTATCGGAGCTTTGACTCCGACGATGCAGATTCAGAGTCGGATTTTTGCACAACCTCACTATTAGCCCCTCGGTTCCGCATCAGTCAAGTCACATTGTGGATAGTGGTTACTCATTTTATTGCAGAAAAGTATAAAATTTCTTTTTATTTACAAATTTCTGTTGTAATGTTTAAATGAATTTTGCTGCCATCTCCTACAGAAACCTAAATGGCAGTAGTGAAGCCTGCTCTACAAAGCTCTGTAGTCCTTGGCTATGCCACTGCTAGTATTGCTTGCGTAAGAAACAAGTGGTAGGTTGTGAGCTTTGCAAATGGTTTATGCAGATAGTAGTAACAGATTTTTCTATTCCTTGTATACATTTTTTGATAAGTATTCCTTGTATACATAGTGATATATAGAAAGATGCAGAAAATTCATAGCATGCTGATTACCTTGATGCCTAGGTTTCTATGCCAAAATTGGCAGTCGGCAGCTCCTCCAGCCATTGTGCCGAACATGTAAGGATTGATTTCAATGATTTTCTTTACAGACTGAGATGCTGGAAATTGAGGAAAAGAGATTAATAACATAAATTCAAAGAAAATATTTTCATTTTTTATAAAAAAAAAGGGATCATTCTTTAGGTATCGTGTGGCTACAAATAGAACATAACAAACAAATGGAAAGATAAACAAATGGGAATATCTTAATTGTGAACAACTATTGCTAACACAATTATCTCTATCATAAATCTGAAATCAAGAAACCATGATCCCTAGGCAGCACAATGTCCTCATTGGCCCAGCAGTGAAAAGATCATAAGTAGGACGCCAAATAAGACAATTTAATGCACTGAACTTTTCAAACACCAAATAAAGTAGTAGTAGCAGTAAGGCAACACTTAGTGGCAGCCCCTATTTGCTAAAGGAAAGCATAGGCAGCAGCAAAATGTAATGTAATGTTAATTGCTTTCTTATTTTTGGTTCTTCAATATTTTAATGTACGGAGAGAGAAAACCCTAAGGCACCCAAACCCCCGCCTTCATCCTCCACCCAAACCCTAAGGCACCCCGCCACCGCCACAAACAAGACAGACGGGCCCCGTCGACTCCTTTGAGGGCACTCTGGCTTTGGTCCTCCATCTGGGGACCAGGATTTTCCACTCCTTTGGTTTGTAGGCGCAAATCTACAATAGTATCTCATATCTGCTTGCTATTCCCGTATAACATCTTTTCTCCTTGAGATGACGAAGTGAGATGATCCTGGGAGATGATCCTGTGATTTGGGATCAGAGGATGATGATGCACAACGCAGATTCGTCTCAGATGGATGGTGAGAGGTGGCTGAAGGTGGAATAAAAAACTTTCATTTTTACGAAAGAGGGAGGAAATAGTTTTCGCATCTCTGAATGTAGTAAAATGATGGCTAAGTTCATGTGTCTATGTGGGACGACAGCTTCATGAGTGGCCAAGGGGATAGATGGTTAGAACTCATTTGTCATGAGGAATTCTTTAGGGAGCTAAGGATGGGTAACAGAGTTCTTATCATTCAATATCATATTAACGCAAGAGGCAGCTTTATGCAACTCTCAAACTTCCGGAATGGAAGGAGGAAAGATTTGTTGGTGATCCTGGAAGGCACAAATGGCATTGGATGAAAAGGTTTTCCTGCATTCCATTCGAAGCGTCACTAGGTCCAAAGCTGTTGTTCTGAAGCATGCCAACAGATGAGAGTTTGTTGATGGAAAGACAGTGGGAAGGCCTCCCTTGGTCAAAGGTGCCTCATAAGCCTCGGTGTTGAGGTCACCGGCGTGTAGTCCGGCAGAGAATAGCTCTGCGGCTGAAGGAAAGGATAAGGCACTTGTAGGAGACAAAGGCTGTCAGGTGACATTGGGAGAAGTGGAAGATAAGCACCATATGTTGCAGGGTGGAATGGCTGCCTCTGTCAGGTGTTTGAGGGTGGGAGAAGTGGAAGGGGTCTTGTGGGCTGTCAGAGCTCAATTGATGGGAGTTATGGAGTATGTGAGAGATCTTATGATTAAAGTGGATAAGGGACTGGACCTAGTCATAGGTTTGGGTGTTGGGTCGAAAATGGACAGCTGGGGGGCAGGACGGGGGGCAGATCCTACAGGTTTGAAAGCCTCAAGTGTCGGTATCACTCAGGACATCGACATCTTGCTATTTGACTGCCCTCAGTCCCCAATTGCAAATGGGGTTGATACTTTTTTTCAGGATTCACTTTCAGTTGAATATGGGGGTCCTTCCAGGGTTTTGAGTACTTTGGAAGAAGCGGACGAGCCTCTTTCAGAAGATGAAAATGGGTTAACATATGATAGTGTTTCCCTTACCTGTTCTATGCCTCCTCAGGGAGCAATATGGTCTGACAAAGTGGCACATAAAGGATCATCGAGGGGTGGAGCACCCACAAGTAATGTCCTCGTCGATGATACAACGATACCTATGTTGGAGGTGAAGGAACTTTTAATGGTGACAACAACATTGGATAACAACAATATAGCTGTTGAGGAGGTTCGGGATTTAAATGCAGGATATGGCGGGGAGGAAATTATGGGTTTGTCTTTGGTGCCTTGTGAGGAGGAATGTCTAGGATAGGGAGTGTAGTTAGGAACTGTGTCTGGAGATAATGTTGTTCCCCTAGTTTCTCTTCCTCGAATAAACAATATAGCAGATTCACCATCGGATTGGGTTCTGCATAAGGTTAACGAGATTCACATATTGTGAGACTTTCATATGGAGGATGTGGACCAATTTAAAGCACGACTCACTGCAATTGAGGCGGGTCACTCGCTTGAAGCTAAATCAAGTTTTAAGAAAAACAGGGAGTTAAAACATCTTTCTTGGGCAATCAACTACGACACTAAGGGAGGTAGCTCAAGTCAAGGGAAGACTAAAGGGAGATTTTATGAAGATGTCCTCATAGAGGGAGTTTCGGATGGAGTATTAGTCTTACGGGAAAAAAAGGGGTTGGGGATGGGGAAGGGGAAGTGTGTTCTATTCCAATTCGGGCTTGGTGTATTTCGAATAGATTTAATTTTCATGGGCTTTTTGGATCATTAGGAGCTCTCTAGTATGAGCTAGGTGTTTTCTTGTATACATCCAGTATACTTGGTTACTCCTATTGATATATATATATATATATATATATAATATTTTTACTTATAAAAAAAAACAGCAAAATGAATAGGTATCTGCATACGAAAAACAAGCACACTTCTCAGAAATCAATCGAGTGACATAAATTAGATCACATAGTTTATTGGTAATGAACCCTTTCTTCTCCATATATTAGAATAGCCAACAGACATAAAGGCAGCAGGCCAAGATTGCGTCTTATTCCAATTCCAATTTGATTATAATTTAGGATGTGCAGTAAGCTACAATCAACCAAATAATTGATGGTAAAGTGTAAACAGTAGATAACCAAGGCCACTGTACATACAAATGTATCCACCCATGCTGGCTCGAGAATCTGCAGCCACCATAACCCCTTCCTTAAAAATAAAAGCAAGCGTCGTTGTCCCTTTTGCCGGCTTCACCATCTGTATAGCCTCCTTCTGGAATCCATCAAACTAAAAGAAAAGAAAAAGTCAAACAAACGAACAAATCATTGGTAAACTAATATCTTTTACATCCCTTTTGCTCTAAATACTCAGAAACCAAACCAAGTATTAGTTTCTTTTAAAAAGATATCAAAATAAACTATAATAAATTACTTTCAAAACGGAAACTCATGTCGACCGTGCCTGGGAGCTCAAACGATGGGGATGCAGAAAACCCATTCCCGAAAAGCTCGCTGCTTGCGTTGAAAAGTGTAGAAGATGAGTCGAGACTGCTTGTGTCAAGCTTCATGATGATTATTTTGTATAAACCTAGTAAAACTATCAAAACACAAACAAATCCCTACAGAATTAGTTTGGACTGATGACAATAAGTATGCGTCAATGTAGTTGGATCCATACAAAGCTAAAGTGAAATAGTGAACCCTAGTTTACCTTACAGAGGGAGAGCCAGTTAAAAACGAACCAACTTTGAGTATTTGAGGCTCAGAGAGAGAGAGAGAGAGCACAGAGCTTGAGAAACAAGAGAAGGTTGAGGCTCCGAAGTTGGTTCAACTTCATACTGCACATAACGTAACAAAGGCTTCTTTGGATAGTTAAAATATTATTTATCAAATTTTAAAATAATAATAATATAAAAAAATATTATAATAATATTTTATTCAATTTTTAATTTTTATCTTAACTTATCTCACCTAAATTCATTATCCAAACAATACCTAAATCTTGAAAAAATGATTACTTCCTTGAATAAGAACGAGAGGTCGTAACCACCAAGATTGCATAGAGTTTGGTATCTAAACGAGAAAATCAAATTCCAACTCTCACTTCCTAAATCAAAAAAGTAAAATGTTACTTGAATAGATAAATCTTATCGATAAAATTGATCGATTTTTTTTTACCTACTAATTAAGAAAATGATTATTAATAAATTGATATATTTTTTTAAATGTTTGAAGATGTATAAAAAATAATTGAAAAACAATAAAATAAAATAAAATAAAAAGTATATGTGCACTTGGTAGAATGCGGGGGCATCATTCTCGATCCTTGGTGCCACCCGAACCATACAGTGCGGGTGGGTAGCCCCCCTGGGATCATGGGGTGGGGTACCCCACCCCGGTGCAATCCGCCCCGCCCCTTGTCCATTTCAATAATGAACTACAGTTCACTAGATCCAAAAATTATATTTGAATCAAGAATTGATCAAAAACACATTTTTAAACCTAAATTGTAAATTTAAATTTGTGAATATAACTATAATTTAAAAACTATGTAATTTTTAAATTTGCTAGTGCATATTTTATATAAGTTGTAGTGTAGTAATCCTGCTAAGGCAATACAAGAGTCCTATATTGCTTAAGTGTGATACTTGTATTGTGAAGGCAATATATAAAAGGGTCAACCTACTACACTACAACTTACACAAAGTATTAAGTAAAAGTTCTACTTAATACATATTACTATATTTATATATAGTAAAAATAATAAATATTTATAGTATAAATATATATATTTAAATGAAAAAAATGGGTGTGGGGCGAGGCCCTGTTGGGGCCATAACGCACCCCGCCCTTGCTCGTGTCTTGCCCTATGGGGGGGGGGCGGGGGCGGGGCAATGGGTTGCAGGGCGGGGGTGGGGCAATGGGTTGCTCTAGTTGACCACATGTATTGTTTACTGTGTTCCATCATTTTTTAGACTTCCATGCAAATATTTATCTCCATCTTCCTGTCTAGCAAGTATATATTTAAAGTGGTTGCATTATTGCAAGCAAATGCACCATGCCTCCACACCCACCTTTGCCAGAAATATTTTTTCGCCATAAAAGATTCTTTTGCGGCGACTGCAAATAGCCTTTTTTGGCGACTTTGAACTGCCAGAAATGACTCCATTGGACATGTTAGATTGTTTCCGGTGAGTTATTAACGCCAATAAAAAGTATTTCCGGTTACAAAAATCGCTGGAAAAGACCGTTGGTGACATTTAACCCTAATTTAAACCATCTTTAGTGGCACTTTTTGAAAACCTTATGTGGCGATAAAAAATCGCCGTAAAAAGCTTTTTTGACTAGCTCACAAAGGTCAGTTGAAAAATTCTTTTCTGCAATAGACAATTGCAACTACAGTCCGGTGAGCAAATTTTCACTGGAAATAAATTATCTAAACGATTTATAGGTGTTTTGCGGAATCGTTGGAAAAAGCCAAATTTCTTGTAGTGATATCATGAACATACACATTCCATCTCGAGGGTGCATATTATCAGATTATTATATGTACATGTGCTATTTATTCTATATTACTTAACAATTTAGGGGTTTTTTTTTTTTTAATTAAGAGCCAGTAGCGACATGTACAATAGTGGCCCTGTCCCAAGTTTATTAATATACCCTCACTTATGGCGGAGGGAATACCCTCCCTTAGTTATTCCTTTTATGCCCTCACAAGTGTTTATAAACTCTTCTTTGTATTTTCTGCAGCATGCACGATAATATCAGCAATAGTGTTTTCAACTTTACTCTCTTCTAGAAAGTGGAGTGTATATTCTTGATGTAATTATACAAATTTCAAACTAGCAAAGTAATTTTAGTTTCATTATATCAATTGCATTGTAGTTGATCATGTTCGTGTGCAACTAATACTAATCATTTTCAGGAAATAGATTGTTCCCTTTCTTTCAAAGATTTCGATAATGTCTAATATTGCCGATACTGTAGATGACTACTCAGATATTCTTATCATTAGTGATACATTGGCCATGACAGCACACAATGAGGACGCAAATGTTGCTTTAGTAGACAACACGTATTGTTTACTGTGTTCCATCATATATTTTTAGACTTCCGAAAAACTTAATTGATTCTGTAAAATATGAGTGATTTTCACAATTTGTAACATTTATTTTTTGGGTCTCTAGCTATTTGATAAAAGGTATATTTGCAAAGGAACTGTCTTTCATTGCTTTGACATATGCAAGAGAGATTCCAAGTTGTGTCTTTTGTTTCAACAGTCATGGATTGGTAAACATTCCATCATCCATCAAGAACTTGTTCGAGACTTTTTATAATGTGGAGTACTACACTCTACAGAGTGTTTTAACTTTAGCCGAATCAGATTTGACTGCTTTCATCATATCTGGATGATATATCTGTATAGGGGCTAACACTTAGCCCCATGGATTTGCTTCCTCAAAGTTACCAATAGGGCAAATTGCACCCTTTTTTTTTTCATTTTCTTTCAATAATTTTCTAAACTTTCTTAACCATTAAGGAAAAAAAAATTAAAATACCATAGCAGTAACTTTGAGGGAGTAAATCCATGGATCCAAGTATTGTATTGTAGTTTTAATTTCGTTATATCAATTGCATTGTGGTCAATCAAATTCATGTGTAGCTAATAATAATCATCTTCAGGAAATAGATTGTTCTCTTTCTTTCAAAGAATTCGATAATGTTCAATCTTGCCAATACTGTAGATTACTACTCAGATGTTCTTATCATAAGTGATACATTGGCGATAACAACACACAATGAGGACACAAATGTTGTTCTAGTTGACAACACCTATTGTTTACTGTGTTCCACCATATATTTTTAGACTTCCAAAAAACTTAGTTGATTCTGTAAAATATGAGTGATTTTCGCAATTTGCAACATTTATTTTTTGAGTTCCGCTTTGGAGCGATACCTTCTGTTTTGAGGTGAAACCATCATTCAATAGGCAACTGCCACATCAGTAATGTAGTAAAAAGTTCTATGAGGACCACTCAATCATATTTTTCCCCTAAATACCCTAAACATATTTTCATGTCAGCATTTCACCAGCAGCCCGAAGCAAAGCCTTAGCCACAAACCAAAAGGCATCGTACCCACCCACTGTGGTTTACCCACCACCATTTCTCCACTAGTCACTGCCACTAGCCAGCCCACCGCCACCAGCCAATCCAAGCCATGCAACCCTACGCAGCTACCTAATCTGAAGCCAACCAGTTTCACGCAGGGCACTCAGCCACTGTGTAGTCCGTCACCACCCACAACCACCACACAGTCTGATGCCACTGACAGCACCACGCAGTCCAACGCAGGCACCATAGATTCTGAATTTTCACTCTGCAAATTTTTTATACATCAAATAGTGATACATTGGCCATAACAGCACACAATGAGGTTGCAAATGTTGCTCTAGTTGATTACACATATTGTTTACTGTGCTCCATCATATATTTTTAGACTTCCGAAAAACTTAGTTGATTCTATAAAATATGAGTGATTTTTTTAATTTGTAACATTTATTTTTTGGGTCTCCAGCTATTCGATAAAAGGTACATTTGCGAATGAAGTGTCTTTCATTACTTTGACATATGTAAGAGAGCTTCTAAGTTGTGTCTTTGGTTTCAACAGTCATGGATTGGTAAATATTCCATTATTCGTCAGGACTTGTTCGAGACTTTTTAAAATGTGGAGTACTACGCTCTGCAAAGTGTTTTAACTTTAGCCAAATCAGATTTGACTACTTTCATCATATCTGGATGATATACGTGTATGGGGGCAAATACATAGCCCCATGGATTTGCTTCCTCAAAGTTACCACTAGTGTAAATTGCACTTCTTCTTTTTTTCATTTTCTTTCAATCATTTTCTAAAAACCCTTAACCATTAAGGAAAAAAATTTAAAATACCCAAGCGGTAAATTTGAGGGAGTAAATCCATGGAGCCAAGTATCATTTTCCATATGTGTAAATACTTCATTTGATAAATTTAAGCCACTTACATTTAATTCAATACCCCAAACTGAAAAGGAGATTATAGCCAGTTGCTTTGGAAGGGACTTTGTTTACTGGGATCTCCTCGAAGGGTCAGACGTTGATGATGCACAAACTGTAAGATGTTATTGCCTTTATCTTCTCATAGATTTTTTGGTTCATATTCAATTATATGGAAGGTTTATATCATGGCTTGTCTCTTACAAAGAATTTGTTCTTCAAAAGTTTCTATGGGACATAATTATAATCTGATTGACTTAAAAACTCGTAATATTCTAAATGTTGAGACCACATCAAGGAAATCAGATTTCCATCAGTGAGATTGGAGCAACACCATTTTTCCATGCTAATATGTGTCTCCATCTTCTTGTCCAGCGAGTATATATTAAATGTGGTTGTATCATTGCAAGCAAATGCACCATGCCTCAACACCCACCTTCACCGAAAATATTTTTTTGCCACATAAGATTATTTACGGTGACTTTCGAATCATTGCAAATAGTTTTTTTTGGCGACTTTGAACTGCCCGAAATAACTCCATTGGACATGTTAGATTATTTCCAGCGAGTTATTAACGCCGGTAAAATGTATTTCCGGTAATAAAAATCTCCAGAAAAGACCATCGGTGACATTTAACCCTGGTTCAAACCATCTTTAATGGCGCTTTTTGAAAACTGTATGCGGTGATAAAAAATCGCCGGAGAAAAGCTTTTTCGACTAGCTCACAAAGGCCAACTGGAAAACTCTTTTCTGCGCTAGACAATTGCGAGTACACTCCGGCGAGCAAATTTTCGTCAAAAATAAGTTATCTAGATGATTNTTGCCTTTCATTTAAAGACTTCGATAATGTCCAATGGTGCCGATATTGTAGATGACTACTCAGATGTTCTTATCATTAGTGATACATTGGCCATAACAGCACACAATGAGGACGCAAATGTTGTTCTAGTTGACAACACGTATTGTTTACTGTGTTCCACCATATATTTTTAGACTTTCGAAAAACTTAGTTGATTTTGTAAAATATGAGTCATTTTCACAATTTGTAACATTTATTTTTTGAGTTCCGCTCTGGAGCGGTACCATCTGTTTTAAGCTGAAACTTGCATTCAATAGGCAACTGTCAGATCAATAATGTAGTAAAAAGTTCTACTCCATCAGATTTTTCCGCAAAATGCCCTAAACACATGTCCATCTGAATTTTCTATATGCAAATTTTTTATACACCAAAGAGGGAGAAATAGACAAAGAAAGATTGTTTGGTTTTCACGGCTTGCTCTCGCACTCTGTCCACTGTTTTTGCATTCGTATATTAGATTAGCCTAATTCGCTTCCTCAATTAACATTTTGATCATGTCAGATAAATATCAAATCAATTCTTTCTGCAATTTTTTATCCCTCAAAAAATTCTAAATTTTGGAATGGCTACAACAGCTAATTCTCCCTCTACTCCTACGGTACCTGCAGGACGGGCTATCAAAAACATTAACAGTCTGCAATATTTTTGGCGACTTTGAACTGCCAGAAATGACTGCATTGGACATGTTAGATTATTTCCAGCGAGTTATTAACGACAGTAAAAAGTATTTCCGGTAAGAAAAATTGATGAAAAATACCACCGGTGACAATTGACACTGTTTTAAATGCCAGCAATAGTGTTTCCAATTTTACTCTCTTGTAGAAAGCGGGATGCATATCCTTGATGTAATCACATGGCTTTCAAACTAACAAAGTAATTTTAGTTTCAATATTTCAATTGCATTGTGGTTGATCATGTTCATGTGCAGCTAATACTAATCATCTTCAGGAAATAGATTGTTCCCTTACATTCAAAGACTTCGATAATGTCCAATATTGCCGATACTGTAGATGACTACTCAGATGTTCTTATCGTTAGTGATACATTGGCCACAATAGCACACAATGAAGATGCAAATGTTGCTCTTATTAATAACACGTATTGTTTACTGTGTTCCATCATATATTTTTAGACTTCCAAAAAACTTAATTGATTCTGTAGAATATGAGTGGTTTTTGCAATTTGTAATATTTATTTTTTGAGTTTCGTTTTGGAGCGGTACCATCTATTTTTGAGGTGAAACCAACATTCAATAAGCAATTGTCATTTCAGTAATGTAGTAAAAGGTTCTATGAGGACCATTCCATCAGATTTTTGCCCAAAATACCCTAAACATATTTTCACTCCAGCATTTCACCAGAAGCCCGATGTAGAGCCTTAGCCACAAACCAAAACCCATCGTAACCACCCGTTGTGGCTTACCCACTAGCATTTCTCCAACAGTCTCCGCCACCAACCTGCCCGTCGCCACCAGGAAATTCAACGCCACTAGCCAGTCCGACACCATGCAGCCACCGAATCCGAAGCCAACAAGTTTCACGTAGGATAGTCAGCCATCACGCAGTCCATCGCAACCCACAACAACCAGACAGTCCGACCCCACCGACAGCCACCACGTAGTCCGACGCAGGCACCACCGATTCTGAATTTTTTATATGCGAATTTTTTATACACCAGAGAGTGAGAAATAGACAAAGAAATATTATTTTCTTTGCACGGCTTGCTCTCGCACTCTGTCCTATGTTTTTGCATTCGTCGATTAGATTAGCCCTAATTCGCTTCCTCAATTAACTTGTTGATCATGTCAGATAAATTTTCTATTACATATAAATATCAAATCAATTCTTTATGCAATTTTTTATACCTCAAAAAATTCTGAATTTTGGAACGGCAACAACAGTGATTCTCCCTCTACTCCTACGGTACCTGCCAGACAGGCTGTTGAAAACATTAACAGTCCGCAATATTTTTGGCGACTTTGAACTGCCAGAAATGACTCCATTGGACATTTTAGATTATTTCCAGCGAGTTATTAACGTCGGTAAAAAGTATTTCTAGTAAGAAAAATCGTAGAAAAATACCACCGGCGACAATTGACCCTGTTTTAAATGTCAGCAATAGTGTTTTTAGCTTTACTCTCTTCTAGAAAGCGGAGTGTATATTCTTGATGTAATCACACGGCTTTCAAACTAACAAAGTAATTTTAG
This sequence comes from Juglans hindsii, assembly GCA_003123825.1. Classification (NCBI taxonomy): domain Eukaryota; kingdom Viridiplantae; phylum Streptophyta; class Magnoliopsida; order Fagales; family Juglandaceae; genus Juglans; species Juglans hindsii. The sequence goes on from QEOW01000834.1 coordinate 691,246, forward strand.
TTTCAATATTTCAATTACATTGTGGTTGATCATGTTCATGTGCAGCTAATACTAATCATCTTCATGAAATAGATTGTTCCCTTACATTCAAAGACTTCGATAATGTCCAATATTACCGATACTGTAGATGACTACTCAGATGTTCTTATCGTTAGTGATACATTGGCCACAATAGCACACAATGAGGACGCAAATGTTGCTCTTATTGACAACACATATTGTTTACTATGTTCCGTCATATATTTTTAGACTTCCGAAAAACTTAGTTGATTCTGTAGAATATGAGTGATTTTTACAATTTGTAACATTTATTTTCTGAGTTCCGCTTTGGAGCGGTACCATTTGTTTTTAAGGTGAAACCAGCATTTAATAGGCAACTGCCGCATCAGTAATGTAATAAAAACTTCTATGAGGACCACTCCATCAAATTTTTTTCCAAAATATCCTAAGCATATTTTCACTCCGGTATTTAACCAGTAGCCCAACGCAAAGCCTTAGCCACAAACCAAAAGCCATCATACTTACCCGCTGCGGTTTACACACCAGCATTTCTCCACCAGTCTCCACCAACAGCCAGTCCGTAACCAAGCAGCCAGCCAATCTGAAGCCAACCAATTTCACGCAGGGAAGTTAGCCACCACGCAGTCAATCGCCATCCACAACCACCACATTGTCCGATGCCACTGACAGCCACCACGCAGTCGGACGCAGGCACCACTAGTTCTGAATGTTCTCTCCACAAACTTTTTATACACTAGAGATGGAGAAATAGAGAAAGAAAGATTGTTTGCTTTGCATCGCTTGCTCTCGCTCTCTGTCTTCTGTTTTTGCATTCGTAGATTAGATTAGCTCTAATTCTCTTCCTCAATTAACATTTTGATGATTTCGGATAATTTTTCTGTTACATATCAAATTCAAATCAATTCTCTCTGCAATTTTTTATACTTCAAAAAATTCTGAATTTTAGAATGGCTACAATAGCCGATTCTCCCTCTACTCCTACGGTACCTGCCGGACGGGTTATCGAAAACATTAACAGTCCGTAATTTTTTTGGCGACTTTGAACTGCCAGGAATGACTCCATTGGACATGTTAGATTATTTCCTGTGAGTTATTAACGCTGGTAAAAAGTATTTTCGGTAAAAAAAAGTCAAAGATTGTCAGCTATAGTGTTTTCAACTTTACTCTGTTCTAGAAGGCGGAGTGTATATTCTTGATGTAATCATAGGACTTTCAAACTCGCAATGTAATTAGTTTCGTTATATCAATTGCATTGTGGTTGATCATCTTTATGTGCAGTTAATACTAATCATGTTCAAGAAATATATTGTTCTCGTTCTTTCAAAGACTTCAATAATGTCCAAGATTGTCGATACTGTAGATGACTACTCAGATGTTCTTATCGTTAGTGATACATTGGCCACAATAGCACACAATGAGGATGCAAATGTTGCTCTTATTGACAACACGTATTGTTTACTGTGTTCCATCATATACTTTTAGACTTCCGAAAAACTTAGTTGATTATGCAGAATATGAGTGATTTCTGCAATTTGTAACATTTATTTTTTGAGTTCCGCTTTGGAGCAGTACCATCTATTTTTGAGTTGAAACCAACATTCAATAAGCAATCGCCACTTCAGTAATGTAGTAAAAGGTTCTATGAGAACCATTCCATCAGAGTTTTGCCCAAAATACCCTAAACATATTTTCAGTTCAACATTTATCCAGAAGCCTAATCCAGAGCCTTAGCCACAAACCAAAAGCCAGTCCCGCGCCATGCAGCCACCCAATCCGAAGCCTACCAGTTTCAAGCAGGGTAGTCAGCCACCACTCAGTCCGCCGCCACCCACAGCCACCACACAGTCTATCCTCACTGCAACCACCACGCAGTACGACGCATGCACCACCTGTTCTAAATTTTCTATATGTAAATTTTTTATACACCAGAGAGGGAGAAATATACAAAGAAATATTGTTTGCTTTGCACGGCTTGCTCTCGGGCTTTGTCCTCTGTTTTTGCATTTGCCGATTATATTAGCCCTAATTCACTTCCTCAATTAACTTTTTGATCATTTCAGATAAATTTTTTGTTACATATAAATATCAAACCAATTCTTTCTACAATTTTTTATACCTAAAAAATTCTGAATTTTGGAACGGCTACAACAACTGATTCTCCCTCTACTCCTACGGTACCTGCAGGACGAGCTGTCAAAAACATTAACAGTCTGCAATATTTTCGGCGACTTTGAACTGCCAGAAATGATCCATTGGACATGTTAGATTATTTCTTGAAAGTTATTAACGTCTGTAAAAAGTATTGCCGGTAAGAAAAATCGCCGAAAATTACCAACGGCGACAATTGACCCTGTTTTAAAAGTCAACAACAGTGTTTTCAACTTTACTCTCTTCTAGAAAGTGGAGTGTATATTCTAGATGTAATCACATAGCTTTCAAACTAAAAAAGTAATTTTAGCTTCAATATTTCAATTGCATTGTGGTTGATTTTGTTCATGTGCAGTTAATACTAATCATCTTCAGGAAATACATTGTTCCCTTGCATTCAAAGACTTCGATAATATCCAATATTGCCGATAATGTAGATGACTACTCAGATGTTCTTATCGTTAGTGATACATTGGCCACAATAGCACACAATGAGGACGTAAATGTTGCTCTTATTGACAACACGTATTGTTTACTATGTTCCATCATATATTTTTAGACTTCCAAAAAAATTAGTTGATTCTGTAGAATATGAGTGATTTTTGCAATTTCTAACATTTATTTGTTGAGTTCCACTTTGGAGCGGTACCATATGTTTTTAAGGTGAAACCAGCATTTAATAGGCAACTGCCATATTAGTAATGTAGTAAAAAATTTTATGAGGACCACTCCATTAGATTTTTTTCCAAAATATCCTAAGCATATTTTCACTCCAGTATTTAACCAGTAGCTCGACGCAAAGCCTCTGCCACAAACCAAAAGCCATCGTACCTACCCACTACGGCTTACCCATCAACATTTCGTCACCAGTCTCCACCAACAGCCAGCCAAGCCAAAGCCAACCAGTTTGACGTAGGGCAGTCAGCCACCACGCAGTTGGTCGCCATCCACATCCACCACACTGTCCTACGCCACTGACAGCCACAACGCAGTCCGACAC
>QEOW01000834.1:715304-730000 GCA_003123825.1 Juglans hindsii
GATTTTTTCCCAAAATACCCTAACCATATTTTCACTCCAGCATTTAACCAGCAGCCCGACGCAAAGCCTTAGCTACAAACCAAAAGCCACCATACCTACCTGCTGCGGCTTACCTACCAGCATTTTTCCACAATCTTCGCCACCAGCCTGTCCGAAGCCATGCAGCCATCCAATCCGAAGCCAACCAGTTTCACACAGGGAGGTCAGCCACCACGCAATCAGTTGCCATCCACAGCCACCACACAGTCCGTCGCCATCGACAGCCACCACGCAATCCGATGCAGGCACCACTAGTTCTGAATTTTCTCTCTACAAATTTTTTATACACCAGAGTGGGAGAAATAGAGAAGGAAAGATTGTTTGCTTTGCATGGCTTGCTCTCGTGCTCCATCTTCTGTTTTTGTATTCGTAGATTAAATTAGCGTTAATTCGCTTCCACAATTAAATTTTTGATCATTTCAGATAAAATTTCTAGTACATATAAATATCAAATCAATTCTCTCTGCAATTTTTTATACTTCAAAAAATTCTAAATTTTGGAATGGCTACAACAGCCGATTCTCCCTCTACTCCTACGGTACCTGCCGAACGGGCTAGCGAAAACATTAACAATCTGTAATTTTTTCAGCGACTTTGAACTGCCCGAAATGACTCCATTTGACATGTTAGATTATTTCCTGTGAGTTATTAACGCAGTAAAAAAGTATTTTCGGTAACAAAAAAGTTGAAAAAGACCACCGGTGACATTTAACATTGGTTTAAATGTCAACAACAGTGTTTTCAACTTTACTCTGTTCTAGAAAGCGGAGTGTATATTCTTGATGTAATCACAAGACTTTCAAACTAGCAAACTAATTAGTTTCATTATATCAATTGCATTGTGGTTGATCATGTTCATGTGCAGTTAATACTAATCATCTTCAAGAAATATATTGTTCCCTTTATTTCAAGGAATTCGATAATGTCCAAGATTGTCGATACTGTAGATGACTACTCAGATGTTCTTACCGTTATTGATACATTGGCCACAACAGCACACAATGAGGACGCATATGTTGCTCTTGTTGACAACACGTATTGTTTATTGTATTCCATCATATACTTTTCGACTTTTGAAAAACTTAGGTGATCCTGTAGAATATGAGTGATTGTCTGAGTTCTGCTTTGGAGCGATACCATCTATTTTTGGGGTGAAACCAACATTCAATAAGCAATTGCCACTTCAGTAATGTAGTAAAGAGTTCTATGAGGACCATTCCATTAGATTTTTTCCCAAAATACACTAAACATATTTTCACACCAGCATTTATCCAGAAGCCCGATGCAAAGCCTTAGCCACAAACCGAAAGCCATCGTACCCACCCGTTGTGGCTTACCCACCAGCATTTCTCCACCAGTCTCTGCCACCAGCCAGTCCGACGCCATGCAGCCACCGAATCTGAAGCCAACAAGTTTCACGCAGGGCAGTCAGCCACCACGCAGTCCGTCGCCACCCAGAGCCGTCACACAATCCGACCACACCAACAACCACCACACAGTCCGACATAGGCACCTCCGGTTCTAAATTTTCTATATGAAAATTTTTTATACACCAGAGGGGGAGAAATAGACAAAGAAAGATTGCTTGCTTTGCACGGCTTGCTCTCGCGCTCTATCCTCTGTTTTTGCATTCCTCGATTAGATTAGCCCTAATTCGCTTCCTCAATTAACTTTTTGATCATTTCAAATAAATTTTCTGTTACATATAAATGTCAAATCAATTCTTTCTGTAATTTTTTATACCTCAAAAATTTATGAATTTTGGAATGGCTACAACAGCTGATTCTCACTCTACTCCGATGGTACCTGCAAGACAGGATGTCGAAAATATTAACAATCCACAATATTTTCCTCGACTTTGAACCACCAGAAATGACTCCATTGGACATGTTAGATTATTTCCGGCGAGTTATTAACACCGGTAAAAAGTATTTCCTGTAAGAAAAATCCCCAGAAAATACCACCGGTGACATTTGACCCAGTTTTAAAAGTCAGCAACAGTGTTTTCAACTTTACTCTATTCTAGAAAGGGGAGTATATATTCTTGATGTATTCACATGACTTTCAAACTAGCAAACTAATTAGTTTCGTTATGTTAATTGCATTGTGGTTGATCATGTTCATGTGTAGCTAATTCTAATCATCTCCAGGAAATAGATTGTTCCATTTCTTTTAAAGATTTCGATAATGTCCAATAGTGCCAATACTGTAGATGACTACTCAGATGTTCTTATTGTTAGTGATACATTGGCCACAATAGCACACAATGAAGATGCAAATATTGCTCTTGTTGACAACATGTATTGTTTACTATGTTCCATCATATATTTTTAGACTTTCAAAACACTTAGTAGATTCTATAGAATATGAGTATTTTTGCAATTTGTAACATTTATTTTTTGGGTTCCACTTCAGAATGGTACCATCTATTTTTGAGCTGATACCAACATTCAATAAGCAACTGCCACTTCAGTAATGTAGTAAAAAGTTCTATGAGTACCACTCCATCAGATTTCTTTTCAAAATACCCTAAGCATATTTTCACTCCCACATTTTACCAGTAGCCCGACGCAGAGCCTTAGCCAAAAATCAAAAGCCATCGTACCCACGCACTGTGGCTTACCTACCAGCATTTCTCCATCAGTCGCCGCCACCAGCCAGTTTGAAGCCATGCAGCCACCCAATCCGAAGCCAACCAGTTTCACGCAGGGCAATCAGCCACCCACAGCCACCACACAGTCCGACGACACCAACGGCCACCACGCAGTCCGAAACAGGCACCATCGGTTCTAAATTTTCTCTCTGCAAATTTTTTATACACTAGAGAGGGAGAAATAGAGAAAGAAAGATTGTTTGCTTTCCATGGCTTGCTCTCGCGCTCCGTCTTCTGTTTTTGCATTCGTAGCTTAGAATAGCCCTAATTCATTTCCTCAATTAACTTTTTGATCATTTCAAATAAAAAAATTTTGAATTTTGGAATGGCTACAATAGCCGATTCTCCCTCTACTCCTACCGTACCTGCCGGACGGGATGGCGAAAACATTAACAGTCTGTAATTTTTCCGACTTTGAACAGCCGAAAATGACTCCATTGGACATGTTAGATTATTTCCAACAAGTTTTTAACGTGGGTAAAAATTATTTCAGGTAAGAAAATCGCCAAAAAATACCACCGGCAACATTTAACCCTGGTTTAAATGTCAGCAACAGTGTTTTCAAATTTACTCTCTTCTAGAAAGCAGAGTGTATATTCTTGATGAAGTCACACGACTTTCAAAATAGCAAAGTAATTTACTTTCGTTATATCAATTGCATTGTGGTTGATCATGTTCATGTGTAGCTAATACTAATCTTCTTTAGGAAATATGTTGTTCCCTTTCTTTCAAAGATTTCGATAATGTCCAATATTGCCGATATTGTGGATGACTACTCAGATGTTCTTGTCGTTAGTGATACATTGGCCAAAATAACACACAATGAGGACGCAAATGTTGCTCTTGTTGACAACACGTATTGTTTACTGTGTTCCATCATATATTTTTAGACTTCCCAAAATCTTAGTTGATTCTGTAGAATATGAGTGATTTTTGCAATTTGTAACATTTATTTTTTGAGTTCAGCTCTGGAGCGGTACCATCTATTTTTGAGGTGAAACCGGCATTCAATAAGCAACTGCCACTTCAGTAATGTAGTAAAAAGTTCTATGAGGACCACTCCCTTAGATTTTTCCCCAAAATACCCTAAACATATTTTCACTCCAGCATTTTTCCAACAGCCTGATGCAGAGCCTTAGCCACAAACTAAAAGCCATCATACCCACCCGTTGCGGCTTACCCATCAACATTTCTCCACTACTCTTCGCCACCAGCCAGTCCGACACCATGCAGCCACCCAATCCGAAGCCAACCAGTTTCACGCAGGGCAGTTAGCCACCACACAGTCCATCGCCACCCACAACCACCACACAGTTCGACGCCACCGATAGCCACCATGTCGTCCGACGTAGGCACCACCAGTCCTGAATTTTCTCTCTGCAAATTTTTTATACACTAGAGAGGGAGAAAATGGAGAAAGAAAGATTGTTTTCTTTGCTTGGCTTGCTCTCGCGCTACGTCTTCTGTTTTTGTATTCGTTGATTAGATTAGCCCTAATTCGCTTCCTCAATTAACTTTTTGATCAATTCAGATAAATTTTCTGTTACATATAAATATCAAATCAATTCTCTTTGCAATTTTTTATACTTCAAAAAATTCTGAATTTTGGAATGGCTACAACAACCGATTCTCCCTCTACTCCTATATACTTGCCAGATGGGCTGCAAAAACATTAACAGTCTGTAATTTTTTTGATGACTTTGAACCGCCAGAAATGACTCCATTGGACATGTTAGATTATATCCAGCGAGTTATTAACGCCGATAAAAAGTATTTTTGGTAAGAAAAATCACCGAAAAATACCATCACTGACATTTGACCCTAGTTTTAATGTCATCAACATTGTTTTCAACTTTACTCTCTTCTAGAAAGTGGAGTGTATATTCTTTATGTAATCACGCGACTTTCAAACTAGCAAATTAATTTTAGTTTTGGTATATCAATTGCATTGTGGTTGACTATGTTCACGTGCAGCTAATACTAATCATCTTTAGGAAATTTATTTTTTCCTTTCTTTCAAAGTCTTCGATAATGTCCAATATTGCCGATACTGTAGATGACTACTCAGATATTCTTATCATTAGTGATACATTGGCCATAACAACACACAATGAGGACACAAATGTTGCTCTAGTTGACCACACATATTGTTTACTGTGCTTCATCATATATTTTTAGACTTCTGAAAAACCTAATTGATTCTGTAAAATATGAGTGATTTTCACAATTTGTAACATTTATTATTTGGGTCTCTAGCTATTTGATAAAAGGTACATTTGCAAATGAATTGTCTTTCATTACTTTGACATGTGCAAGAGAGCTTTCAAGCTCTATCATTACTTTCAACAGTCATGGATTGGTAAACATTCCATCATCCATCAAGAACTTGTTCGAGACTTTTTAAAAGGTGGAGTACTACACTCTGCAGAGTGTTTTAACTTTAGCCAAATTAGATTTGACTACTTTCATCATATCTTGATGATATATGTGTAAGGGGGCTAATATTTAGCTCCATGGATTTGCTTCCTCAAAGTTATCACTAGTGCAAATTGCACTTCTTCTTTTTTTTTTTTCATTTTCTTTCAATCATTTTCTAAAAACCCTTAACCATTAAGAAAAAAGAATTAAAATACCCGAGCGGTAACTTTGAGGGAGTAAATCCATGGAGCCAAGTATCATTTTCCATATGTGTAAATACTTCATTTGATAAATTTCAGGCATTTACATTGAATTCAATACCCCCAACTGAAAAAGAGATTATAGCCAATTGCTTTGGATGGGACTTCGTTTCCCGGGATCTCCTCGAAGGGTCAGACATTGATGATGCACTGACTGTAAGATGTTATTGCCTTATCTTTTCATAGATTTTGTGGTTCATGTTAGATTATATGGAAGGTTTATATCATGGCTTGTCTCTTACAGAGAATTCATTCTTCAGAAGTTTATGTGGGACATAGTTATAATCTGATTAAGTTAAAAACTCGTAAGATTCTAAATGTTTAGACAACATCAAGGAATCGGATTTCCATCTAAGAGATTGGAGCAACACCATTTTTCCATGCTAATATGTATCTTCATCTTCTTGTCCAGCAAGTATATATTTAATGTGGTTGCAACATTGCAAGCAAATGCACCATGCCTCCACACCCACCTTCACTGGAAATATTTTTTTCGCCATAGAAGATTATTTGCGACGACTTTTGAGTAGTAGCAAATAGTTTTTTTCAGCGACTTTGAACCACCGGAAATGACTCCATTGAACATGTTAGATTATTTCTAGCAAGTTATTAATGCCGATAAAAAGCATTTCTGGTAACAAAAATCACCGGAAAAGACTACTGGCGACATTTAACCTTAGTTTAAACCATCTTTAGCAACTGTTTTTGGATCTCCAACTATTTGATAAAAGGTACAGTACATTGGCCAAGGATTTGTCTTTCATTGCTTTGACATATGCAAGAGAGCTTCCAAGCTGTCTTTAGTTTCAACAATCATGGATTGGTAAACATTCCATCATCGATCACGACCTTGTTCGAGACTTTTTTATAATGTGGAGTACTATACTCTACAGAGTGTTTTAATTTTAGCCGAATCAAATTTGACTACTTTCATCATATCTGGATGATATATGTGCAAGGGGCTAATACTTAGCCCAATGCATTTGCTTCCTCAAAGTTACCACTAGTGCTAATTGTACCTTTTTTTTTTTCATTTTCTTTCAATCATTTTCTAAACATCCTTCACCATTAAGAAAAAAATAAAAATACCCAAGCGGTAACTTTGAGGGAGTAAATCCATGGAGCCATGTATCATTTTCTGTATGTGTAAATACTTCATATCCTATCCCATCTTATATCATCTTATCTCATCATATTTCATTTCATTCCCAAACATCATTTAAATACAAACACTTTCAAATTAATCATTACAACTTTTTCAAACTAATCATTACAATTTTTTCAAATTTTCAAATAAAAAATAAAATAAAAAATTATACTTTTTTAAATCCCAAAACAAAAATAATATTAAAAATTGTTCTAATAATATTTTAACTTTATAATATTTTTATTCAACGTTTTCTCTCATTTTCTAAAACCTAATAAATACTTAACTCAAAACTATCTTACTACTATTTACAAACCATCTTATTATTATTCACAAAATTCTCATATCATCTCATTCCTCAAGCATCTCCTTAGCGTAATTTCTCTTTGAAAAATTACTTCTATAAGTTTAAATGTGTAAGTCTTAGATTGCCATTTAAAAGAAATTAGGACTATCTGAAAGAATCTAGTTTTTACCGTGGATCCCACTTTTCCAAAGAGTCTGTAGGAGTTTTGCACATCCTAAACAAGTATCTAACATTACTCATTTTCTTTTTAGATTAAGATCATCGAATTTTAAAGTCCAAAATAAAAAAGAAATTGAAGTATTATATAAAATGTTTACTTAATACATAAAAACTTTCCTTCCTCTAATTTTCTAAACTAGTTTGAGAAAATGATGGTTCTTTGAGTGGAAATAGGGAGGAGTTGGATGGGAAAATGGATGCTATTGAGGTTTCAATCGAGGATACAGCGTCAGAACGACGTAAAAGAAGGTTGAGGTTGATGACGGGGTTGATTTTTCTGTGTGGTGACTTTGTGTCGGGTAAGATTAGGATTCACCCATGGTGTCCAGTCATTTGTTTCAAGGGCTTCATCTCATAGGGCTGGCCACAAGCAAAGGTGCCATCCGCAAAATATGCCACAAGGAGCTGGTCCCTCACTAGTTTCAACTATTCCGTGGCATCTGAATGATCAAAGGATCGACAGAAGAACATTGGATTTTGAAGCCCATAAAAGAGGAAAATGTTGAAGAGATGTCAGAAGCAAAAGTAATTCGAAGAGATTTGTTCATAGAGTTTATAATAGAGCATTGATAGTAAATGCTGGAATAATCAAAAGGATGGAGGCCGTGCCAAGGAAGGAATTGGGAAGCTTTCAAACCTTTTGAAACACTTCCGATCAGTGAAAGTTATGTTCATTTTTTTCAAACAAAAAAAGAAGCAAGAGCTGACGTGGCAGGTGCCGAGTGGCCTGCCACATCACCAAGCTTATCTTCAGCGTCAGTTAGCATAAAACGGTGACTAAAACCTCGTTTAGATAGTGAAATAAAATAAGATAATTTTAGATAAAAATTAAATAAAATATTATTATAATATTATTTTTTAATATTATTATTATTTTAAAATTTGAAAAATTTCTATTATTTACTATATTTTGTATAAAAATTTAAAAAATTATACTGATGAGATAATGAGCTGAAATAAACCGTTTATATATTCAAACAGGCCTAATTATCTTCAGCATCATATCATGATAGAAGAAAGTCCATCATGGTAACAAATTATAAGAGCATGTCAAAGAAGGCTATTTTCAAAACTTCTCTCTTACTCCAAATTATGTCTGCATGATCAATGAAGCTACACAATAATTTATTGTTCGGATTATTTTCTTTAAAAAAAATCCTCCACCTTTTCAGCTATTCCACTATCCCCTTCCTCATCCATTCATTGCATCGGCTCACACACAGGGTTTATGGCGACCAAACTACTACATGTCTTCATGGGCCTTCGTTGATTCTTTCACATCGCCTAAGATAATTCCATTCCATAAATCCATCATGAATGAGTGTGTCCATGGATCTTTGCCCTGGTCATTGCTGTCCAAATTTTTTCAAAACAAGTACCTTGCCCAAAGTAGAAATTGTCAAAGGTCTTCCAAAAAATGGAGCAAGCTGTTTTTTTTTTTTTTTTTGCCAATCATTTTGTTGCCATTGCATCAGTATCAGAAAAAACTCTATCCATTTCCTCAAAATATGGCCAGCTCTTCCTGCTTTTCTTCCCACTCTTGGTCTCCTGTTCAAAAAAAAAATGGTTGGATTAATAAATCATAATCGGGAAAGGATAACAAATTTATCTTCCATAAAGTAGTAAACGTTGACGCCATCCCATGGCTTAAATAAACCAAGGAGGGAGGAACAAACCTCATATTTCTGAACCAGAGATGTCCATAGAGATTTGCACTCCCCTGCACTTCGAGTGATCCCATCTCCCAACAAGTTTCCAGATATCTCTTCCCAGAGGGCCATTCTCCCCTTCACAACTTGGAATCTGCTATGTAATTCCCCACGCATTTTTATCAGCTTCTTAACATCCTCAGGTTTCCATTTATTCCGTTTCACAGGCTTGGACTTCGGTTGAGCATTTGATAATTTTACGGAGTCATCTTTAACGCTTTCGGTACCAACTTTCTCAACCTGTGACACATGTTTTGTGTGTGGGACATAACCATTGTTAGCTTTAGCCACTTTGTCAATAGGTGATGATGACGTAAACACTTTCCAGAAATCATCTGAATCATTAGAATCGGGTAAAAGTTGTTCTGTTGAGCTGGAACTTGAAGTTGTGGTGTCTTCCTCGGGTAGTAGTCTTTCAAGCTCGGTATATTCACCTGCATGGATAAATTTAGATGGGGGGAAATAGCATCCTGAGAATTGATCCTACAGATCACTGTATTATGAAAACATAAAATTACTGGGAGGATCATATGGTCATGATTACAAAATAACTTTTCATCCCAACAATTTTTTTTTGTTGGGATGAGAAGTTTTCTGACTTCATCTGTGCACAGGCGCCTGTGAGTATTCATATGCATGAATCTTATGTAAACAGTAGTTCTACTGATGAAATTTCATCTTCCAAAATTGAAGTGAGTTCTGAGTTTGACAACCTAATAACATATGGAACCCCACATAAGGAAAGAGATTCCACCATCTTGGAGCAGAGCTCTTTAAATTATGCCTTAATTTGATAGCACAGGGTGCAGAGACTTCGTTAAGGACATGTAGCTCTATATCCCCCCAGCAGTGATACTTATTCTGTTAGTAAGAATTACACAGATGCATACATGTATTCTTGCATGTTTTTATAGAAGCAACAAGGATATGCACAAGCAAATGCACTGACCCTACTACCCACACATACATACCCACAGAGAGAGAGGGGGAGAGAGAGAGAGAGAGAGACCTTCTAAATTGTGTTGTGAAGTGTTCTCTAAATGTATACTGGCAATATCTTCTTCTGCATGCATCCTATCGGACTGTTTTTCTTTTGGAGGCCCATCAATTTCTTTTAGACGTCCATCAACCACTTTTCTCAGTGCAGACATCCCAAAATCAACATGGGACTTGCCAGATAGCCTTGCATTCAGCTCATCAGAGAGAACTGCTTCAGGGTTCTCCACAGCAATGGCAATGACTTCAGGCCTTTTACCACTGTACTTCCTTACCATCTTCCGCAAGACCTCAGCCACAGTTCTTTCCATGTGGCCTAAAGGACAATTGACAGGACAGCTTGAAAGTGCAGCATGGGCGGCTTTATGGAGTGCATCTAAGAGCTTCCCTTTGTCAAGCCATAAGCATCTTGTAGTGATTCTTATCTTCCCTTTCAAGCTATTTTCAATCAGACCATCAGCATCTTGACCACGCAAAATTTCCATACTGTAAAAGTGAGCTATCAGGATGCTGTTATACAGATGATAAATGACATTCAAATTAACTGCAAGATCCAAAAGGTCTACCTGACCACTATAATGCCATCTAATGCAATTCTTTGTCTCTCATCAATGCAAAGTTCTGTTGATGTACCAAATGCTTTATCACCATCACTATACATCAACTGAAATAAAAGAACAGATTCATCAGAATTTTCTTGATTAAATTATCATAATAAATAAGAAAAAACTTGGGGATAACCAACCTGCAAACTCTCTTTCCCTAGGGAAGTGAAACCGGAAGACAGAACTCTCCTATTTCTTAAATGAGAAACCCCAAGCATCTCACCATTCTTAATAACCTGATGATTAAGTAAATCACGTTAAATATTTTCATCATAGTGTTTCATTACCTTAAATGTGTATAACTTTTTTTTGATAAGTAATAATATTATATATATATATATATATATATATATATATATATATCAATAGAAGTAACCAAGTACACTGGGCGTATACAAGAAAAACACCTAGCCCATACAAGAAAACCCCTAATGACCCAAAAGGCCATGAAAACCGACCTTAAATGTGTATAACTAACATAAAAGGAATCCCAACCATTGCCATGTAACTTAGTAGGCCTGTCATGAGAAGGGACGAGCTTTTTTTCCCACTTCAGTGCAATTTCTGACATGAGAAAGGACACATCGACCCACACTAAAGCCATGTGCTATAAGAGTAGTTTTTAGAAAGTCTAATTTTACTATTCCTTTGTCCTGAGGATCTATAGAATCTACAGACATAGCTATTTGCAGTCAGATAGGAGCTGCTACATAGCTATGAATTTTAGGGAGAAAAGACACCAGGGTTTTTTTTTCTTTTTAAAAAACCAATGCAACGGATGAGAAAAGGCAGCTGCAAACTAAAACCAATTGTGACAGATCCCCACACGTGACAAAATTTTTTTTTTTTTTTTTTTTTGGTTAACATGATACTAAGCCCTCAAAGGGAAAGATTTTTTTTATAGGTACTCTCAGAGGGAATAGTTAACAAAAAAACAAACGTTTCATGGGAAAAGTAAACAGGAAAAAAAAATTCATGTGACAATAAAACCAAAAACCCCATCTACTTGACCTTGCTGAAAATAAGAGTAAACTTGGTTTACCATGATCCTCAATTTCATTCCATTTTTCTTTAGTTAATAGGTAAAAGCAATCTCATCATACTGATGGCCCAATAAGTTAAGAAGAGAAGGCTGTCGTGATTTTTCTGACAGATATTTTTCATCATGTTAATGACTACCTCTCACCAGTAGACATAAAAACATTATAACAATGAAGCACCAACTTACACAAGTGTGCCGAATGCCAGTTGATCTTCCAAGTAATTCATGTTCTTTCAAAAACAACAGTTCTCCATGTATGGGCAAAAAGTGTTGGGGCTTTACAATTTGAAGTATTTCTTCCTGCAGATATGTATTTTATATTTGATTAGTTTCTTTCTGAACGCCCCCCCAAAAAAAATAGAAAAAAATGCCTTTAGCTTATGAGCAACAGGAAAGCACAAAATTTTTATTGAGGCTCGATTGGATAACACCCATAGGACAGGAATAACAAAATGATGAAACTTACCAGTTCTCCACGATGTCCATGACCAGATGTATGCAGACACTCATTTTTACCCATTACAATGGGTGTTCCAATCTCGGATATCCGGTTTAGCATTTTCATCACCCGAGATTCATTACCAGGGATTACCTAATGGGCAAATTGTTAACAAAGGAAAAAAACAGTTTTATTAACTTGACAGTGTAATAAAGTTGATAAAGAAGACATTCAGGTAAGCATTATGAAATTCAAAAGATGAGAAGTCTGAACACTATAGCTGGAAAGCTCTCTAATATCAAAAAGATAGTAGAGAACCAATACTTGAACCTAAAACCAAAAATACTGGTAGGCATCACAATAAAAACTTAGTTACTTTATAAAAGAAAGATGCCAAGATCAAGAAAACAAAATTGGAGCAGTTTCAGTTTTTTCTTTAGTACTCCCTTAAGGTTTTCCATCGGTGATTGTACAAATGTTTGGCACTTTAAACATGTTCTGGCCATCAAATTTTCACCAAGGAACTTAAATTGACAATATGTTAAGAGATCAAACAGCTCACACAAACCAAAGTCAAAACACCTGAACTCTCTATTTTTCTAATCTACAATGCATAACATTTGTTTTCTTTTTTATAAGATAGAAGCTATTGTATTGATAAAGATAGGCATAGTCCAAGTACACCGGAAGTATACATATGAGTATACCAAATTAAGAACTAGAAATTGTTACAAGGAAATCATGGAAGCTGAGACCATTTAACTCTAAAGCAATGGCCCACATAAATAAAGTCTTCCAAACAAAACTCCTAAACTCCTCCGAGGAGCATTCATGATCCTCAAAGAATCTATCATTCCTTTCACTCCAAATACACCAGAAAATACAAATAGGCGCCATCTTCCACACAGCTGCAAACTGTGGTGTCCCTGTAATCCCTCTCCAGCTAGCTAGTAGTTCCACCACCATTCCTGGCATTACCCATGCGACTCCCAATCTGCTGAAAATGTCCATGTCTCTTGCAAAATTACAATGTAATAGTAAATGATCTACCGTTTCTCCACTATTTCTACACATACAGCACCAATCCGTAATTATGAGTCCACGCCTTCTTAGGTTGTTCATGGTTAGTTTCTTCCCTAAAGCTGCTGTCCAAACAAAGAACGCAGCCTTGGGAGGTGCTTTACTCCTCCATATGTTCTTCCAAGGAAAATAGGGCTTATCTTGAGCTGTAAGAATGTCATAGAAATAGCGTACTGAAAATTTTCTGTTCTTGGAAGGCCTCCATTCCATCATGTCGTCAGCTGGAACCGCGACAGTGATGTTATATAGTAAGCTGAAAAAATCCACCAGATCACTCACTTCCCAATCTTGTGCCTCCCTAGTGAGATTAATGTTCCACTCCTATGAACCTTGTCTAACCACCCTCACATCAGCCACCATAACTTCCTTTTCTCTTGCAATTCTGAAAATGTTAGGATAAGCATTTTTAAAGGCCATATCTCCCACCCACACATCATTCCAAAAGCTGATTCTACTGCCCTCCCCCAAACACAACCTAGTATTATTCGAGAAAGTCCCCCACCCTTGCCTTATGTGCTTCCACAACCCAACACCATAAGCCCCCCTCCCCTCATTAGAACACCAACCCCCCCTTGCACACCCATACTTTGCATCAATTACCCCTTTCCATAAGGCTTCCCTCTCATGATTATAACGCCACAACCATTTTCCTAATAGAGCCTTATTAAAGGATCTAACATTGCAAACCCCCAACCCACCAACGCTCAAGGGAGTACACACTTTATCCCATCCAACTAAGTGAAATTTAAACTCATCCCCTAGTCCACTCCACAAAAAGTCACGTTGGAGTTTCTCAATTCTGGATGCAATGCTTACCGGGAGGGGAAATAAAGACAAGAAATATGTGGGAAGGTTAGATAGCGTGCTCTTGATAAGTGTGATCTTCCCCCCTTTCAATAAGAATAACATTTTTCACTTGGCCAGCCTATGCTTTAATTTTTCTAACACCTCCTCCCAAATTATCTTGGCTTTAAAATTTGCACCCAACGGAAGACCAAGATACTTTAACGGCAACAAGGAGACCACACATCCCAATAAGCTGGCCAACCCACTAAGATTTATCACCGCACCCACCGCAACCATCTCCATTTTAGCAAGATTGATCTTTAACCCGGATACCGCTTCAAAACAAAGTAAGATAGCTTTTAGAGATTGAATATGTCCTGCATTATCCTCACAAAACAGCAACGTATCATCGGCAAACAAAAGATGAGAAATAGTGATGGAGCCCTGGTTAGAAGCCCCTGCTGAAAAACCTGAGAAAACCCCCCCTCTACAGCCGCCGACACCATTCTACTAAGTGCCTACATCACAAGGACAAATACGAGTGGTGAAAGTGGATCGCCTTGTCGTAGTCCCCGCAAACTATTAAAGAAGCCCACCAGATCACCATTTACCAAAACCGAGAAACGAGCCGTCGACACACAATGCATCATCCACCCCTTCCATCTTTCCCCGAATCCACATCGACCTAACAAATAAAACAGAAAATCCCAGTTGATGTGGTCATAGACTTTCTCCATGTCCAGCTTACATAAAATACCTGGTACCCCCGACTTAAGTCTGCTGTCTAGGCATTCATAGGCTATAAGAACTAAATCCAGTATTTGTCTACCTCTGACAAAGGCATTTTGAGACTTAGAAATGGTCTTATCCATTACTGTGCCAATCCTGTTTGCAAGTACCTTGGCTATTATCTTGTATATGCTGCCCACAAGACTAATCGGCCTGAAATCTTGCACCTCTATGGCACCCACCTTTTTAGGGACAAGTGCAATAAAA
>QEOW01000834.1:741840-768493 GCA_003123825.1 Juglans hindsii
GCCTGGAACAAATGCACATTGAGATTTGGAGATCAGATCAGGTAGAATACTCTTTAGTCGATTTGCTAGCACTTTAGACACCAATTTATAAACCACATTATAGAGGCTTATTGTCCTAAAATCACAAACTAGCTCAGCTTTCTTTTTCTTTGGTATTAAGGTAACAAAAGTATGATTTAATTGAGTAAGAAAGGTACCATTATTAAGAGCATTCAAAACAACATTTGTAATATCCTTACCCACAACAAACCAATACTTTTGATAAAATAAAGGAGCCATACCATCTGGTCTAGGTGCTTTGGTGGGATGCATTTCCTTGAGGGCTACTTCTACTTCTTCAGCAACAAACACCATGTCAAGCTTTGCCTTCATCTTAGGAGTCACCCTTCCCCTCAATTTGTCAAGAAATCACAAACTACCTCTTTCAGCTAAAGCAGTAAAAAGATTTTGACAATAATTGAGGATCACTTCATCTCTGGCTTCATCCACTTATCAATTCCCTGAGGAGTCATGTATACCCTTGATCAAATTTCTAGCCCTTCTCTGTGAAGCCTTATGGTGAAAGAAAGAAGTGTTTTTATCCCCATCAGTTAGCCATAAGACTTTATCTTTGTTTCCACATTATCTCCCCCATTTCTAACCACTTATGCACTTATGCACAAGCCTTTTAATCTCCTCTTAATTATGTCCTCTTGGATTAGATTCTTGAAGTAATTGTAACTGCAGATTGGCCTTCTTCAGATTCTTTTGAACATTGCCAAAGCTTCATCTATTCCATGATTCTAACTGCTCCACACACCTTTTAATCTGTCTCATCACACCTTCCATGCTTCTATCTCCATCACCCCTCGCCAAGCATTTTCTATAACAGTTTTACACCCAACATCCTCCACCCACATAGCTTCAAAATGAAATAACTTCTTACTTCTTCTTTATGGTATGTCATTATGTATGTTCAGGTTAATTGGGACATGGTCAGAATAAGCAACATTACCATGTCTAACGCAAGCCATTGGAAACATGGATTTCCATTTCAGGTTTGCCAAACAACGATCCAATCTCTCACTTATACAAAGTGCAGGTTTCCTCTTATTACACCAAGTGAATAATGTACCATGAAAACCCAGATCCAGCAGTTCACACTCATCCAACACCTCTCTAAAATCTTGCATCTGTCTTTTTGTTCTCTCCCTCCCCTCACACTTCTCAGTTGGGATTAATATCTCATTGAAATCTCCCATCAACAACCACCCTCCATCCCTTGGTACCTTAAGAGATCTCAATAGGTTCCAAGTTTCCTATTTTTACTAGCTTTAGGGTGGCCATACACCCCAGTAAAGAACCATAGGTCAGAAGAACCTGTCATGTCTTGAATAGAAGCATGAATGTGATATCGAGAGAAATTCTGTATAGTCACATTGATGTCATGCTTCCAATACAAGGCAATACCACCACTCCTTCCTTCACTACCAACAGACAAACAGTTTTCAAACCCCAAACGATATTTTAATCTTGTCATCACCATTTCATGTAGTATAGTCTCTTGCAAGAACAAGACCTTGGGATTTTCCTATCTAACTAAATCAGAGAGAGTTCGAACTCCCCGTGGGTTCCCAAGCCTAAGGGAGTTCCAACTTAGGAGCCTCATTGGGGTTGGCAGGGCTGTTCAACAGCCTCTGCCGATGTCAACTTTGTTTGGTCTACATCCAAATAAAATTCTTCTAATACGTTTTACAAATTCCTTTCATCTAAAACTTCTATCCTTCTACTTTTCTTGACCCCTGCTCGAGTAGAAATGCCACTCACTAAGTCTTCTAAGGTTCGTTTGCTACTCGAGATCAAAGGCTGAGTCAAAGCAAACAAATTAGATTTACAAGCATGCTTCTTCCAAGTATTATGAGAGGAGTTCTTCGATGGCATTTGTAAAGTTTTATGGGCTGAAAACGCTATGTGTGCTTGGGCCTGTGGAGTGCACCCGTAGCCCATTTCACTGATACCTTCCCTTCCAGCATTCAAAAGTCTGTTATAACCGTTATCTTCCACCAAATGCGGCATTGACATCTCGTGATCCATCTGTAATTGCTCCCTTTCATTTAACTCAGGAATCTCAATTGACTTGCCCTTATCCCTCCGTAATATTAGGGGCGTATCTCCTACATTCCCACTCCCCATAACTGAGTGATTGGAAGCTGATCCACCATTACTTTTTGAATTATCGTCAATCTTATCGCCACCTTCCTCCACCACCTGCTTCCCCATCTCCGACTGTACCTTCTTCCCTGTCGAACTACTTCCAAACAGTGCAAAAGTCTTGAATTTTCGACCTCCTGATTCTGACACAACCAACTACCAAATTGTTTGCCATCCGTTCTCACAGCAGCAGAAGATGAACATCCTAGCTTTTCATGGATCACAAGGCCACACTACAGGCATAACCTTGGAAGTTTTTCATACTGTATTGGGACCCATGTCTTCACACCTTGTAGCAACACATTTCAACCCCTCGCCAATGGCTTTCTTAAATCTAATAAGATTTTCACACGCAGAGAGAAGCTCCACCCCACACCCCACATCATTAGTATCAACTTCAACAGCCTCCACTACCCCCAAACGAACTCTCTAACTTTGTTCCAAAATCTTTGGACATCCCAACCAGTGGCAAGTTATGAAACTGGACCCACATGGTTGCCACATCAAAAGACATATTACTGAGAGGAGTATACCCATTGAATGCATTCATCACAAACATATTGCCATCAAAGAGCCAAGGCCTCCCATCCTCCACCCGATTTTTATCTGCATGGGTGGCAAAGATAATGATAAATGTGTTTTGCCCTATCTCAGTGAAAGTTGCTGGCTTTCTAAGTCGCCAAACCTTGGCCATAGTTGATTCAACAACCTGTTTCACAATCTATCTCTCAGACCAGATCTTCCCAATTAAGCTTCGTTCTCCCTCCTTGAGGGCTTCCGTGATCCCTTCTCCCTCAATAACAATAGCTTCCCCTTCTTCCTCATTCAACTGTAAATTCTCCCACATCTCCTGAAGTTTTTCCATGGGAACAAACTCGTCGAAGATGCACTAAAAAAAACACCACCTCTAATCTCGGGAGAGAATTAGAGTGGAGACTCCCAAAACGTATATCTTAATAACTAACAACTTTTAAAATAACTCCACGTAAAATTTAATATAAATCTTAAACAAACATTATCTTACTCAATAATTGTATAAAAAATGTAAATCAGAGTTTCTTGTTTTAGGTTGGTTTGAATATTTAGAATATTTGAGAATAATAATGAAATTGTTTGTGAATAGTAGTAAAATTGTTTGAATTAAGATGTTTTATTAAATTTCGAGAAACGAGAGAGAAAAATTTGAATAAAAATATTATAAAATTAAAAATTGTTCTAATATAATTTTTGTTTTGAAATTTAAAAAAAGTGTATTATTTTTTGTATTTTATGTAAACATTTGGAAAACTTGTAATGATTAGGTTGATTAAATACAAAGGTTGAAGATTTAAAATTGAAAATATTTTATATTTAAGTAATATTTGGAAAGTAAATATATGAATAGTTAAAAATATCTAAAAATACTTGTAGATCCAAACAGACCCTTAGAGTGATTCCTCCAAAAAAGGGTGCATGTTTGTGCGCAATGGAAGGTTGATTGTATGTACTATAGGGCTGTGCAAATCTCTGAGAATTCCGACTCCATCCAAACTCCACTCCGATTCTGACTCCGACGGAGTGGTCGGAAAACGGAGTTGGAATCAGAGTGGCTCCGAAAATTTAAACGAAGTCGGACTTCGAATTCTGACTCCAAACTCTGAATTTTTTAAAAACACAGATGAAAAATGACGTCATTTTGCATCTGTGTTTTTTTTTTATTCCTAACTTAAACGATGACGTTCGATTTAAATTTGGAACGACATCGTTTTGCTACGTAAAGAAGAAGGCCTTGTTGCCTTTCTTCTTCCCTCTCACCATGAGTTCTCTGATTCTCTCTCTCACTGCGAGTTCCTCTTCCTCAGGTGCGGTGTAGCTGTAAATTTCTTCATGCCGCTGCCGCAATGCCTCACCACCATTTGCCCTATTGTTGTCTTCACACTGTCATTACAGACTCACAGTATCAATTGTTAATTGGTAATTTTAGGGTTTTCATTTTCAATTTGAGAATTATATACTGTTATATATTGGTAATTGCCGAGGCATGCACATTGATTATTGCAAGACCTACACTTTCTAATGTTATCTTCGTGTTGCATTGATTTTACCACAAATCTCTTTTGAACATAACTTTATTTACACAAGCATGTAACAGAGTATGAAATCAGAGGCACCTTAGTCCTTCGGCTCTGAGCACAATAGTTTTGTAATTCTTAGAGGCACATTATTATATTGTAAATAAGGACGTTCTATCGTTCTTAAAACGGTCCTTGCAATTTAAATATTGGGATAAATTCAAAATCAGATCTTTCCGAGAGGTGTTTTTCACAACTTTTTTTGAATTTAATTTCATTGAATTATCTAGTTGTTTTAGGCTTCGTTTGGAAACACAACTCATCTCAACTCATTTCTACTCATCATTACAACTTTTTCAAGTCCTAACACAAAATATAATAAACAATTCAACTTTTTCAAATCTCAAAACAATAATAATAATAATAATAATAAATAATATTCTAATAATATTTTATCAACTCAACTCAACTCACTGCAACATCCAAACGCACTCTTAGTTTACTTTTGTTGTGTTGTTGAATATGGACGCGAGCTTTTGATTGATTTGCTCGTATTGTGCCATCCATCAGAAAAACTAGGAGGAGATGAATGAATTGTAATTAATTGCAAATTTTGTGAAGTCTGAATAAATTAAGAATTTTATTTTTTGAATTGATCCTTGAATATTTGGATATCAAGCTAGCTTCATGTTTAGTTAATTTATGAATGAATAAACAATGCCATTAAACAGGAAAATAAATAAAATAAAATCAACTGAGCATTATCATCTGAGTCAATCCCTCCCTCCCAAGCCAAAAGAAAAAGAGAGTTGTTTCAGCATATAATTGTAAGAAGAGTGGCTCTACAGCCACATAGATATTGCTTCTAGTCCTAAATATTTATTTCTAAGCCATTCCTAAATATATAGCAACAGACACTTGAAGCCATTCAATAAAATAAAAATAATGGTCGGCATTAGCATATTAAAGATTATTAATTAGTGTGATGTCGGCAGTGTGGTATAATATTGAAATACTGATCTAGTTTTTGTCCAAGATTCCTCTCCACTTAAATCAACATCTTCTTTTGCATTCCAACATTTTTGTGCCCAAGCATGTTTGAACCTCACTTGGTTCTAACCCTTGGTCTTTATTCCTATATTGTGGGGTTGTGCTCATGTAATATGTCTTCCTGATTATGAACGTCCTTATCAAATTTTGCATTATAATTGCAACCACACGGAGTCTCTCCACTTTCCATCACCATCTTCTAAATACCTTAATGTTTTCAGTAGAATCCATTTTTCAGGAAAAATATAATTGCAACCAAGCAAAGAAATAATTCCTCCCAAACATAGGCGTTCAGCACTGGAGGTCGTGTGTTGAATGCTTATCAAAGTTCATTGTCACTGTCAATCGTGGAGGCCCTCGTTTGCACACAGAACTGGATAAGTAAAATGTCTATTGAACTAAATACCGTTGGCGTTGATGCCGAGAGTTATAGGCTTAAATCGGGTAAATTTATATGTTTTTAAATGATTATTTAATTTTTTTTAATGTTTCATTTATTTAACTTTTATTTTTTATGATTTTATAGACCTAATTGTGAATTCTAACATAATTGCAGATGACTAAGAGTCTGAGACAGACGCCCCTTGAGAGTTGGGATGGAGTTGAGGGGAGAACCCCCTTAATTGGTGAAAATCAAATTATACTTTTACCGTGTTTAGTTTTTTATTATCAGTTTTTTTTCCTTGTTTTGATTGTGACTTTCTATCTTCATTTCAGGTATGAGCATTGAGTGAAATCTTTGCTGCACAAGTGCACATGTTGTTAACTGTTTACAGTATTTACTGTTTAGTGGTTATGTAGTTATCTCTAAGTCAGTGTTCAGTGTTGTAATAAATGAGATTGTTATGATTTATGGGTACATGTTATTTAGTTTTTGAACTATTGTATTTAAGTTTTTTTATTATTTTTTCAGTATTTTTTTTACAAGTTCGGAATTTGACTTTTGTGAGTCCAGAAGTCATAAAAGGGCATTGAGTTAGCCCAATAAACGGTCGGAGCTCCGACCTCCAATCGGAGTCAGAGTCGGAGTCGAAGCGACAATTTTCCTCCGACTCCATCAGAGTCGGAGCTCAGTCCTATATGTACATCCAAGTAAAATGATTATGGTTTAAAAAAAAAAAAAAGTAAAATGACTATGAGTGAAATTATCTCATTCGCACCATTTGTATTTATATATCTAAGATATTGTTACGCTATTTTCTGTGAAAGAAATATAGGATTTATGCTGCTTACAAGAACGAGTTTTTCTATATAGAAATTAGTGTGGAAAATGCATGCTCTATTTTGTTGACATAGTAAAATTTTATTTATTTGTAAGAGATTTTAATTTAAAATTTTTCAAACAAATCAAATTTTATAACGTCAATAAAATGAAAAATGTGCTTTGTACATGACTTCCAAATAGAAAATTTTGAATCTCAAATATTTTTTTCTTTAGAGTTGGTTGACCACCTCATTTTATATATGAGACTGCCATATCCGACCCTCGTAACAAAATGGGTAGAGTAGCACTAGCGTGCCGCTTGCAGCTTACTGCTACAAGTGATTGCTAGTGCAAAATTAGTGTTTTTTTTTATCTAATTTTTTTATTCACATTTTTTTTATCATTTTTAAATATTTAAAAAAAATAAAAAAAATACATCAATACACTTAAAATCACTTTTTTAATCACTAAAAAAAAAAAAAAAAGGGCAAGCGGTCATACTGAGCGGTATAAATGGGGCGGTAGACTAGTTTTATCCAAATGGGTAGTATGTATAGATATATTCAACACAAATATTTTATTCTCCATAGAGAAGACAAACAAAATACAAATAGTAATTGGAGTTTGCAAAAAGTAAGATACAAGATATATATTAATACTTGATACTGGAGCTAGCAGCTAGATCACCTATTGCTCTTATTTAAAAGAAATTATTTGTATAAATTCAAAATATAAGTCTCACGTAATTAGCCTTTATAAAAAAATAGATCCCGTGTTGAAAAGGTGTAAAAAAAATTAATTTTTAATAAAATACACTTTTTTATAAAAAAACTCTCACGAAACATACCCATTTGGAATTTACAGATAGCGTTACTCCTTATTTAAAGCAGGAGAGGATATCAAATATGGTTTGTAAAATACCAAGAACAAGACTAAACGCGATTCCATGTACCACATACGAGAGTAAAGAACGTCGTTGGATCTTTAATTACTCAGGGTAATCCCGCCTCAGAGTAGCTTGATATCTTTTATAGAGAAAAGGAAAAGTACCATGGAAACAGGTATGATTATTATAAACAACCTGTTTAAGAAACTTGCTAGGTCCAGCTCGTTGCTCCAACCAATATGTAGAATATGTTTCTGTTTGGGATGAAAAGCATCTGCCGGAGACTTCGTATAATTACTGAGATGAAATGATTTTAAAGAAAAATTAAAAATTAAATAAAATATTATTAAAATATTATTTTTTAATATTATTATTATTTTAAGATTTAAAAAAATTGAATTATTTATTATATTTTGTGTGAAAATTTAAAAAAATTATAATAATGAGATGAAATGAGATACAACCGTTTCTTAATAATGCAACCCAAGATCGCAGCATACGAGGTGAATTGAGTGCCCATACTATAAAATTTGTCATTTTTAGTAATACTTACTATAAAAGCTTTTGCGCAGTATGTGCTCGATAAAAAGACTGGAAAATAGAGAGGAAAACTCCTCAGGAACGAAACTGTTTTGATTCTATATTCTAGTATATTGAAGCTTTACAATGGTGTATATTTATACACTTGTGATTTATGAAGGAGAAAGAAATAATACAATAATTCCTATAAATGAACTAATAGTGGTCAGCCACCTCAACATTTAGTTATAGCAAAATATTCTCTACTGCAAGTGAAGTGCTGCGTGACATTCCCGAATCTTCCTTCTTTGTAGTGCTTCCATGTAGTAGTTTTGAAGATTTAAGTGTAGAGGAATTATTTGTCCCAATAGCCCCCCTCGAGGCAAGCATCATTGGGGAAACATTAAGGCTTGATCGCATAAGAGTGAATGGGGCAGTGGATAGTGGCTTAGTAAAAATATCATGAAGTTGATCTTTGCTGGAAACGAAGGATACCCGAAGAGACTTGGCACAACACGTTCTTGGACAAAGTGAAAATCTAAAGCCACATGCTTAGTGCGTGAGTGTAGGACCAACTTAACAACCAAATATGTTGCACCAAGGTTGTCACACCACAAGGTGGGTGGGTCAGCAAGAAATATCTAAAGCTCACTAAGCAAGGACTGAAGCCAAAGTATTTCACAGGTTGTGTTGGCGACGGCTTTGTATTCAGCTTCAGTTGAGGAACGGGCAATGGTGGGTTGCTTCTTGGAACCCTAGGAGACCAAATTAGAACTAAAATACACACAGTAACCTTCGGTGGACTTACGGTCGACAGGGCATCCAACACAGTCAGCGTCAGAGAAAGCAGATAAAGTAAATGAAGACTTATGAGAAAAATGAAGACCAAAGTTAGATGTGAAACGGAGATAACGCAAAATGCATTTTACTGCCTGCCAATGTGAAAGACGGGGACAGTGCATATACTGACATATCTATTGACTACAAATGAAATGTTGGGATGTGTAAATGAGAGATACTGAAGACTCCCAACAGTGCTACGATACAGCTTAGGATCCTCAAAGGATGGACCATCAGTAGCTGTAAGCTTAACAGAGGATGACATGAGGGTGGAAACAGGCTTAGATTCATGCATGTTTGTTTTTTTCAAGAGATCATTGATGTATTTGGATTGAGTCATGCACAAACCATCAGAGGACCAAGAGATTTCTATTCCTAAGAAATAGTGTAAATCGCCCAAATCCTTTATTGGAAAGGAATTACTTAGTGCAGAAATAAATTGGGAGATGAGAACGGAATTGGAGCCCGTTACAATGATGTCATCCACGTATATTAGAACAAACACAAAGTCAATGTTATTTAAGAAAATAAACAAGGATGTGTCGGATCTAGATGCAATAAATCCTAGGGAAAGAAGTTTGCTACTTAGCTTAGTAAACCAAGCCCTAAGGGCTTGTTTAAGTCCGTATAAGGATTTACGCAACTTATAGAGGTGTTGAGGGCAGTCCGGATTTACAAAGCATGGTGGTTGCTGCATATAAATAGCCTCTTCCATGTCCCCGTGAAGAAAGGCGTTCTAGACGTCCAATTGATGTAGCGGTCACCGTGAGGAAACGTCAATGGAGAGGATGAGACGAATCGTCACTGGTTTCACAACCGGACTGTATGTCTCAGAGAAGTCGACACCGGCATGTTGGTGGAAGCCCTTGGCCACAAGGAGGGCCTTGCAACGTTCAAGGGTCCCGTTGGCGCGACGTTTGGTCTTCAAGACCCATTTTGAACCAAGGACATTCAAACCAGGGGAGAATGGGACTAAATCCCAGGTGCGGTTAGAGAGAAGGGCTTGAAATTCAAGGGCCATCGCCGCACACCACTCAGGGTGCTTGGAGGCCTCTGTGAAAGAGGAAGGTTCCTCTGGAACATTGGAGGAGATGGTTTCGGTGTGATGAAGATATGGTTTTGGGGGTGGCCATGCGATAGTGCCGTCGGATCGATTGAGGGGGTAATGGATATTATTTCGGGAACGAGTGGTCATAGGGTGGTGAGGCTGTGGTGGGGATGAAGAAGGAGACAGAGTTGGGTGCAGAAGAAGACAGCGTTGGGAGACTAGGACTCGAAGGAGAAACCTTAGGGGAGACGTTAGGGGAGATATGACGACTGGGTGTTCTGGAAGCTGGCGAGTGGATAGGTGACAGAGTTGGAGATATGGGCTGAGCTTGAGTAGTGGGTGTGGGTTGGTGAAGACTTGGCCCAGAAGAGATTGGAACCAACGAAAGGAGCGACATGTGTAGATTCGTTGGTGGGCCAAGGTTTTGGGAAGTGGATTGAGGCTCGGACGGTGTAGACACAAAAGGAAAACTGGTCTCATGGAATTGGACATCCCGTGAGACATAAATCCGGCCCGTTGGCTCATGAAGGCAGAGATAGCCCTTGTGGTCTTGGCTATAGCCCATAAAGACACAAGGTTTGGATTGTAGATCCATTTTGTGTTGATTAAAGGGCCTAAGATTGGGCCAGCAAAGACACCCAAAGGTCTTTAAAATTTGTAATCAGGTAATTTTTTAAAAAGAGCTTGGAAGGGAGATTTGTTGTGGAGAATGGGTGTATGAAGTCTATTGATTAGATAGACAGTAGTGAGAAATGACTTGGCCCAAAATTTTTGAGGAACTGAGGCGTGGGCTAGCAATGAGAGCCCAGTCTCCATGATTTGGCAATGACGCATTTCGATTATGCTGTTTTGGGCATGAGAGTAGGGGCAGGATACTCGATGAACTATACCATGAGTTTGACATAATTTTTTCAATGGTTGTAACTCCCCACCCCCATCTGTTTGTACTTCATGAATTTTGGAGGAAAAATAATTTGCAACATATGTGAGAAAAGCAGTGAAGAAAGTAAACACATCGGACTTGGATTGCGGGGGAAAACACCAAAGATACTTAGAAAAGTCATTGATAATGCTAAGATAAAATTTATATCCAGAGGAGGATGGCACAGACGCCGGCCCCCATACGTCCAAAAACAAAAGATTAAAAGGTGTAGTAGACCGAGAAGGAGAGCTTGGATGCGGAAGTGCGTGGATTTTAGCTTGAGGACAGGCGAAGCAAGGAGGAGACACATTGGTTGACGTTGTAACAGGGAGCCGAAATCGATTTATTGTGAGAGATGTAGTGCAAGTTGACGAGTGACCAAGGCGAGTGTGCCAAATTGCTGGTGTTGTACATTCAGTAAGACAGACTTGAGGAGATGTGGTGTTGGATGGAGGATGAGCTGTGACATCAGGTGGCAATGTATAGAGACCATCTTCAACGTGACCTTGGAAGAGTACCGCCGAGTTTTCAAATCCTTCACAAAGAAAGCATTAGCATGAAATTCAAAATAAACTAGATTATCAATACAAAACTGATGTATAGAAAGGAGATTGCGAGTTATAGAAGGAACATGAAAAATCTTATTGAGAATGAAATTTCGGGAAGTAGAGTAGAGACGAGAAGAACCAGTATGATGGATGGGGAGGGAGGAACCGTCCCCAACGCTAACTTGATCAGGACCTTGGTAACCTGCAACATCCAAATGAAGGTTAGAAAGGTCAGATATAAAATGGTTCGTAGCGGCCATATCAGGGAACCAAGAGCTGGAAAGAGGCACAGGGTTCATGGCAGTGAGATTGGCTGAGAAGGAAGAGGGTGGTAGGGTTTGGTAGGAATGGTCAAACCGAAAATAACAAGTCATGACAGTGTGACCTCGTTTATTGCATAATTGGCACACGAGGCGAGAGTTAGGTGGGCGAGGCAAGGCAGAGTTGCCACTGCTAGGAAAGCCACGACCACAGTGACCACGAGAGTTTTGACCTCGACCATAGTGAGAAGAGGAATTTGCATGAGTGTTTGGGGTGGTTGTGTTGTTGGCAGCAAGAGAGGTGGGTGAGAGAAGAGCGTTGGTCTGATGTGAAATATGGGACTCATGGTTCAAGAGGTAACTTTATATTTGAGAGGTGGACAGGGGATCAGGCCGAGTGGTAAGTGAGGTCACAAGGGACTCATAATCTGAACCTAAACCTGCCAACAAGTAGATAGTGAACTCAGATATGGGTAATCGATGGCCAGCGGCACTAAGAGTAGAAGCCAGAGTGGTGACCTTGTGAAAATATTTTGTTATGGTAGCTGAACCCTTTTTCAAGGTGGCGAGTTGGAGCTTAGTTTGCATAACATGGGCAGAGGATTGGGCAGCAAATAGACTTTCCAAAGTGTCCCAAATCGCAAAGGAGGATGCACAGGAGAGCACTTGTGCCAATACAGTATCAGTCAAGGAGGCATTAATTGTTGATATTATGAGTTGGTCCTGTAATACCCACTTTGTGTATTTAGGATTTACAGCATTGTCAACCATGGGAGGCGGCATAGGGATGGTGCCGTCTACATAGCCGAGAAGCTGATGGCCTTTAAGGAAGGGCAATATTTGTGCCTTTCATAGGAGATAATTCTCCAAGGTAAGTTTAATAGTAATAAAGTGAGATGAGGAACCAATGATGGTTGAGTTAGCTGGGAAGGGGTTTTTTGGGTTGGCCATTGTAGCAGAGGGGACGTTGGTCCTAGTGGCTCTATGATACCATATAAAAGCTTTTGCACAGTATGTGCTAGATAAAAAGACTATGGAAAATAGAGAGTAAAACTCCTCAGAAACGAAACTGTTCTGATTCTATATTCTTGTATATTGAAGCTTTACAATGGTGTATATTTATACACTTGTGATTTATGAAGGAGAAAGAAATAATACAATAATTCCTATAAATGAACCAATGGTGGTCAGCCACCTCAACATTCAGTTATAACAAAAAATTCTTTGCTGCAGGTGAAGTGCTGCTTGACATTCCTGAATCTTCCTTCTTGGTAGTGCTTCCATTTAGCAGTTTTGAAGATTTTAGTGTAGAGGAATTATTTGTCCCAATACTTACCAATATACTGTATTTAAAATAGTTTCATACGATGATTGCTTAAATAGTAACCACTATATGTACCACATAACAAGTGTGTTTGGAGATGGTAAAATTTAATAAAGAATGCAGAGTTGTGCATGTCCTACAGAGGTTGGGGATGGATCATGATCTTATATAAATACATAAATAATTGCTTGGTGGTAGGAGGCCGGATCAGCTGGCCATTGCTAGCATGTGTTATCCTCCTGAAATTGCATATGATGAAAATCCAATCAAATTCTAGTCATAAAAAACTGGGGGAAAAGGAAAAGAAAAGAAATAGAGAGAGAGAGAGAGAGAGAGAGAGAGAGAGGACCCGAGCAGGGAGCCAAGGTTCAATAATTGAATCATTGATAGTTACAATTAGCATATCATCTCTTACCGTTGATATATTATTATGGGGTGGAATTTAGATAAGGTGGGCAAGGTGATGATCGATATACGAATAGCTAGCACTATCAATCCTTTTTTACTCCCTTATATAAATCTTCTTTTACGATATATTAAAATAATAATAATAAAAATAATTCATACATTGATGACGACTTTAATTTCTTTAAAGTTGGCTAGATTTTTCTAGAATCTCTTTTAAGTTCCTGGAATCTCTTTAAGTTGCCAAATTTAAGTTTGTGGCTGGTGTTATTTATCATAATTTTTAATTATGATTGATGTGATATTTAACGACTCCAAAATTTTTATTTTTTAATTATTTGCAAATCAATTGATGTTATATATAAAAAATATAATGACTAAAAAATGATTAATAATAATTTTATCTAAATTTTAATTGTAAGGGGATTTTTCCCCCTCTGTCCCAATGGGTTTGAAAATGGCAACTAAGGGAACAAGAACCAAAGGCCCAGCCCAGAACAAGTAGGGTCTCCAACTCGACCCATGGGTAGGCTACTTTGGACGCAACATGCATGAGAGAACGTGTTGCAAGGGATGAGACTTTTCGACCTGAAGACCCATCGAATGGTGTCTGACTTTTGAGTGTTTGTCCGTATAGTGGGCGTAATGTACGGGGAACCCTCAATCTCATCGAAAAACCACGCCTCATTGATGGCACCACTACTATTGCTACACGCCACATTAATGATTCCGTCGTAGAGCCACATTGCATTAAAGGACTCTGACAAAAGGAACAGTATGAAGGATACAGACTCTATGGGGGCAAACAAAATTTGTCCCCCCAGACTTATAGTATAAATAGCCTGTCTTAGGTACGAGAAAACTCTCTGATCCCTAGACTCTCTCACTTATTTACAAACTTCCAAGAGAATTTACTGACTTTGGCATCGGAGACTCCTTGGCCTCAAGGTTGCCCACTCCCAGATTGCATTGTTTCCCATCTTTTGTCGGCTCAAGTTCTAAAGACCTAAGTTGTCGGAACCTGGCCCAAAAGATTGCGAAACGCGACTTTAACAGTGGCACCGTCTGTGGGATCCTTATAGATCTTACGTGTATTTCGTATGTCTGCAACAACTCATTCTAGATAGCTTAGAAAAGACACAAAGGAAGCCATGGAAGTAAGGTTGAAAACTATGGAGGAGTGGGTGACGAAGCTAATCAACGAGATGCAAATGCTTTGCAAGGAAAATGAGGAGGAACTCAGAAAATCTCAATAGGTGTAGGCTGAGGAAGTAGAGCCCAGCAATAGTGAGCACATGGGGTCTCAAAACACACAGGTTGGAGCGAATAGGGAGGAGGAGCAAAAGAACATGCAGGATGAGCTCTGTAGTCTTAAAGAAAAGTACAAGGAGATTGAAAAGAAGGTGGGTACGTCGTCATCGATGGCCTACCCTACATAGAGGAGGTGATGACTGTGCCCTTACCACTAAAGTTCAAGGTCCCAGCCATAGAAATGTACGACGGAGGAGGGAACCCTCTTGAGCAATTGGAAACTTTCGGGGCTCACATGAGGCTGCATAGCTTCCCGAGTGAGGTGGCATGCAGAGCATTCCCGCTGACCCTGAAAAGGCTAGCATGACTATGGTTTAGGTCTCTGGCGCCCAAATCTATAAACTGTTTTTGACTCGGTTCATATTGAGTCGGAGGAGGTAGTGCCCAGCAACGTACCTCCTCACCATCAAACAGAGGGAGGATAAGAGCCTAAAGTCCTACCTGACTCAGTTCAACAAGGAGCGCATAACCACTAACGACCAAGATAAGAAAATAACCTTGGCAGTGCTTCTATGAGGGGTCTGGTCGCAATCCCGATTTATGGCTGAACTAGCAAGTAGGACTCCTGTGACGCTGCGGGAGTTCATGGATTAGGCCGACAACTTCATCAATGCCAAGGACACTCTTTGAGCCTTGACGGAGCCGAGAAAGAAGGAGCTAGAGTGAGCAGAGAGGAAGGCGAGGGCCTCGACTAAGGCTAAGACCCACGTGAAGTCGGAGAAGAGTTTCTAAGACAAGAGGAGGGAAAANGAGAAAATAACCTTGGCAGTGCTTCTATGAGGGGTCTGGTCGCAATCCCGATTTATGGCTGAACTAGCAAGTAGGACTCCTGTGACGCTGCGGGAGTTCATGGATTAGGCCGACAACTTCATCAATGCCAAGGACACTCTTTGAGCCTTGACGGAGTCGAGAAAGAAGGAGCTAGAGTGAGCAGAGAGGAAGGCGAGGGCCTCGACTAAGGCTAAGACCCACGTGAAGTCGGAGAAGAGTTTCTAAGACAAGAGGAGGGAAAAAGCCCTGATGAGAGGACCAGGACCTCGGTTCGACTGGCCTGCATTCACCATCCACGAGGTTGACACCTCCACCGCCCGCGAAGAGGATGACTGGGGTATTGTACGCCGCTACTACACGTACCACAGGTCCACCTCTCATAACACCGAGGATTACTTCTTCCAGCAAGAGAGAAGGGAGCATGCGGAGCGGACAAGGCAATGCTATCCCCTGGCCCGGAGGCTGGAGCAGGGAAGAACGAGAAGGTCGAGGGAAAAGAGCATGGACCTTGTTGACCGGGGCAGTTGGGAAGACAGTCTCCAAACAAATCTTAGCAAGAGAATGCTACGTCCAAGAGTTGAAACAAAAGGATGGTGAACTTACCCCGAACGACACCTCTGGGAAAGAGTAGGCCATGCACTACTTGGGGAGCCTTGGCAGGCCTTAGTCTGCGGCTAGCCTTATCGGGCTCAAAGGGGAGTTGAGAGGGTGCATGGCCCCAAAGGCAAAGGCAGAATGAATGAAAGCTCCCCGGTCAAAGGCTAAAACTGCATTGGACAAGGGTTAACAATTCTTGATCCCGGAAGCGAAAGCTGAAGGAGGAGGGAAAGGGAAAAGGAATCTTAGGATAACAAAGTATAGTCAGAAAAAATAAGGGCAGTCCTTACTAGGATGGTGATGGTGGACGAGTTGCCATTTATGATTGTTGAGGGCCAAGAGTTTCAAGACTACTAAAACCCTTGATCCTAAGTTTTCTATTCCTTCTCACTTTACAATAATGAGGGACTGTATGAAGCTATTCTTGATGGAGAATGATGGCTTGAAGAACATGTTTTGACCACTAGGCAATGAGTGTGTTTGACGGCTGATACTTGGATATATATCCAAAACATTAATTATATGTGTTATAGCTTACTTTATTGATAGTAGTTGGATGTTGCATAAATGAATCATTTTATTTACTCAGATTATCGATCACAAAGGGGCCATAATTGGGAGGGAGTAGGAGGATTGTATGCTTGGTCGGGGCACTGATAAAATTCTTACAATCATGTTATACAATGCAAGCTTCAATGACTTCGGCACTAATAGGTTCAGGAAAAGGGAAATAGGAAGTTCAGATTGTGTTAGAGATAAGGAATTCATACACATGAGGTGTAGTGCACACATTCTGAACCTTATTGTCAACAAGGGGCTAAAAGATGATTACTCAATCATAAAGGTCTGCAATTTAATTAAATATGTGAAGTAATCTCCCCAAAGACTTACCACTTTCAAGTTTTGTGTTGATAGGTCAAAAGTTTTACGTTCTACTTTCTTATATCTTGATGTACCTACTAGATGTAACATGAGTTATCTTATATTGGATGTGGCTAAAAAGTATTAGGAGCCTTTCCAACTTATGCTTGATGAGGATCTGTACCTATCTCATCACCAGTCTGAGGATGGGTTGGGAAAGAAGAGTTTAGGTTCTCCTGATTTTGAAGATTGGGATAATATCAAAAACTTTACGAAGTTTCTACATGTGTTTTACAATGTTACATTACGAATTTATGTATCATTGTATGTCACTTCAAATTTGTACTTTTGGGAGCTTATTAACGTTCATGAAAATTTGAATGCATTTTTTTGAAACTAGTGATTCGTGCTTGAATACAATGACTTATGAAATGAAGTCAAAATATGATAAATATTGGAGAGATCTTCACAAAATCAACAGGTCGTTGTTTATAGCTGCTATTCTTGATCCTCGCTAAGAGTTGGTTACCCAAGCATTTTGGTTTAATAAGACATTAGGCATCGAGAAGGGTGGAGTATTTGTTGAAATCCTCAGGAGGGACTTGGAGCTATTGTATGACCAATATTGTAGGCTCAATGTTGGCGCACTTTAGCTAGTTTAGGTCAGTTGTCTCTCACACTTGTAATGAGAGTAATATATCGATGGAGAGTAGTTGTTCAGTTGACCCTTTAGCCTTTTTGAGAAACTTCCATAAAGAGAAAAAATTAGCATCTTTGATGGATTGTAAATCAAAGTTAGAGAAATATTTATTGGAATATGTTGAGGTTTCCACGAACTCATTTGATATATTAAGTTGGTGGAGGGTTAACTCTAGTAAATACCCTATCATTGCTCAAATGGCAAGAGATATCTTAGCTATTCCTATAACCACTATAGCTTCTAAGTGAGCATCAAGTACAAAAGGCCGTGTGTTGGATCCGTTTCAAAGTTCATTGGCTCCTAGAATAATGGAGGCTCTTGTGTGCATTCAAAATTGGTTGAAATCTACACCTATGTGTTTGAGTTAAAATTATTTGAACCAAATTGATGATGCAGACAACTACAAGTTAGAATCTAGTAACGTTATTGAAATCGTTAGCACATTTTATATTTTATATTTTTCCTTTTTATACTAATAATTATATTTTAACTTTTGTGAATTGTAGAATTAATTATCAATATAGGAGTATACTACGTGACGAGGATTAAGGTGCATTGGTCAAGATTTTCACCTTTGTTATTTAATTTATCTTCTCTTGTCATTAGTTTTGTTCTCTTTTTAGTTCCAACAGCTACAACTCAAAAGGCGACAAGTGGAGAGAAGCAATTCGGAGGCAGCAATATTTAGTCATCTTTGACCATTTTTTTATTCATTCTTATCTTGGAAACAATATTTTTCATTTTGGTTCTATTTATTGGAGTTGTGTTGTACTGTATTGGTGATTTGTTATTTTGGAGTTGGGATCATGTTGCATTTGTGTTATTATGGTTGTTGGTTACTAAATAATCGAGAACAATATTAGAGTTGTGTGGGCTGTAAGTGGGTTGGAGTTGTGTTGCTTTTGGCCTTTTGTGCTTATTGGAAATGATGTTTTTCTTGAATTTTTGTTTTGTTATGTATTGAATGCGAGATGATGTAATTTGGGGCTGGTTTGTTTCGTTTTGTTCATGTAATGGGTTTATTTTGTTTTATGTTTATGACACATACTAGATGGTTGTTCATGTAATGTTTTTTTATGTTTTGGATTGAATGCCTAGATGGTGGTTTTTTTTTTTTTTTTTTTTTTTTTTTTTTTTTTNAGCCCAAAAGTAGGCTTTATATAAAGCTCCTTGCATGCCCAAAAGCAGGGGGTTTAAAAACTACACAGGCTTCAAATATTTAAGACGTTTTCAATTGTTTGGCCCAAAATATGGACTTTGTATGGAGTCCATCGTATCACCCATAAATTGGGGTTAAAAAAATCGGATGGGTCTTAGTTTAGAATAGAGCCCACTAAAAAAGCCCAAAATATGTATGGAGGCAGATCGGATTTTGCACTTATCGAACGATATCGAACTTGACTACTGGGCCCTAGTGGTTGGGCTGATAGATAGATTTATGGGCTAAAAGTCTAAACTGGCTATTTTATTATAAATAGATATACTTTACATGTAAAGTGGTTTGGAAGTCAATGTTGGGCAAATGTTTGGTGGTGGTGGATCTATTTCCCCCTGCTTGATTTGTTTGGTTCCATCTACAGACAGTATGCAAAGCTCACCCCAACCAAAAGGAAAAGGCCCAAAACGTAATTCGCTACATCAAACAAAATATACTATTCATAGGGCGAGAGACGCTTTTATATATAGAAAGACATATGTGTGTTTGTAAGTGGAATTAGAAAAGTATATATACGAAGGGGATAAAATATTCAAGCCCGAGACCTGGTCGAGCCCACCTAAAGGCCACCATTAGGAGATAAGAGAGAGAGCAAAGAGGGATAAGGAGTGGACAATGAGAGGGAGGATGTCAGGAAAAAAGTTAGGAAATGATAAGAGGGGAAGACAAAAATCAGAAAAAAGAAGAAGATGTCAAACATACAAGGGATGACAGTCAATCTTCACCACTCCCTAGGGGCATAAGAAAAGAGGGATCAGATAAAAGGAAATGACTAGACAATTTCAAGGGGACTTTGACTACTTCAGCTTTTCAACCTATCGAAAGGGGCTCCAGGGAGAAAGTCTTCTCCAGCAAATATATTTGAATTCTACATTGTACAGTAAAAAATGAGATACTATGAGAGATTGTAAAACAAGTATATCATAGTGGATTTTTTCTCTCCAAATGCCCAGTAGATGTAGACAATATGCTGAACCACATAAATATGTGTATCCATCTCTCTTCTATATTCTTAGTATTTATTTTTCATTCACTGTCATAAATGTATGCATAATCGCACCGGATCACTCCGGGAGCTCCAGACCACATCGATTGAGGCCCAGATCGTCATAGCAAGCTGGAAATAACTTTTTCTTCCCTTCTTGCCTATTGTGTAATTTTTTGCATCAACAATATACGTGGTTAGAAAAGTAGCAGCTTAGAACTAGTTTGTGATTATTTTATAAGTAATATATAGTTTATCCGTTTAGTTTGCGGAAATATAGTCTTGACAATCATATATTAATTGTCTAAACTTTCAGTCACAGAGAATTTAAAAGTATATTAATGGCTGAGTCCAACCCACGCGGGCAAGTGTATCTCCCATCGACATTTGTAATAGAATGGATGGCATATATGCACTACCATTCGATACAGCATTAGGTTATTTCATCAACAAACAATTAAAAAATACTATTTCGAGTTTTCAAAATGGACAATGCAATTAAGATCATCAGGATCCACACTTTCTCAGATCCACTTACCGTTTGGATAGTGAGTTGAAATGAAAGTTGAATAAAATATTGTTAGAATATTATTTTTTAATATTATTATTATTTTAGGATTTAAAAAATTAAACTGTTTATTATATTTTGTGTAAAAATTTAAAAATTGTAATTATGAGATGAGATGAAATACATTCCTAACTAAGCTAGTAAGAGTGACTTTTATAAAAGAGAAATGATAGTTGCAGTCATGAGTGCGTAACTAATTTGAAAAAAATGATTAATACGGAACTCATATAAAAAAAATTAATTTTTTTAATAGTGAACTCAAATTTTTTTTTTCAAAATGACTACACGACACTAACACAATCCATAACTGTACTAAGTATTACTGTTTATAAAATTAGGATACGGTGTAAAAGGGACTTTTACATTCTCTAACCAATGATATCATGTCAGGTTTTTCATCGTCATTGAAACACTCTCACCCATGCACGAACAATCAAAACTTATAAAATTCTTTTTTGTTTTTAAAATTCTTAATTTTGGTGGCCGTCCATTGGATTCCAGCGACCATTCTCGAACTTCGACCAAACTCTGGCTGGTGACCTCTCAGAGGGGCGGTTGCCACCCCGAGTAATGACCGGAATAGTGACTAAAAACTGTTTTAAAAATAATTAGTATCATGGTATTTGAGAGCTTAGGTTCATGTTTTAGGGTTTAAAACTTAATTTTCATCTAAAAAGATTTAATTGGGTGTAGTTTTAATTCATTGTAGAATTAGTAAATTTATGACGTAACAGTGTGTAATTGGAGGCAGTGTGAGTTTTATGCCACATTCTGACCAAAGATATTGTTGCCAACTAAAAACTATTCGAAAATAATAAAAAGATGGCGGCTGGGATGGCCAAATCACCTATTCTGGGCATGATGGTCGACCCCCTGGTGTCGATTGTCAACTGATAAATTAAAGACGACTCACTATTTTTAATTTGATCTTTGTGCAGAGGAGGCTCGCAACGCTCTAGTTCTCCATGAAAAAGATGGGAGTCACATATTCGTGGGATCTATGGAGCCCTAAAGAGTCACCCACTGATCATTGTTGTGGGGTGGCCTATTGAGATCGAACATAATTATAATTATTTTGATGACGATTTAATTAATAGAATCTAGAAATTGAGATTAATAAAAGATGTAAAATTGAGAGAAAACTTTGAGATCAAAGTTTATTCTTAAAATTCAAAATTAAGTTTTGAAACTCACATAAACATAATTACTTGACATGAGCTAGCTAGCAGCCGCATCATGTATAGCAGGAGAGGGCAGAATAATAAACGGTTTGTAGCAAGGAAAGACATAGATCATGGACTAAAGAACATCTTTTGATCTCCAAAATAATCGTGCCTCGATGATCTTATTCGTTCTATCCTATATTTCAAGTTGTGACAACCGAGGTAATGTTTTTTTTTTTTTTTTTTTTTTTTTTNCCCTTACTCGGATCACAATGCTCATATGCGATGAGGTTTCTAAACATAGATTCTGTGTTCTCCTCTATAACTAATGCTGGCATCTTGATTATGTTATCTTCGAGCTTTATATTGAGGATGTTTTCTCCGTCTTCAGCGATAAATCTAAATCCTTTCTCGCAAAGCTGGGTCACAGACCGAATTGGGATCCGCTTTAAGGGAACTAAGCAATTAGGCCGAGTTATAGTGCATGAACCAACTAAACAGTTTCGGAAGCAGTCGAGTAAATGCTTGTGATTTTGAGTACTACTGAGCGCCGAGAGAGGAAACATTCCATACTTGGAAAAAGAAGAGGAAACCAGATCATCAAGTCGGGAGCACGATTCAGTTTTCAAGTAGGGCATGAGGTTGAACAAACAGTCGAGAACGCACCAAGGAATTTGATTCTCAAGCAGAAGCAAATCGGCTAATATTTTTCTGGGCATCCATGACGTATTAGGCACGAGATCTTCCTCTCCTTTAATTGCCATCAGGTCATTTCGATATCTGCAGAGGAATTCGAGGATAAAGCAACCATCGAGGATCATCATCTCTATGAATTTATTTCTTGGAACATCGACCTCTTCTGCATAACACTTGCGACAATCCTGCTCAGTACTTCCGACGGCTTTCACCAAGCAAACCAAGCCAATTGTTTCCTCAGCTGGTGCTTGATTGAGGAGGCATTTTGAATACCATACCTCCTTGTTCTCGAAGTGAAATGGACCGATTGAAACTACTTGTGGCACGAAAGCCTTCTCATTATGCCTGCGTAGTCTATTTGGAACTCTAAATATGGAGCGCTAAGATGGTGGTGGAGACGTTTCGAAAAGCTTTCCATGAATCGAAGATGCAATTTCTT
Organism: Juglans hindsii; assembly: GCA_003123825.1. Lineage (NCBI taxonomy): Eukaryota > Viridiplantae > Streptophyta > Magnoliopsida > Fagales > Juglandaceae > Juglans > Juglans hindsii. Next base: position 764,395 of record QEOW01000834.1, read on the forward strand.
CCACATCTTCAGTCTCAATGGAAGTTTGCTTGCTTCTGTTGGAATCTGCCATCAGATCATCATGTCTTCCGCAATATTAATTATTTCTATCGAATTAATCTTGTTCACTTGCATCAATGCTTGTCATCAAGTATATATTCTTTCATCTTGGAAACCCAAAATATATAGTTGAGGATGAAAGGTGGCTCAAATTAATGAAATTAGAAGAAAATATATTGAGAATGAATCAACTAGAATGAAAGGTGACAGAAATTAATGAAATTACAACGAATGCAAAATATTTTGCCTCATCAAGTGAAGGAGGAAAATTAAGGTGGAATAAGATCAACATTAAAACATATAAAATGCAGAAAATGGAAACAATTCCTTATATAGAGTATAGAGCACGGGGATGGTTGATCATAAATATTAATTACCTAGAGGTATTACTTGCCGGCGATCACTTTTCCGGTGGGCAATTACTTGCTGACGCCGAGGGAGTTGCGCCCATGATGTGCTATATATCCTGAAATTGCAGATGAAGATCCAGTCAAATCCTAGTCATAAAAAGCAGGAAAAAGAAGCCGATACAAACAGAGACAGATGGTCTACAAGAGACCGGAGAAAGTGAGAGGCAGGCAACGACAGATCTGGGCACTCAAAGAGTTCGTTAGATCGGGAGAGAAGGATATCGATGTCTCTAACGTTAACACGATCGTCCTAATATAAACCAAACATTTTTTTTTTTTTTAAGTTTAAGAAATAATATTCTTTCTTTTCAGTTAGACTAACAGAGAAATACATTAATCACAAAACGATTACATAAAAGTAAATATATAAAATAATGTGGCTTGATGTTATATATTAAAATATTATAAATTTATTTTTATTATAAAATAGATCTAATATACCACGTGAAATCACATTATCTTTTGAGTTTATTTTTATAAAATTTCTTTTATGTCTGCAGTACTTTCCTTTAAATTATATCGAGTTAACACCACACATTTAAATAAAAAATTATATAAAATAATTTAAAATGTATCGAATCAATAGGAGAAATTATTAGAAGGAAAAGTACAACAACAATGTCAACAAGTAACATTTAAGCCACAAATAACATTTAAGACTTTAAGTAAACGAATCAATGAATTTAAGGACTAGGATATTCATGGGTACTTCACACGTTTGACGGTGATTTGGGAAATGTTTTCCTTCTTCCTAGATTTTAGTGTTGATCCTTTATATAAAAAAAAATAGGATTGATCCAGTGACTTTTAATTCAAAATGTATGACATGAGTCAATGATTAAAGAGAATAAAATCATTGGTTTAATTAACGTTATTATGTCTGATTCCAAAATCCACCATTCCTAGCTAGTGACTTTGACCGGCCACTACCCTCCTTTTATGGTAGGGGTGCTACCCGCCCCTACCTAGCCCCACCCCGCCACCCGCCCCCAACCCCCGCATGGGTGGGGGAGAGGATTTTCACTCCGTCCGCCCCCCCCTCCCCCGGGGAGTGCGGGTGTGGGGTAACCCGTCTCGGATAATGGGGTGCGCGGGGGGAGGGGGGGTTCAAGTAAAAAAAAAAAAAAAAGGTTAAAAAACCAAATAAAAAAAAAAAGTTACATGAATAAAAATAATATATACATGATACAAATTTATTAATTTAGAGCGAATGAAGTACGACTACATACTACTAGTCTACTACCTAATAAACTAGTAATAATAACTAAGTTATTACAAATTGAAAGGCTAAACAATGACAACAATTACCAAGTGGTCCAGATCCAGACTGATCACCACCCTCCTCCTCGTCGGTCTCCTTAAAATCTAAAACATCCGGAACATGAAGATCCTTTCCCATTGTCCAACTCTGTGTGCATATCAATGCCTCCACAGTTGTAGGAGACAATGAGCTACATAAATGATCCAATATGCACCCTCTGAGGCAACGATGCTAATAGGGATGGCCAAAATATAGCGGGCTATCTCAGAAAGGATGAGATATTTCTTTGCTGCCGCCTTCCACCATCTTAATATATCGAAATCATCATCATCTTGAATAACATCCCCTGACAAATAGTTGTCTAACTCCGTAACCACCTTCGTAGATTGATAGACTAGTGTGAGATTCTGTGCGAAGGTCTTGGTCCACGCTAATCTATGCTTCTTTGTTGGCCCGGTGTCTGGATGAGGCGTTGAGGTAGGTGTTGATGTAGTAGATGCAGTACCACTCTTAATCACATTAAACTCATCATACAATTTAGCCATGGTATCTCGAGCCATATCACCAATAAGATTAGCCCATGCCTGAAATTTTCAGACGAGGATCAAGAATAACAGCCACATATAATAAAATATTTAATTTACTCAAATCTCCCTAATACTTGTCATATTTGACCCTCATGGTCAATGACATCCCCTCATCTTTAGATTGGAACCTCTACACATGTCGTCTAAGTATTCTTTCACCCTAAATATTTGTTGACAAAACTCATGTGATGTGGGGTACAAAGAACCATATAACTTCAATGTGATATCGTAAAAAAACCTGAGAAAATCAACAAAAGTAAAAACTACCTCACAATCATCATCATTAAGCTTTCCTAATCTCTCGTGCTCATTAAAGTATTTGACATATTGAATGTCTTCATCACCCAATAATTGAAAGGCTGTCTTATATTCTTGGGTCGTCTCTAACATCAAGAAGGTTGAGTTCTATCTGATAAGAACATCTATACAAAGACCCTTCTTCGATGTTATGTCCACAGTTTTTGTAATAATTTTGAATTTCTCCAATCTAGAAGGAGAAGACCTTACAAATTTCACAGCCATTCTAACTCATGCAACCGAGTCATCAACATCTTTCAACCTCTCAGTCACAATTATATTCAAGATATATGCAGCACATCTAACATGCAAATATTCATCACCCAAGAATGTCTTATTTGTCTCTTTAAGATAAATTTTCACATCATTAGAAGAGATATTATCAATCGAAACTGTCAAAACCCGTGCCAACCCCCAGTCCTTTATTGTGGCCTTCAAGGTCTTCCCAATCGTCTCACCCTTGTGATCATTTATTTGACAAAACTTAATAATCTTTTTGTGAAGAATCCAATCAGATCAACAAAATGCACAGTTAAAGACATGTAATTCATATTTTTGACAGAAGTCCAAGTATCGGTAGTGAGGCAAACTACCAAACCTGCCAATTGGCCCCTCAAAACATCTTTATTTTTTCTGTACATCTTTTTAATATCTTTTACCACAGTGTGGCGAGAAAGAAGCGTAAATATAGGTTCCAATTCTTGGATAAGTTCTTGGAACCATTTCCCATCCACAAACTAAAAAGGTAGCTCGTCTATAATAACCATACGAGCTAACTTCCTTCTACACTTATCAAGATTATATTTCGTATACCCCTTCAACATTAGACCTCCACTATTCCAATCCGCCATTTTTTTTTAGTTCAATATCTAGTCTAGATTGACTCTTCGCCAGTAAGGATCTTAATATTTGACTCTTCTTACATTGTTCCTCTAAATGAACCTTTAAGTGGGATGTACCATGTTTCCTATAGTGACATCCATATATTTTACCACAATGATTACATTTAGCTTGAGGGTTATTGGGGTCACCACCTTCTAGTTTGGTAAAGTGAGACCAAATTATGGAAACAAGTTTCTTGCCCTGTGTGGACTTGGGGGCATGGCAAGGTGTATTTTTAGGGATTGGAGTAGGGTTAGGTTCTGAGGTAGGGGTACTGGTAGGCGTAAGGGTACTGGTAGGGGTAGGAGAACTATCACTGAAATCCTTTTGAGAAGACATTCCTGATTCCCCAACACAATTAAAAATTAGAAAATCAAGCAACACAAGACATTAGAGGTTCAATCCGAAACCCTAAATTGATTTAGGGATTTCAATTGAAACCCTTAAATTGATAAATTGAGATTTTAGGGGTTTCAATTGAAACCCCTAAATCAATTTAGAGTTTCAGATTGTAACCCTAAATCAATTTATTTAGGGTTTTAAATTTGGACCCTAAACTAATTTAGGGTTCCAAATCCGAAAACCTAAAAACTACCCAAAAAAAAAAAAAAAAAAAAAAAAAA
>QEOW01000834.1:768718-810226 GCA_003123825.1 Juglans hindsii
AAAAAAAAAAAAAAAAAAAATCTAGGTTCCAATCAAAGTCCGGAGTAAGGAGTGTTACCTTTGGTGTAGCAAACGACGGACGGAGCAACGACAAGTCTCAGTCTTCAGATGTCGTGCTCGTGCGAGAGAGAGAGAAGAGATCAAGAGAGAGAGACAAAGAGAGTGCGAGAAAGTCTGAGTCTGAGAGAGTGTTTGAGAAGCCAGAAGGATGAACGAGCCAAAGGGGGGGTAGGGCGAACGGGGCAGTGCAGCGAGGTGCGGGGCCCCACTGCCCACCCTTACTTTATGATTAAAAAAAGAGAACTATTATAGTGATAAATAGATCCATAAAAGTGAGTTCATAATCTGATATAATTTCATATGATACGTTAGATTTATTTTATAATAAAATTAATTTTACAATCTAACGTACTACATCAATTTATAGGTTTACTTTTACAAAATCTAATATTTCTCCACCATCACATCCAAAACTCACCAATTAATCTCAAAGAGAATTGATTTGTACAAATTCTAAATATACAAGCTTCATACAAGCCATTCTAAAAAAGTGAATCCCACCTTAAAAAAATTTTAATTTTTTTTTATTAGTGATACCCATTATTAATTTTACAAAAAAGCTTATGTATAAATTTGTCTATTTAATACTTTTACTATCATTCTCTTCTCTTACAAACCGATGACAAAGAATCTAAGGTGTAAAGCCATTGCTTTACACCCCGACAAGTTTAAAGATGTTACAATTTGGTTTAAGTAAAGATGAAAACTATGAAGCTTCTTTTATTTTCCGCGTGAGAGGGAACTTTTCAGGTCACTTTTTCCCCCTCATTTTACACAACTTTTCATAGTTTTCATCTTTGCTTACAGTTTATGGCAAATAGTATAATATCTTTAATCTTTTCGGGATGTAAAGCGATGGCTTTACACCTTAGCTTCTTTATCGTCACTTTGAAAGAGAAACCAGATATTATGCAGTTCATAACTTAACCTCGTATTCGAGCTTTCTCGAACTTTTGCAATCCATCCCAGATAATTTAAGAAAAAAATATTTTACTCTGATAAATTTTAAAAGTTGTTTACATATAGGTTTCAATACAGAAAGCCTTTTAACTCATTTAATCTTAAATCATCTAATTTTTACAATTTTTTTAAACACTAAAATAATAATAATATTAAAAAATAATATTCTAATAATATTTTATTCAATATTCAACTTTCATTTCAATTTATCTCATCTCAACTCATTATCCAAACCTCCCTAATTAAGGTCATTAAAACTAAACTTAGAGAAAATAATAATGTGTCAAGATTAAAATCCTTACCGCTTGCGCCAACTCTGAGAATTGAATTGACATTGTTACAAAGCATATAATCACTTACCATTGATAGTATGTGGTTTGGAATATAGATAAGGTGGGTACGTTGATGATATGTCAACATCATTATCAATCCTTTTTTACAACCTTATAAATCCCTTTTTATTATGTTGATCAAATATTAAAAGACGACGACTTCAACATCCACTTGCCAAATTTTCTGGAAGAGAAGTGTTAAGTGTATTTAAGAAAAATTAATTAAAAAATTAATTATCTACATGTCAGTTATTGATATGTAAAAATTTATGAATTCTGCAATTTAAAATTTGAATTTGTAAAGGAAATTGATAAAATCAGTTTTTGTAAGTAAAAGTGTAAATCAAGTTGTAAGTACATGATACGTTTGATTGTTGAAGTGATCTCAAATGATCTATGAATAGTAATAAAAAATTAGTGAATAATAATGAATTACTTGTAAATAATAGTGAATTCACTTACCAAACATCTAGCCTTAATCTATTTAAGTTCGCTAAAGTTAAGTTTGTCTATTGGCCAGTCTTATTTATCAACATTTTTAATCATGATTTGATGTGATATTTAATGACTTAAAAATTATTTATTTTTTATTTATTTATAGATGATTTGAAGCTATATGAAAAAGTCATAAAAAACATAATGATTTAAAAGATGATCAATAATAATTTTATCAAAATTATAATGGTTAAAAAATATTAAAATAGTTTCTAAATAGAAATCTTTATAGAAATCTCTATGATAAGAAAATATTATTTTTATTATTTATTTATTCTTTTTTTTAATCTATTTTCTCAATACTTATTTATTCATTTCTAGCTAATTGTGATGTTTTCTTCTTTTATCTAACAATCATATTTTTTTATTTAATTATTATATTTTTTCAAAGTTTTATTTTTCAGCAGGCTTATATTTTATAATCTATAGGTCATATATGTCATTCTATCTAATTGTATTTATTTGACTAAAATCTTCAAAGGTCATATTTTGTGCTTTTACCTTGTTTTGTTAATGGAAAATTCTTCAATTTCTGATAGTCGTACGGTTGTTGCATGCATATGCTATTTATATATGCGAGACTGACTATAATGCTATACATGGACAATAAAAGATGATGTTTAGTAGTATGCATTTAAAAAAATGGATTGAAATAAAAGTAGCGATTTAAAAAATTATTTTAAAAAATTAATTGTCCAAGGTACTGTACAATTACATTTAGTGTGTCTCTACTCCCACTGTTGGGAGCTCCCGTTGGGACTCTTGCTAGTTGATTTTGATTTTTTTAAAACACTTTTAAATATATTTTTTAAAAAAAATTATAATGTTATTAAAAAATAATTATTTAATAGTTAAGTAAAAAAATAAAAGAAAATTCATTGGTAGCCCCGGAGCTCCCAGCCGGAGTAGCTTTTTCCTTACATGTATGTAGAGCTACGGTAGCTAGGGCTGGTTTGGTTACCAAAATTAAATTATTTTATCTAATTTTATATAATTATTACAATTTTTTTAAATTTTAATATAAAATATAATAAACAATTTAACTTTTTCAAATCATAAAATAAAAATAATATTAAAAAATAATATTATAACAATATTTTTTTTAACTTTTAATAAAATATCTCATCTCCTCTCATCTGAAATAATCAAATGAAGCGCTAAAAGTTGTGATGTCTATTCCATGACAAGTACCATCCCCGTCCATCTTGGAGCATTGAATTGGTTGGACAACATGACAACATTGTAAAGAAAAAAGAAATGCAATTAGCAGTTGGTTCTTATATAAGGATCATCGTATTAATGTTGAGAGATACTAATTTCCGACCACTCGACTGTCTGTTCTTCGTCCTCGCCGGCCTCCGATCTCTTTCTCCGGTCTTCTCTCTGTCTCCGTGTGTAAGCTTTTTCATTTCCGGCTTTTTGTTACTAGGATTTGACTGGTGTTTGATATGCAACTTCAGGGTAACAAATGGCCGCATCCCAGTACTCCACGTCAACAAGCTGCAACCCTCTCCAACAGCGCTCGCCATTAAGAAATCCTCCTCCAATATCTTCGTCAGGTACGTAATTAATATTGAACGCTAAGTTTATTAAGAAAAATATCGTATTAGGATTAAATTTACATTTTTCAGATATATTTGTGGACTAATTAAGTATTTCTCGAGGTTAGCAGGGCACGACTATTCATCTTGCATTTTGTATGTCAACGGAGAAAAACTATTCAAATCTTGTTCATGATCAAATACCTCAAAAAGTATTCAATCCAATGACATGTGCACCAATTCGCCAATAATTGTTTTATGATATATGAGTAGACTGCTTGAATATAATTTTCTTTTCTTTAAGGGTGTTTTTCTTAATTTCAGTTTTTGTATTTTTGGGCTGATTTGATTATACAAAACCAAACTATCTCATCTCATATAATCATTACAATTTTTTCAAATTTTCACATAAAATATAATTAACAATTCAACTTTTTCAAATCTCAAAACAAAAATAATATTATAACAATATTTTATTTAATTTTTAACAAAACATCTCATTTTATCTCATTTGAGCTGCGTAACCAAACGAGACTTTTAACTTTTCATCGAAATCTAGATAATTTTTTTTGAATAAACCTCTGTATTTCATTGATGAATCAAGTAATACAATCTGAATTGTAATCTTTGTTTAAACATCCCACTATACAATCTAGGATAGCCTCTAACCAAACTTTTTTTCTTTCTAAAAATAAAGCTTTTTTTTTGCTAAATTATGAGAAACCATGTTTTTCTCTCTAGAACCAAATTGAATAGACCATTTTGAACTATTTTTGAAGTAAAACCTAACATCTTTCACTAAGGAACCATAAGAAGTAAGCATTACTTCTTCACTGCACACTGCCACGATGATCTCCTTTGGATCTCCTTCAAAGTTTCTTTCTGAATATTAAGAGTATTGCATAATTCTACTGTAGCCCTCAGTGCATAGCTGCCTCTTCAAAATTTTCTTTCTGATCACAAATAGCTGCTACAACCTTCCCTTCCTCATCTGTAACAATGATGCCAATACCCATTTTCCTCTTTTTCTGATCCAAAGAAGCATTCCAATTCATTTTGACATATTATTTTTCTGGTTTTTTCCACCTCTGGTTATTATCAATTCTGTTTTGCACTTGTCTGTCTGATTTCTCAGAATTCCTCACTGCTTGGTAGTCTCTTACAATGGCCTTAGCAGATAACAATATTTTCATAGGACATTCCATTCTATTTTCAAACACCACTCCATTTCTCCTCAGCCAAACCTTCCTAAGAGCATTGCTAGTTCCTCCAGTTGGCTCTTGTTAAGAGAGGTAATACACTTTTCCCACAACAAAAAAAAGTCAGCTTCATATCTGCCCCACTTTTGAACACAACTTTTCTCACTTCCCCAAATATCATTTGCTGAATGACACTCCTATAAAACATGCATAAGAGTTTCATCTTCAATTTCACACATAGGACATGTTTTATCCTTCACCACTCCTCTTTTAAACAAATTTACTTTGGTAGGTAATAAGTTATTCCCAGCTTTCCATCGAAACATTTTTGTTACAGCAGGAACTTTTAGATCCCATATCATTCTCCACCTTTCATCACCTTCAACTTCTCTAGAACACTCACCATTACTCTTCTCCCTTTTTTTCCATAAGCACAAAGTATACACTTCTCACCGAGAAGATACCATTTTTTGAAGGCCCCCAAACCAACTTACCTATTGCTTTGCCTTTACTCAAAGGAATGATCAGTATTTTCTCAACCTCTTCGATTCTGAAAATGGATCTAATCACATCTTCCTTCCATTCTCTCTTCTGCTGGTCAATTAGATCTTCAACTCTTGAATCCAACTGCAACACAAAAACTGGTGATTGCACCATAAAAGAAGAAGGGCTTGGAAGCCACTTGTGCCCCCATATCTTGATGTCTCTCCCATCCCCCACCCTCCATCTAATTCCTTATTTTAATAAATCCCTAGCTGAGCTAATACTTCTCCATATAAGGGATGGTTGTGAACCCAATTTAGCTTCCAAAAAGTTGGATTTTCTGTAATACTTATCCTTGAAAGTAGTAGCTGCCAAGGAATTAGAAAACTTAAGAAGCCTCCACCCTTGTTTTACAAGAAGGGCTGTATTGAAGCTCTCCAAATCCCTAAATCCCATACCACCCTTACCTTTCTGCATTCCCATCTTTTTCCATTTCCTTCACACAATCCCCTTACCACCATGTTGTCTACCCCACCAAAACTTTGCAAATAATCCATTGATCTCATTACATAGTCTCTTTGGTAGCTCGAAAACACACACTGTATGTAGGAATGGCCTGCAGAACTGCCTTGATCAATATCTCTTTACCAGCTTGTGAAATAAAATTGTTCTCCCAGTTATTCATTTTTTGCCATATTCTTTCTTTGAGGTTCCTAAAGCTATTAAACTTTGATCTTCCTACCATAGCAGAAAGACCAAGGTACTTCTCATAGGTTCCACGAACAAAAGAATTCCCAGCATTCATAATGGCCTTCTTATCTGCTATTTTGGTGTTACTGCTGAAGAAAATAACAATCTTGTCTTTGTTGAGAAATTGGCCAGAAGCCTTTTCATATAATTGTAACACCTCTTGTAACCTTCTCCACTCCTCTAACCTTGCTCTACCAAATAAAATACAATCATCTGGATAAAGCAAATGATTGATACTAGTACCCCTTCGAGCTACTTGCACCCCTCTAGTGATATGCTTTTTCTCATAATGATTAAGAAGGGAACTCAAGCCTTCAACACAGATAAGGAAAATATAGGGTGACAAGGGATCACCTTGTCTCAACCTTCTTGAGGGTTTAAACTTATGCCTTGGAAAACCATTTATTAAAACTGTGAAAGATACTAATTTAACACATTTCATAACAAGGCTCACCCACTTCTCACAGAACCCCAACCTTGTCATGATAGCCTCCAAAAAATTCCATTCTATACTATCATAGGCTTTAGACATATCTAACGTCATGGCCATACTCCCTACTTTTCCTTTCTTTCTAGTTTTCACGGAATGCAATAACTCATAAGCCATCATTGTATTATCATTTATTAATCTACCAGGGAGAAAAGACACTTTGGTTTGGGGATATGATTTAGTTAAGACCATTTTGAACCTATTAGTGATAGCTTTGGAGACTATTTTATACATGACATTGCACAAACTTATAGGCTTGAATTCACTCACTTTTTTTGGGTTTTTTGACTTTGGAATCAAGGCTATGTGTGTAGTTAAGAGAAGGATCAAGAGGGTTACCATTGAGGATATCCACTGTTGCTTTATAAACCTCACCAGAGACTAAGCTCCAATGACTTTGGTGGAAGCATGGCCCAAATCCATCTGGTCCAGGGGCTTTTAGTGGGGCCATCTACTTCACTGCACTTCCACCTCAATTTCAGAAAAGTTTCTGGATAGCCTTTCATTCATAGCTTCTGTGACCCTTGAATTCAACCCCACGAGACAGCTCTCAATCACTTCATTACTTGGCTTTGTAGTTTGAAATAGATTACCAAAGTACCTTCTGAAAGTTTCTTCAATATTCTTAAAGCCAACAACCACTCTATTGTTTCCATCCTCTATTTCTTTAATGAAATTTCTTTTCCTTCTTTTATTGGCACAAACATGAAAATATATTCAGTTCAGCCTTTAACTCTTTAATCTCCTTTACATTATTGTGGCATTCCTCAACTTGCAACCTTTTTAACAACTTAGTTTTCTCTTCTATTTCCTTCATTCCCGCCTTCTTCCTCACCTTCCACTTTTGAAAAGCTGCTTTACTTCTCTGCAATAAACCAGTTACCCTTATAACTCCTTTAGCTTCTCCTTTCTTCCATACTTCTTTTACAACCCCTTCACAATCCTCTTCTAAAGCCCACAACTAGCCTCATACCTGAATGGTTTTTGTTCCACCGACACCTTTCATTAGCATATGCTCTTCTAGTAGTTAAATGGACTACTAGGGGTTTATGATATGATGTTCTAGCTACCATTACTTCAACCCATGCATCCTGGAAAATTTCTAACCACTTAGGATTAGCCACTGCCCTATCCAACCTTTCCTTAGTAAAGCTTTTATCATTGTGAGCATTACTCCATGTAAACTTATCCCCCTTCCATCCTAGATCATATAAGTTCCCCTCAGTCAATACTTCCCTAAACAACTCCATTTGACCCTCTGGTCTTGCCATAGCTCCCTACTTCTCATCATTTGTAAGAATTTTATTGAAGTCTCCTACTATGCACCATCCTTCTCCACCTTTTGGAATCATAGACTTCAGCATCAACCATGTTTCCTTTCTCTTTATTGTCTCTGGATGTGCATAGAAATCTAGGCAAATGATTGGACGCAGAGTTGATCAAAGTTTTATTTTTATTTTTATTTTTTTTAAAATTAAAAGATGTTTTCATGTTGAAGTTGAATAATTTTTTAAATTTTTTACAAAACCTACTAANTATGTAAACTTATCCCCCTTCCATCCTAGATCATATAAGTTCCCCTCAGTCAATACTTCCCTAAACAACTCCATTTGACCCTCTGGTCTTGCCATAGCTCCCTACTTCTCATCATTTGTAAGAATTTTATTGAAGTCTCCTACTATGCACCATCCTTCTCCACCTTTTGGAATCATAGACTTCAGCATCAACCATGTTTCCTTTCTCTTTATTGTCTCTGGATGTGCATAGAAATCTAGGCAAATGATTGGATGCAGAGTTGATCAAAGTTTTATTTTTATTTTTATTTTTTTTAAAATTAAAAGATGTTTTCATGTTGAAGTTGAATAATTTTTTAAATTTTTTACAAAACCTACTAAACCAAAGATGCCGCCCATGGCATGCTTGAAGGATAAGTACTGGAATATGGTTTTCAAGTAATTTTGTTAGACATCGAGAACGCACCAGATCATGCATACTCATCCTGCATCTGTTTTAATTATTCTTAGTAATTATGGAAGTACTAGATTTTCAACTATTTTGAAAGAACACATCTGATGAATGGCAGATTCCAACAGAAGCAATCAAAATTCTGCCCAGATTATGGATGTGGAAGAAATTGCATCTTCGATTCGAGAAAAGCTTTTCCAAACGTATCAGCTACCACCATCATCTCAGTACTGTTCCATATTTAGAGTTCCAAATATGCTACGCAGGCATAATGAAAAGGCTTTCATGCCAGAAGTAGTTTCAATTGGTCCATTTCACCACGAGAATACGCAGCTGCAAGCAATGGAAATTATTAAGCTACGGTATTTGAAATGCCTCCTCTATCGGACACGAACTACGGAATTGGAGTGCTTGGTAGAAGCCATCGATAGGATTGAGCAGGATTGCCGTGACTGTTATGCAGAAGTGGTTGATCTTAGTAGAAAGAAATTTATAGAGATGATGGTGATCGATGGCTGCTTTATCCTCGAATTCCTCTACAGATATCAGCAAAAACAGAGGGGAATACAAAGAGAGGATGATCCCGTGTTCAAAACTTCATGGATACCAAGGAAAATAATAGCCGACTTGCTTCTACTTGAGAATCAACTTCCATGGTGCGTGCTCGACCGTTTGTTCAACCTCATGCCCTCCTTAAAAACTACTGATCAACGGTGCTCCCGACTTGATGATCTTGTCTCCTTTTCTTTTTCCGAGTATAAAATGTTCCCAGCACCTAACTCAGCGCGCAGTCATGAAAAGCACACGCATTTACTCGATTGCTTCCGAAACTGTTTAGTTGGATCGTGCACTGTAAAACGGCCAAATCGCTTAGCACCCTCAGAGTGGAACCCAGTTAGGCCTGTGACGGAGCTTTTCCGGCATGGAATTCCTTTGATAGCTAAACACGGAGATAACTGCATCCTCGATGTAAAGTTCGAAGGAGGCAAAATGAAAATCCCAGCAATAGTTATAAAGGAGAACTCAGAATCTGTGTTTAGAAACCTCATCGCATTTGAGCATTGTGATCCGAGGAAGGGCTATGAAATCACGTCTTATGCTGCTCTCTTGCATTGCCTGATTAAGTCTCCCGCAGATGCACTTCATCTCAACCAGGAACATATTCTACGAATCATTCGTTCGAGCAACGAGGACAGAGCAAGTTTTTTAAACAGGCTGCTTTATAATAATGATACCAGTTTTCATGGTTTTCTCTACTCAGACCTCTGCGAAGACGTGAACAAAATTTATTCCTCCAGATGGACGGTAATGAAATTAGCAGCTATTAGGCGCGATATTTTTGGAGAACCATGGGCTTTCACGAGATCCTTTATTTCCTGTTACGGAGTCTTCGTTTCTTTATATCTTTCCTTTATACAAACATGTATTGCTCTCCACACCTACAACGATTCTCATTCTAAATCAGCCAAGTAATTTGGTTTATCTCAGTATGTGTATTTCTTTCAATAAGTAGGTGTAAGTGTGGATTATTAAGGCATTTCAGCAACCACCTCAGTCGCATAAGTACTACGCAAGCAGCCATACACCAGCAGCAAGCAAAAAGCATATTCTAGAACCTGTCTCCATAACAGAATAATATTCTATCAAGCCACCTGTCATCACATGAGTGGCACATTGTGTAAAGTTTGTTATGTAATCTTCTATAAATAGATACTCTACTGTACTTGGAAATACAATGAAGAAAAAAGAACGATTGCATTTCAATGTATATTGTTTGTTCATGTCTGAACTTCTCTGAAATTTCTTGTCTGCATGTTTTCAAGTTTCAACATGGTATCTAAGCCTAAGATTCACGTCTCCTCCATGGCCTCTCCAAAAAATACCTCCCTTGTAACGCCCCCACTACAAGAAAAAAGGGTTTTTCCGGTGATTTTTATATTGCTGCAAAAAGAATCGCCGCAGTAGAGTAGCTTTTGCGGCGAGTTTTAGATCGCCGCATAATTTTGTTGAGAAAGCCAATTCAGTAGGAAGTGGGCCCCTATCTTAATTAGTTGCAGCGAATATAAGTGTTTTTACAGCGATTTAATTTGCTGGAAAAAGAAAACACCTGTTGTAACGCATAAAATCGCCGTAATTAAGTCGGGCGCCAAATCATCTAAAAATCTTTTCTTTTTCCCCCCGATTTCTTTCCCCCTCCACTTCTCTCTGTTCTTCCACATTCCATCTCCATTTGCCTTTCCACTTGTGCTCAGCTGCTACTCCACCCACGTCCCCCAAACGATTTCATCTCCATTTTCGTGCGAGCACCCAAAGGTTTCTCGTTTACCACATTTTCCTCCCGCGGAAGCTACGGTTGAGACAGAATCTCCGAAGCCATACTGTGTCGTGCGATTCGTCTCTTTGAATCTGTGGGATTTGGGTCAGTTGCTTCCAACTGAGGTTGGTCGAGATTCAGTTGAGGGATAGCGTGGGTCCTTCCATCACCACAGGTATGGCTGCAACTCAAAAGTGGATTTTTAATGAATCGATTTTATGTGCGTGTTTCTTTACAAAATTAAAAGCTTTTTGTTTGTAGACTAATTTCTAGCTATGTAGTTGTGAAATCTACCCATTTTTTTGCACGAATTTTGCATGTATATCTGCATTTTGTGGTCCACATTCAATGTCCGTGGCTCGAACATTTTTTGACCCTGTAAAAAATATATATGTTGCCAAGACATCTTATAGTAATTAGTTGTTACTGAATTATAGATAATCTCAAGTTTCTAGTCCTAATTGTTTTTGGAGTGTACCTGTTCTGATAACACAGTATGGAAATTAATGTTCTGTGTTTCAATAACATGAATTCCATCCGTATTTGGGACTATTCCCTGGTGCAGTCACCAAGAGATTCAGACCCTAGAATTTCTAAAGTTCTGAAGACATCCAAGAAAAAATTTTAATTTTGGGATAAGTTGGCATATATATATATATATATGTGTGTGTGTGTGTGTGTGTCTTTTTGTGGGGCTAACACAAAAAGACTTCTTTAAGGAAAACACTAAAGACTTGAGGAAATTTTTCAGAAGTATGTCTTCCCCAAGCATGACCCAAAAAGTTTTTGAAGATTGATGATCATGTTTCCAGTTCTCATGAACTGATAAAAAAAGGATCATGATAGACTAAAAAATTCAATTCATTTTGAAGTGCTCACTAAATTGGATTTTAGCTAGCTAGGGCCTGCCTTTACATTAATCATCTTGGGCAAATGCAACCTTCATGTATATAGAAAAAGCCCCCCTTTACCCCACAATAGACTGCATGTACCTCTTGAGTGCTGGAAAAACCCTTTTTTCTTGTAGTGTGAGTGCATGTAGTCTTAATGCAAGCAATGATCAAGAACAACATGACTCTTATATTAAGATGTGATTTAAAAAATGATTATATATATATATATATATAGATATTGAGATATAGCTAATTATTTCTAAATTAATCAGACCTATCTCATTTGTTGGCCTTAATTAAGTTACAAAACATAATGACACACTTTAACTAGGAACTCCAATTATAACTTTGACTAGTTCTTTTGGTATAAGTAAGAAGCTCGCTCACATATGACTGAAGTGCGCTTTTTCTTAAAATTAGAAATACATTATCATTGCTAGAGATTGATAACTTGATTACAATGATTTTTTTTTTAAGTCATCATTGCGAGCTTCTTTTGGTATAAGTAAGAAGCTCGCTCACATATGACTGAAGCCCGTACCCGGATGGATTAGAGAATTACTACCTGCCACTTACAAACTTGTCTCCTAAAGCATCTAAAAACTCTAAAGATTTCATAAATAGTACACAATCTCATATTTTCCAAATAAACATAACATAAACTCCATAAGTCATCATTACAAAATAACATAAATCAATGAGGGTCCACAATCTCTCAATAATCTCAATATAAATAAACTGATACATCTTTAAGTCTCAATAGATCCAAATAACATAAAGAACTTCAAATACTCAAATTAAACCCCTCTACTAACAATGGTACCCTTAGGTACTCAACCTTCTATCCATAGCTAGTCAAGCTCAAATTTCTATTCTTGACCCTCGGCTGGGTCATCAATATCATATGAAAAATATTATGAAGATAAGGAGGTGAGTTATCAACAACTCAGTAAGCATATGATATATACTAATATGTAAACATGAGCTTTTCTAGAAAGTTCGGTATGTAGAAACAAAATATTTCAATTTTATATGCACATCTCAAAACGTGTTATGAGAAAATTAGAGCGACTTTTCAATCTTCTCATACACAAAAATCGACTGTTCATAATCAAAGGTCATTTTCCTATTCAAAAACTATTTTCATATTAAAAAAAACGCTTTGACATAATATAACATAACTGAACATCTTCATCTTATCATATTATATCATATCGTATCGTATCATATCATATCATATACCATGTTTAACCCCCGTAGTAAGGTTGTGCTATCCTCGGTGGCCAAACCAGACAGTATCATATTGTGAAACTTTTTCTTTTTCAATTTCGGAGCCTCGAGTGTGCACACAGGAAAGAACACATAAAATACCACTTTGTTTCTAAAGTGGGTGCACTCATATTATATCATATCATATCATGTTGGTACTATAATACCATGCTCCTTCCTTCTTACGTACGTTTCTTTTTTCTGACGTACGTTCCGTCTTTATGACGTAAGCAAATCCCGAGGGCAGAGATTATGTGAACTGTCTACCCTTTCCATCTAACCACTGCGAGCCTCGTCATGCATGCCGAACCACGATGGCATGTTTCAAAAGATATTATGTGACTTCTAAGGCACGCCCAATGTTTTAAATGTACTGGAAATATTTATAAGGAGTATTTCCAGTGTTATTGAACTAAGCTTGATTTTAAATACGACAATTATAATATTCTTGAAGAGCTCCAAAAATAATATAATTGCCAGAAATCATTTTAATAAGATTATTAAAATGATTTCAACTATTTAAAATATTATGGGATTTAAATTATGTTGAAAGCTTTAATTAATTAAATGGTTTCATCATTTTAAATATATTAAATAAGACTTCATCATTTAGTAATGATGAAGAATATTATTTTATAAACTAAAGTTAGTTTAAATAATATTCTACCTTAATTCTTCTAAGTGCTTTTAATTAAGTTAACGTTTACGCATTTTCAAATCAGTGTTTTAATATCTCAACGTTAGATCGTTTTGAGGATCCCCAGACGAAGGGACTGTATTAAATACCCAGATCCCCTCTCTCTTTCCCTCACTTTTCCCCAGCCCTCTCTCTCCTCCCTCTCATTCGGTGTACGTAGTACGCAGCGCCCCTCTCTCTCGTTGAAGCCTCCACTACTCAGCCCAGCGCGGCCGTGCCTCGCCAGACTTCACCGCCGGCACCACTGGCACCGCCTCACTCTGGCGAGCTCAACCAGCCCAACCCCTCTCTCTCACACTCTCCCTTTCTCCCTTTCGGAAGTGTAAAGCCCGAATAGGCATGATGCCCATTCCACCGCTGTGCGCCACCCAATGGCACCACCACTCCCACGGCAGCTTCCTCTGCCATTGGTCATCACCTTCCAGCAAACTCAGCTCCTCCCATGCAGCCACCTTCCTGGTAGCACGCACGCACAAGAGACCCACGCACGGCTTCACTGTGCGCGACCTCTAGCGCCGCCATGCACAGCACCCATGGCCACCAAGTGCCTCCCCTGGCCACCATAGCTCCTCCTCTTCCTCCTCCACGTGACCCACGACCAGAAGCCTCCCTCCACCACACGGCTTCCTCCCCCTCACACGCACGGGTTTTACACCGTGCACCGCCGCCTAAGGTGTGTAACCGCCACCTTCAGCCTCCTCAGGCCACCACCAAGCCAACCCAACCACCCACGACCCCGATCTGTCACTCATGCACGCACTCTCTCTCACTCTCCCACATCTTCTCCTCCACTGTGCGGCTAGATCCGCCGCCGTGAGCCACCATGGCGCCACTTCGACGACACCACGAGTTCCACCGCACCTCCCTTAGCTAAACTCGAGGTCCCAAACCACCACTTTATGTGGTGGGTAACCACTGCACGTGATGGACAATCACTGTGTGTGGCTGACCGCCACTGTACACGGCTAGATGCACCGTGTCACGCTCCTTGCCATCATCACAAGGCCTTCACGAGCCCTTCCAAGACCACACTTAGCTATCCAAAAACCCAAACAGTCAACGTACGTGGGTTAGTCACCACGTACGACCTTTCAGACGTCATCGGCTATGATGATCAGCGAGC
This sequence comes from Juglans hindsii, assembly GCA_003123825.1. Classification (NCBI taxonomy): domain Eukaryota; kingdom Viridiplantae; phylum Streptophyta; class Magnoliopsida; order Fagales; family Juglandaceae; genus Juglans; species Juglans hindsii. The sequence continues at coordinate 783,290 of QEOW01000834.1, forward strand.
AACGCATGGGTTATCCCATCGATAGTATAACCGTCTATCTCTCGTTATTTATGTTAGATATTGATTAGTTGATTAGGTTGTGGACTGTGCTGTTAGTATTAGAGGAATGACTGTGTAGTATGGAGATGTGCTGTGTAGCGAAGTGATGGGCATCTTATGATGTGTTGTGTTGTGTTGTGAAGTGTTGGGCATTCTATGTAGTGAAGTGTTCGGTTTATCTGTGTAGTGCTCTGTGAAGTGTGGAGCGTAGTTGGGAATTGTGTTGTGCAGTGTTGTGGACTGTGCGGTGTAGTGTGGCTACGGAGTATGTGTTGTATTAGTGTCGTGGCATGTGGAGTGGGAACAGTACACGCTGAGTGTACTTTATGTGTGGCGTAGTATGGGATAAGGAGAATATATATAGAATATACTCTCCTGGCGTATTGTGGAATGGGAAGAGTACACGTAGAGTGTACTCTGTATGGCGTGGTGTATGAAGGGAGTATACGTGGAGTGTACTCTATGTGGTAGAATGATGCACTATATGGCGAGTATGTCATCATGGTGATGTAGTGTAACGTGTGTGAAGGGAGTACACGAGAAGTGTACTCCATGTGGTGGAGTGATGCATCGTATGGCAGGTATGCCATATTGATGGTAGGTTGTCACATGTGGAAATGGAGTATACGTGGAGTGTACTCTGTGTGGCATAACGTGTGTGAAGAGAGTACACACGAAGTATACTCTATATGGTGGAGTAATGTACCATATGGCTAGTATGACATAGTGGTGGGGTGGCGTATGTGAATGGAGTACATGAAAAGTGTACTCCATGTGGTGGAGTGATGCATCGTATGGAGGGTATGCCATATTGATGGTAGGTTGTCGCGTGTGAAAATGGAGTATACGTGGAGTGTACTCTCTGTGGTGAAGAGATGCATCATATGGCAAGTATGCCATGATGGTGATAGGTCGTAGTGTGTACGAAGGGAGTATACGTGAAGTATATTCCATGTGATAGAGTGATGCACCATATGGCGAGTATGCCATAATGGTGATGTGGCGTAGTGTGTGAAGGGAGTATACACGGAGTGTACTCCATATGGTAGATTGGTGCATCGTATGACGGGTATGTCATATTGATGACATGTTGTAGCGTGTGGAAAGTGAGTATACGTAGAGTGTACTCTGTATGGCATAACGTGTATGAAGAGAGTATACGTGGAGTGTACTCTATGTGGTAGAGAGATGCACCATATGGCAAGTATGCCATAATAGTGATGAGTCGTAGTGTGTATGAAGGGAGTACACAAAAAGTGTACTCCATGTGGTGGAGTGATGCATTGTATGGCAGATATGCCATATTGATGATAAGTTGTAGCATGTGAAAATGGAGTAAATGTGAAGTGTACTCCATGAGGCAGTGACACTCCGTGTGGCGTATTGCAGAGAAAAGGATGGTTGTGCAGTTGATGGGCGTAGAACGTGGTGAATAGTGTTGGGAATTGTGGAACAATGTCCCAAAGTAGTTATGGTGTAGCTTGTAGTCTGAAGTGACAAGTGTCACCGTGATAGACTTATGGCTAGAAGTATGCGTAAAGTAGCAGAATAAGTGTAAGAGTACGCAGCGGAAGTATGACTGGGCAACGTCACGAAGTGACGTAATTACTGATAGTTGTGCTTATGATGGGTAAAGAGTTATTGTAGAAATGGCGTAGCAGGAACGTGACGAGATGTCAAGATGTGACAGGAGTACGTGAGGAACCGTACCCGTGATGAGTTAAAGGTTGATGTAAGAAATGACGTAGCGGGATGTTAGGTGATGTGACAAGGTCATGGTATAGCTTGGATATAGTCTTGAGCTATATGACGTGACATAAGGCGTAATGGTGAATGGAGTCTAGTCGTGTTAAATGTTGGGATGAACTGTCAAAAGGGACGGATAGCATGAAAAGTCATGCTAGCCGGGTTAAGAGAATGTTGGTATTGGAGTATGGCCCTTATCCCTACGAGCAGGTGATCAACATATTATATGTTGATCTTAGGTGATAAAAGGGTAAGGTACATGTGTAATCTGGTTAGACACATGTGCCGGATGGATTCACCATATGTAATGGGTAGTCTGTTCTGAGTACAGTTACACAATGCTTAAGTCTCAGAGTTGGCTTAAAGCCGTGTGGCTTGTATGGTTGGGAATGAGGATTTAGTATGGGCTAAGGTGCATAAAGGTAGTAACGGGTGTATTACTAGGATTGAGATGCGTGATTCCATCGGTCGGAATCATGCGTCAAATGTGGTTAGTAAGAAGAGTAGGACTAAGGTCTTAGTGTCTTAATCCTAAGGTGAATTATGGGTTCACTTTAGTAGATGAGCACTCGAGACAAGACCTTGAGTTGGAAGATGTGGTGACCGTAGTGGTCCCCGAAGGGTTTAGCATAATGAAGGGCACATAAGTGCACGGAATAGAAGGAGAGTCTTCTAAGTAAAGCATAGTTCTATTTCTAGTTTAAGTTGATTATGCATTAGATAGAGAATGACGTTAAGGTTATGTGTATGCATGTAGGTTGCCATCTGACACGCACATGAATGGACTGCATGATATACAAGTAGCATGGAGTCCAGGTAAGTGTTACGTTCATACTCTTCTAGAGTCTTCTTAAAATATAAAAAAACGAAACGAAACGCTTTTCTTCACGATACTTTAAGAAAAGACACGAGAGACGTTTTACGAAAGAAAATACTAATTATTCAAAGGTATACGTATGTACGGCCCCTCCTTGGCAGTCATTTTTTAGGCAACAAAAGTATTAATTGTACGCATGTGAATGGATGACTATACGCTGTATCTATTGTATGTATTTTCTAAGAAAATCCACGAATTGATGAAAATGCACGAAAAGCATGAAACTGATGCTTTTATGGATCATACGAACCGACGCTTTCATGTGCGCCATGAGGTGATGCTCATGGGTGCCATGAAAGACGACATTCAAAATAATGCTTGTGGATGCCACGAAAGTTGACGTTTAAGCCATGTATATTTTTAAATGATGTTTTCCATAAACGAACTGTTAAATGAAGGATAGGACTGAAATGAATTGAAAAAGGAAAGACGATTTTTGGGCTTACGCCCCCAACGATGTTTTCTCATGAAAAGAAATGTTTTCTCATGAAAATGAATGTTTTCTCATGAACTGAATCGTAAATGAAGGTTTTCTCATGAAATGACTGTTAAAAGAAAGAAAGAACTGAATGAAAGCTTCAGCTTTTTAGAGCTGACATGAATGAAAGAATGAAAAGCAAATAAAGACATGAATGCTTTAATGTATGAAGATACGTAACGTCACATGAATGAATGGAAATGGTATCGATGAATGGGCAGATTGCAATGTCGGGTAAGTAGTACTGGCAGTGCACCCAGTGTTGTCCCCTGACTGAAAAGGGATTCCCAACCCATGGTCACGGGCGGAGTCCGGGTCAAAATGAAGACCGCTAACCCCAACATACGGGGTGTAACAGTGTGTACTGGCCTATGAAAGTGATAAGAAAGAATGTATGTATGTATGAATGCACATAACGTACGAATGCACGAACTTTTAAGAAATGAAGGCACTGACGGGGGAAACGTTTTACTAAAAGAAAATCCCGTCGTTTTCGAATAAACGCACTTATACAAGAATGTACCGCATTCTTGAAGAAATGAAGGCACTGACGGAAGAAACGTTTTACGAAAAGAAAGTCCATTTTCAAAGGGAAAATCCCGTCCAGTGACGTTTTCAAAAGAACGCACGTATGTACGTAAACACGTAAGTATAGTATGTATGAATGATGAATGCATGAATGAAAATCTATGTTGTTATATTTTAACCGTATGAAGTAATGCTTACGAGTCTTCGACTCATTTTAGTTTATATGCGTGTCCCTCCCCCCTCACAGGAACAGAATGAGAAGTACGCATCGGGACAGACACGACCATGGGGAAGAGCAAGGAAGTCTAGGCATGAGTTTTAATCGTACGAGGGACCCCTTTATTGTAAGATTAATGTTTTCCGCTGTAAACTTCTTTTATTGTAAAATCACTTTTTATTTTATAAACGTAGAGCCTTGCACCCTGTGAAGAAAGTAAAAAGTTTTAAATTGAACGGTAATTCCCGTCGTCCTTTATCAAAATATTTTATAAAAAGTCCCACCACAAGGACGGGCGTTACAGGTACTAACCATATCACGTGAACCAGTATCATCATATCATAACCATATTCAGAATCAGAATCACAACAGATAAGTATGCCAAACATTTTTCATATCCATATCATATCAAACCACGTGCTAAACATATTTATATCATTTTCATTTGATATAAAACAAATCCAAATCATTTTCATATCATATGTACAAAAATTCACATATATCATATTCGCTCTTTTGCACATTTAAGAAACATGTCAAATATTGTTCGTCTACACTATTCATGTCAAAATCATTTCTTTTCTCTTTCATACGTATCTCATGAGTGAATGCAAAACATATATTGAGGTTATTTTTCACTTTTTCTTTTTAAAATAACATGCAAATTTTTACAAACCAACCTCAGTTCATTTTTTTTAATGCAAATCTAGCATAGAAACCCGCTTACCTGACTCCTGCAGCGTTTTATCTATGCCTTCAATGACCTCTATTAATCTCGCCACCTATTCATAAAAATAATATAAACGAAGTTTTAATGACCAACAACACAACTTCGATCTAAATAATTAAAACCTATAATTCCAAACTATATTTCAGCAAATTAACGCAACACAAACAACCACATAATAACCCAGATAGCCCACACTTCAATCCAGAATGCCATATACCAATTTCAATATTGACTTATACACCCTCCAAAACCAACGTCAACCCAAATAATCAATATATCAACCCCACTTCAGCAGCCTATAACTCAAAGCAACCACCAACAACTCAACTAGAATAGCAATAATATACCTCTAAATAATTTAACCTCCACTCTAATAGTTGGTATAAAGCCCAAACAATAGAACAACAGCCACTACTCAAACCCCGACTCATGTCACAACACACAACACGCTTACACAATCAACCCCTCAACAACGCACATCAAATCTCCTGTACACAACAATTTCACAACTAAGAGACTGCCAACATCCAATAGTAATCCAACAAAGTAAATACTAAGATCACCAAAAACCTGTTCATGCGGAGAAGGAATTACCTTGGACATGTGATAATCAGTGATTTCTATTGGTCACTGCCTTACTCTTAGAGAAAAAGGCTATGATTGTGGGAAGCAAAAAAAATCCGAACGATCATAGGGCGAGAATAAAAAAAAAAGGGGCAGCGGTGAGGAGTGCTTACCGTAATGAGGAGATAGAAATAGGTGTTGGTAGCGGCAATGTACCCCGGGTATAGAAATACTTGACGTGAGGACTCTCGAAAATACAAGTCTGAAAATACTCACAATCGTAACACCAAGTGCATGAGAAAAATGTGGCCTCAGAGAGAGAGAGAGAGAGAGAGAGAGAGAACAAGAGAGAGAGAAGATGATGATTACCAGTGTGAGCAGCCTCGGTTATTCAATCTGGAAAATCACCCAAAATTGCAGCACCAAAGCACCCTAAAATCGTAGGAGAGTGAGAGAGAGAACGTGAAAAGTCGGTTGTTGAGAGAAAATGAAAAACACAAGAGAAAAAAAATGCAAGGAACCGTCAAATATGTGGGAGGTGGTTTACGGGATGAGGAGAATTCGGAATAAAGCAATGTAAAAGAGGGAGAAAGAGGGAAAACGTTGGGGTATGGAGAAGTAGAAGGAAAGAAGAAAAGAAGTCTGGAGAGAAAAAAAAAAACTTACCTAAACAACGTCATCCCATCCTAAGACTGGACTCCATTTGGTCTGGGCCACGGGCTTTACATCCTCCCCCTTTTATAAAAACTCTATCCTCGGAATTTGCTACAAGTTATCAAAACTCCATTCGAAAAGTCGTGGGTGCTTATCTCGCATCTCTTCTTCGAGTTCCCAAGAAGCTTCTTTAGTAGCATGGTTACTCCACATGACTTTACCAAAGGTATAGTCCGAGTCTGTAACACCTGTTCTTTCCATTCTATTATGCTAATTGGCTCTTCGGCACAAGTCATATCTTCCTAATTCTACAGGGGCTCATAGTCAATAATGTGAGTGGAATCGAAAACGTACTTCCTCAACATGGAGATATGAAATACATTATGCTCTCCCGTAAGTGCCAGTGGAAGTGCTACTCTATATACCATCGGTTCAACACGGTCAAGAATATACAATGGCCCAATATATCTTGGGTTCAACTTGCCCTTCTTTCCAAATCTCATAACTCCTTTCATTGGTGTTATCCTAAAAAATACTTTATCTCCAACCTCAAACTCTAATTGGCGGCAACGATTATCTGCATAACTCTTTTTTCGGCTATGAGCTACTTTCATTCTAGCCCGAATGATCTCTATCTTCTCTGTGTTGGGTCCGTTTCGAAGTTCATTGGCTCCTAGAATAATGGAGGCTCTTGTGTGCATTCAAAATTGGTTGAAGTCTACACGTATATATTTGAGTCAAAATTATTCGAACCAAATGGATGATGCAGACAACTACAAGTTAGAATCTGGTAATATTATTGAAATCATTAGCACCTCTTATATTTTATTTTTTTTTTCATTTTTATACAAATAAGTATATTTTAGCTTTTTTCAATTGTAGAATTAATCATCAATATAGAGAGTATACTACATGATGAGGATTAAGGTGCATTAGTCAAGATTTTCACCTATGTTATTTAATTTATCTTCTCTTGTCATTAGTTTTATTCTCTTCTTAGTTCTAACGGCTACAACTTAGAAGGGGACAATTGGAGAGAAGCAATTTAGAGGCAGCAATATTTAATCATCTTTGATTACTTTTATTCATTCTTATCTGGGAAACAATATTTTTCATTTTGGTTCTATTTATTGGAGTTGTGTTGTATTGTGCTAGTGATTATTTATTTTGGNCATTTTTATACAAATAAGTATATTTTAGCTTTTTTCAATTGTAGAATTAATCATCAATATAGAGAGTATACTACATGATGAGGATTAAGGTGCATTAGTCAAGATTTTCACCTATGTTATTTAATTTATCTTCTCTTGTCATTAGTTTTATTCTCTTCTTAGTTCTAACGGCTACAACTTAGAAGGGGACAATTGGAGAGAAGCAATTTAGAGGCAGCAATATTTAGTCATCTTTGATTACTTTTATTCATTCTTATCTGGGAAACAATATTTTTCATTTTGGTTCTATTTATTGGAGTTGTGTTGTATTGTGCTAGTGATTATTTATTTTGGAGTTGGGATCATGTTGCATTTTTTTTTCTTTTGAGATAGAGAGCTTTTCATTCATAACTCAAATTAGAGTTGGTTGTGAATACAAGGAGGATAATTCTCTACAAGCATACTCTCATTGGAGAGATCTAAGGCACTTTTGGCCAAGCAACGTGCCACTACATTGAGGCTCCTAGGTACATGACTCAAAGACCAGCTTTGCATACAGCCTAGCAGCTTCTTTATGTCCCTGATTAGCAGACCCGTCGAGCTCCAGTTGTCCTCCACACCATTGATAGCCTTAACCACACTTAGGGAGTCTCCTTCAAGCACAATACATGCCAGCTGGAGATCAATGCATAGCATGATAGCTTTCAAAGATGCTATTGTTTCACCCAACTGGGGGTTAGGGACCAAGGCACGGGAGGATCTCAGAATGGCAGCAACTTTGCCATTCCAGTCTCTAATTACCACACCAATGCCCACCTTGCCATGTATTTTATCTATGGCTACATCCCAGTACTTGACCTTGTAGAAATTAGTAGGGGGCACAGACCATTGAGTTGAGGGGGAAGCAGCAAGGACCTTGAGACTTTGAGAACCATGGCACATATTGAGATCAGAAAGGTTCATAGAGATTAGGCTAGATACTTGTTGTGGGGAGGTGAGCTTGGATTCAAAAACCCAAGTGTTCCTACTTTGCTATAAGTGTTTGGCAGTGATGACAAACTCAAAAAGATCCTCTTCAGACAAGCATGAGAATAAGCCCATCAGGATCTCACTGAAGGGGGCATCAACAATGCTACACTTCTGTAGCCTTCTCGAACTCACACTCCATACATCTTGGGCAGCCCCATAGCTCCAAAGGACATGAGTGACACTTTCAGGTTGGTTAATGCATATTGGACACATGGGAGACTCCACCACCTTCCTCTTGTGCAGATTAAGCTTTGTGGGAAGAATCTCTCTAGCTGCTTTCCATATGAACATCCTGATAGAATTAGTTGCCTTTAACTTCCAAATATTGTGCCACAAAATAGAGTTTTTGATAGCCCTCGAGGATTGACCCAGGCTGTCTGTTATCATTGACCCTTGAAAATGGTAGGCAAAACTAACTAAAAATTTACCATTAGCATTACATCTCCAGGTCAAGAGGTCTGGACAATTGCAGGGACTGATTGGGATTTTAGTGATAGCTTCAACCTCAAACTCACAAAAAATGTCTTTGATCAGAGTTGAGTTCCACTGCAAGGTATCCTGATCAATAAGCATAGTCACTTTTGCTACAACATCAAGAGTCTTTGGTGGGGATTGGATCTTGAAGGATGTAGGAATAGGAATCCACTTGTCATGCCAGATACGTACACTTACTCCATTCCCTATCTTCCAAATTAAACCATCATGCAAGAGAGGCCTAGCTGAAGTTGTACTTTTCCACACAAATGAGCATTGTTCTTTACTTTGGCTATGAGGAAGTCTGAGTTGGGGTAATACTTAGCTTGTAGGACACAAGTAGCCAAATAGAGTGGATTTTGAAGCACCCTCCACCCTTGTTTAGCTAGTAAGGCAAGATTGAAATGTTCAAAGTCCCTAAATCCTAGGCCCCTGTCCCTTTTGGATTTTCCAAGACCCTTCAATTCAGCCAGTGCATTTTCGATCTGTGCTCTTTTAGACCCCACCAGAAAGATTGCATCAACTTGATAATGTCCTTAAGGATGCATTTAGGGATCTTGAATATGCCCATGCTGTAGGTGGGGATTGATTGGATGAATGATTTGAGCAATATCTCCTTTCCTGCCTGAGATAACAGATTTGTCTTCCAGCTCCCCATTTGAGATTTGATCCTGTCCAAGATAGAGATGAATGCCCTTAATTTTTGCCTGCCAAGATAGGAGGGAAGACACAGATATTTGTCAAATGGACCTGAGGCTTTAATTCTAGCCGTATCCAAGATGCAGTTGAATCTCCTGTCTAGTATTCCTGCTAAAAAATATAGAGGTCTTCTCTGAATTAAGTCTCTGACCAGAGGCTTTCTCATAGGACCCAATGATGAAATGCAGCCTACTCCACTCTAAGCGATGTGCCTTACAAAAGATAAGGTTATCATCTACAAAAAATAAGTGGTTAACTCTTAGAGAACCTCGAGCTATAGGCATACCAGAAATTAGACCTTGCTACTCAGCTTTGTTTAAAGAAAAGCTTAGAATCTCTGAGTAAAGGATAAAGAGGTAGGGGGAGAAGGGATCTAATGCCCCTTGGGGGATTGAAGCTATATAGAGGACAACCATTTAAGAGAATAGAGACAGTGGAGACACATTGCATAACTAACTCAACCCAGCCACTATTGAACCTTATTTTCTCAGGAAAGTCCACTCTACTCTATCATAATCCTTACTCATGTCGAGTTTAAGGGCCATGAATCCTTCTTTTCTGCCTCCGATTCTATTTTGCATAGAGAACATAAGTTCATAAGCCACAATGATGTTATCTAAGATCATTTTGCCTGGTACAGAGGCACTTTGAGTATTAGAGATAAGTCTGGGCAAGATAGATTTGAGGCGATTGGCTAGGACCTTTGCTATGATTTTATAAAATACATTACAAAGGCTAATGGGTCTGAAATCTGAGACAGACATATGAGACTTTTTATTGGGAATAAAGGTAATAAAGGTCTGATTTATTGCTTGGAACTCCGTTTAGAATTGAGCAGTTCAATCACTGCAGCAACAACATCATTCCTCACAATTGGCCAGTGGTTTTGATAGAATACAGCAGGGAAGCCATCAGGTCCAGGGGACCCGAGAGGATTCATTTCAATAATGGCCTTTTCAATCTCCTCTCTAGAATAGTCTCTACTTAGAGCCAGATTCATCTCAGCTGAAACTATAGGTTCAAAATTGTCAAGGAGGTCTGCAATACCCTTAGGATTTGAGGAAGAGAACAGATGTAGATAAAATTATTGAAACAGCTTCCCAACTTCTTCTTGGCCAGTCACCAGACTACCATCCTTATTAGAAAGTATGTTAATGAAATTCATCTGTTTTCTCTTAGTGACACATTTATAGAAGAATTTAGTGTTTCTACCCCCTTCCAGCAGCCACTTTTGCTTGGCCAGTCACCAGACTACCATCCTTATTAGAAAGTATGTTAATGAAATTCATCTGTTTTCTCTGAGTGACACATTTATAGAAGAATTTAGTGTTTCTATCCCCTTCCAGCAGCCACTTTTGCTTGGCCCTTTGGCACCGTTTTAAGTCTTCCTCCTCAAGGCAAACATCCACTTCTCTCTGCAACTGTTTTATATGCACATTCAAGTGACCTGAGTTGGAATCTTGTAGGTTTTTTAGTAGTTCCCTTTTCTGTGCAATGAGCTATCTTTGGTCCGTTTGTGCATTCGTGTTATTAGGGTTGGTTGGTTAGTAAATAATCGGGAACAATATTGGAGTTGTGTGGGCTGTAAGTGGGTTGGAGTCTTGTTGCTTCTGGCCTTTTGTGCTTATTGGAAATGTTGTGTTTTTCTTGACTTTTTGTTTTGTTATGTATTGAATGCGGGATGATGTAATTTGGGGCTTGTTTGTTTCGTTTTGTTCATGTAATGGGATTATTTTGTTTTATGTTTATGGCACATACTAGATGGTTGTTCATGTAATGTTTTTTTTTTTATGTTATGTATTGAACGTCTAGATGGTGGTTTTTTTTATTTGTTCATGTAATTTTGGTTTAAGTATATTAGAATTTCCTTTTGTAATTGGATCCAATAGTTTATTTTCAATTTTTACTTTCAAATTTGACAGGTGATTTGTATTTTTAATCCTATTTATTTAGTTTGTATTTTAATAAAGATGGCAAAGATATTATTCTATACCATTTTTTTACAAAATTTACATTGTTTCCTGTCTTGCTAAAACTTAAGCGCAAAAGGTAGGCTTTATATAAAGCTCATTGCATGCCCAAAAGCGGGGGGTTTAAAAACTACGTAGGTTTTAAATATTTAAGACATTTTCAATGGTTTGACCCAAAATATAGACTTTGTATGGAGCCCATCGTATCAGCCCATAAATTGGGGTTAAAAAAATGGGATGGGTCTTAGTTTAAAATAGAGCCTACTAACAAAGCCCAAAACATGTTTGGACCAATTTCGCAGCCCAAATCCGATATCCGATCCAACTTCACTGCACTTTAACTAAGTTCGAGTCAGATCAGATTTTGCCCTTGTCGGATTTGGAGTGGAAGGTCGATATCAAACTCTAACTAAATCGGAGTCAAAGTCGAAAAAAGTTGAACTCGACTTTGACTTGGTTGGTGCTTAGCCCTAGTGGTTGGGCTTGGTCTGATAGATAGATTTATGGGCTAAAGTCTAAACTGGCTATTTTATTATAAATAGATTTACTTTACAGGTAAAGTGGTTTGGAAGTCAATGCTGGGCACATGTTTGGTGGTGATGGTTCCATTTTTCCCCTCTTTGATTTGTTTGGTTCCATCTACAAACAGTATGCAAAGCTCACCCCTATGCACGAACAATCAAAACTTATAAAATTCTTTTTTTTTTTTAAATTCTTAATTTTGGTGGCCGTCTATTGGATTCCAGTGACCATTCTTGGATTTCGACCAAACTTTGGCCGATGACCTCTCAGAGGGGCGGTTGCCACCCCGAGTAACAGTCGGAATAGTGACTAAAAACTGTTTTAAAAATAATTAGTATCATGGTTTTTGAGAGCTTAGGTTCATGTTTTAGGGTTCAAAACTTAATTTTCTTCTAAAAAGATTTAATTGGGTGTGGTTTAATTCATTGTAGAATTAGTAAATTTATGACGTAACGGGGTATAATTGGAGGCAGTGTCACTTTTATACCACATTCTGACCAAAGATATTGTTGCCAACTAAATACTAATCGAAAATAATAAAAAGATGGTGGCCGGGCGATGGCCAAATCAACTCTTCCGGGGTGATGGTCGACCCACTCAGTGTCGATTGTCAACCGGTTCATTTGGATACATAAACGGTTTCATCTCATTTCATCATTATAATTTTTTTAAATTTTTACATAAAATATAATAAACAATTCAATTCTCTCAAATATTAAAATAATAATAATATTAAAAAATAATATTCTAATAATATTTTATTTTAACTTGAAATTTTTATATAAAATTATTTCATCTCATCTCATTATTCAACTTACTATTTTTTATCTTTGTGCAAAGGAGGCTCGCAACGCTCTAGTTCTCCATGAAAGATACGGAGTCACATATTCCTGGATCTATGGAGCCCTAAGGAGCCACCCACTCGTCATTGTTGCGGGCTGGCCTATTGAGGTCGAACATAATTATAATTATTTTGATGAGGATTTAATTAATAGAATCTAGAAATTGAGATTAATAAAAGATGTAAAATTGAGAGAAAACTTTGAGATCAAAGTTTATTCTTAAAATTCAAAATTAAGTTTTGAAACTCACAAGTCAAGGTCCTTTGTATAAGACTCGATTTCCAAATGGGAGAAGCACGTTCAAACCCCTCCACCCCCTTGTATTAAAAAAAAAAAAATAGTTTTGAAACTCATAAGTCGAGCTCAAATAACTATGAAAATTCGATATATATTTTGAGAATTTTGCTGGAAGATAAAATGTCAATTATTGCATAAAAATAACATGTGTAATAAAATAAGAATCTTGCAAAAATGGTCCAAATAAAAATAAAAATTCTCTCTAAAGGTGAAAGAAAAATATTTGCATAAAAGGCAACAATAATTTAAATTGATGATTTGAATGGAAAATAGCTGATTTTGGATTTGAAACGTGGACTAGTACAAGGCGTAGCTGGTGACCATGACATCTGCGCCAATAAGAACTTTGTGAATTGAGATCTTATACGCGATTATAATACTCGTATCAGTATTAATACTCATACGTGCACAATATGATCCAAATTCGAGGAATTTTTACCATTTCTTACTATATTTATACTGGTTTGTCCAGATCTAGATGGCCAAGCGCGCCACCATAGAATCTGTCAAATCTGCATCACCAGACTCAAGCCCCTTGCATCACCAATTAGCGCTATCCCAGAAGATTTGGGTCGTGACCACCTAAAATCTTTGTTTTCTAAACTTCCTTGCTCAATTTTTTTTTTCTGAATTGGATGAACTAGAGTTTATTAATAGGAGTGTGACTGTCATATCAGTTTGTAAGGCATGCACCTAGTAATAAACATTTTTTTTCTATTTTAGGGACAAATACTACAATTAGCACTTCGAGTTTGCAAAGATAACATGAAAGATCAGAAGTATCCACACTTACTAAAACATAGTTGTTGAAAGAAATACACACTTAGATCATAAACATAATTACTTGACAAGAACTAGCTCGCAGCCGCATCATGTAAAGTAGCAGATCAGGGCAGAATAAATGACGGTTTGTAGCAAGGAAAGACATAGATGGACTAAAGAACATCTTTGGATCTCCAAAATAATCGTGCCTCGATCATATTCGTTTTATCCAATTCAAGTTGTGACAACCGAGGTACTGTTTTTATTTTTATATAACGGGAGTCAAGGGCTTCAGATGAACACTTCATCAGTACCGGACTCGTACTGCATGTATGCCTAGTTGGACTGTTGGCAACGAGATTACTGGTGCTGGTCTGTTCACACGTTCGCAGAGGTCTGTGTAGAGAAAACCATGGCAACAGATATCATTATAAAGCCAGTTTAAGAAACTTGCTATGTCCCCATTGCTCAAACCAATTTGTATAATGTCTCTCTCTTTGAGACGAAGTGCATCAGTGGGAGACTCAATCAGGCAATACAAGAGCGCAGCGTAAGAGGTGATTTCGTGGCCCTTACTCGGATCACAATGCTCATATGCGATGAGGTTTCTAAACATAGATTCTGTGTTCTCCTCTATAACTAATGCTGGCATCTTGATTATGTTATCTTCGAGCTTTATATTGAGGATGTTTTCTCCGTCTTCAGCGATAAATCTAAATCCTTTCTCGCAAAGCTGTGTCACAGACCGAATTGGGATCCGCTTTAAGGGAACTAAGCAATTTGGCCGTGTTATAGTGCATGAACCAACTAAACAGTTTCGGAAGCAATCGAGTAAATGCTTGTGATTTTGAGTACTACTGCGCGCCGAGGGAGGAAACATTCCATACTTGGAAAAAGGAGAGGAAACCAGATCATCAAGTCGGGAGCACGATTCAGTTTTCAAGTAGGGCATGAGGTTGAACAAACAGTCGAGCACGCACCAAGGAATTTGATTCTCAAGCAGAAGCAAATCGGCTAATATTTTTCCGGGCATCCATGACGTATTAGGCACGAGATCTTCCTCTCCTTTAATTGCCATCAGGTCCTTTTGATATATGCAGAGGAATTCGAGGATAAAGCAACCATTGAGGATCATCATCTCTAAGAATTTCTTTCTTGGAACATCGACCTTGTTAAGAGGTGGCTTGAATTCAGATTGAACAGTGCATGTGTCGTAGGTTCGCTCGAGCGGAGATTCACTCGGCTCGAGCGAAGTCAGACAGAGAGCTTCGCTCGACATTCGCTCGACACTCAGCTCGAGCGAATTTCAGACAGAGAGCTTCGCTCAAGCATCGCTCGACATTCAGCTCGAGCGATATGAAGACAGAGAGCTTCGCTCGACATTCGCTCGACACTCAGCTCGAGCGAATTCAGACAAAGAGGTTCGCTCAAGCATTGCTCGTATGTTGGCTTGAGCGAAGTATGCAAAACCTATGCTCGCTCGACACTCGCTCGACGTTCGCTCGAGCCAATGTTCACAGAAGTGAATTCTCACTTTTCCTATAAATATCAAACAACGCCTCCTCTTTGTTTAACACTTCAGAAATCACTTTTATCTAGATTTTAGTGTTTTCTTGAGAGAGAAGTTTAGAGTGAGTTTGAGAGATAACTTCCTTGTGAAGTTTTGTTATATTCATCTGTACTCCATCTTTGTTGATAGTGAAATCTCTGATACCGACCCCACCAGTGCACGTAGACTCCCTTTGAGTCGAACCACTTAAATCTTGGTGTTCTTTCTGTGTGATTGTCATTAATTTCTTTTGTTTATTTCCGTTACTATACTTCGAGTTAGTCTTAGATCTACAGTTATTCCCAATAGACCTCTTCTGCTTAACACTTACGACAATCCTGCTCAGTACTTCCGAGCGCGACGGCTTTTACCAAGCAAACCAAGCTAGTTGTTTCCTCAGCTGGTGCTCGATTGAGGAGGCATTTTAAATACCATAGCTTGATTTTTTCCATTCCTTTTAGCTCCTTGTTCTCGAAGTGAAATGGACCGATTGAAACTAGTTGTGGCACGAAAGCCTTCTCATTATGCCTGCGTAGTCTATTTGGAACTCTAAATATGGAACGCTGAGATGGTGGTGGAGACGTTTCGAAAAGCTTTCCTTGAATCGAAGATGCAATTTCTTCCACATCTTCAGTCTCAATGGAAGTTTGCTTGCTTCTGTTGGAATCTGCCATCAGATCATCTTGTCTTCTGCAATATTAATTATTTCTATCATCTTGGAAACCCAAAATATTATATAGTTGAGGATGAAAGGTGGCTCAAATTAATGAAATTAGAAGAAAATATTTTGAAAATGAATCAACTAGAAGATAATAGTTGAGAATGAAAGGTGACGGAAATTAATGAAATTACAACAATTAATGCCAAATATTTTGTCTCAACAAGTGAATGAAAATAGAAGAAAAAAAAAAGGAGAAATAATTAAGGTGGCACAAATTAATAAGATCGACATTAAAACATATAAAATGCAGAGAATGGAAACAATTCCTTATATAGAGTATAGAGCACGGGGATGGTTGATTATAAATATGAATTACCTGGAGGTATTACTTGCCGGCGAGCTCTTTTCCGGTGGGCAATCACTTGCTGACGCCGAGGGAGTTGCGCCCATGATGTGCTATATATCCTGAAATTGCAGATCAAGATCCAGTCAAATCCTAGTCATAAAAGTTAGGAAAAATAAAAAGAAGCAGATACAAACGTTAACACCACAGAGGGCAGTACTCGAAGCTAGAGTTCGCAATTAGATCGAGGAGGAGGATACCGATCTCTCCAACGTTAGCAAGATGGTCTTAATATAAGATCCGAACATTATTTTTTGTTTTTTTTTTTGTTTTTTGTTTTTAAGTTTAAGAAATAATATTCTTCATTTTAAATTAAAGAAATACTTTAATTGTAAATAGATTATATAAAATTAAATCTACAAGATGACGCAAATTGATATAATATATTAAATTGTAAAGTTAATTTTATGATAACGCAGTCAATCACTTTCTCTGTTTACTTTTATAAGACATGTTTATGTATTAAAAAATACATTTAAATAAAAAACATAAATAATTAAAAATATATTACAAAAAATTAAAAAGAGAAGTACACAGCCATAAATAACATTAAAGTAAACGAATTAATGCATTTAAGGACTAGGATAGTCTTGCGTTAACACGTTTGACCGTGATTTGGGAAATGTTTTTCTTCTTCCTGAATTTTAGTATTTATCCAGTGACTTTTAATTTAAAATGTATGACATGAGTCAATGGGTAAAGAGAATAAAATCATTGATTAGGCTCGTTTAATTTTTCAGATAAGATGAGATGAATTAAGATAAAAATTTAAAGCTAAAGAAAATATTATTAAAAAATATTTTTTAAATATTATTTTTATTTTAAAATTTTAAAAAGTTGAATTTTTTATTTTATTTTGTGTGAGAATTTGAAAAAGTTGTAATGTTTAGATGAGATAAAAATAATTGTGAAAACAAATGAGACAAGAAAGATTTGAATAGTGAGTTGAGATTAAAGTTAAATAAAATATTATTATAATATTATTTTTTAATAATATTATTATTTTAAAATTTAAAAAATTTAAATTGTTTATTATATTTTATATAAAAATTTGAAAAATTTGAAATGATTAAATGAGACAAATTGAAATGAATTGAAAGATTTGCATATCCAAACCGAGCTTACATAAACGTTTAGATATCGAGACGGTCTGATCGTTTTAATATATTTGAGATTCTTTGTGTTTAAATGTAATTTTATTATAAAAGAAATTATTTGTATAAATCTTAAATAAATAAATCATGTACAAATTTTTATAAAAAAAATATCTAACATTAAATAAGTATAATTTTTTTTATTAATAAAAACTATTTTCTTAATAAAAAAATTGATATAAAATTCACCTATTTAAAATTTATATCTAGTTATATCATACCTTGTCCTTCTCTTTTCCTAGTAATAAAGGGAGAGTGGCCAGTCAAAGTGGTGTCGAATCATTTGGTCCTCCTTTTGACTAAATAACTGAAGGGAAATGCTTTTCGTACAGACGGGTGGTGGCCACCAAAATGTTTTTTAATTTTTTTTTCTTTTTTTACTCAGTGATCATATAAGTGTTTTAAAATGAATATATGATTTTTTTTTTTAAAAAAAATCTTAATTGTTTAAAAAAATATGAAAGTAAAAGTAAAAAAAAATAAAAAAAATATTTTAAATGATCAGTAGAGAATTTTTCTGTGGACGTAGCAACCTCCATAATTGAATGGTGGGTTTTTGGAATCAAACGTAATAATGTACACAGAAATGCTCTCATCTCAGCGTCTCTACTTTATTTCAAGAGTGACCGAAGATTTATCCCGAAAGTTATTCCGAATGGTGTATTTTATTTTTTTTATTTTTCATTTCATTTTTTTATCTATTTTTTTAATCATTATAAATATTTTTTTTTAAAAAAATTCATAATATTATTAAAAAATATTTTTTTAATCATTAAATAAAAATAAAAAAATATTTCGGGAGAAATCTTCGGGATCCACTTTCGGGATCCCAAGCATTTCTCTTATCTCAAATCTGTTCATTGAGATGACTATATAGACTGACATTTCTGAGACCAACACTTATAATTTTTTATAAAATGAAAATATTTTTGATAAAGTGTGAATATTTTTTATAGAATAAATATGTAAAATAATAAATAATAACTGATAGAAAAATTTTTTTTATACTGAAACTTCTGAGACCAACAATCCAAGCCTCAAACCTAAACAAATATAAACAAATAGGGGTAAGGCAAAATACTGGCAGGGCAGTATGGCCCCAGTGGGAATAGAACAATACAAAAATCTTATATTGTTTAAATGTGAGATTTGTATGGCCAAAGATAACTTATAAAAGGGCTATCGTATTACACTATAATTTATATAAAAATATATTAGTTAAATTTAAGAACTATATAATTTTATATTATAGTCATATTTATAAATTTAAATTTTTAATTTAAGTCTAAAAATGTGTTTTTATCACTTTTGGAACTAGAAATTATTTTTAAGTCTAGTGAATTGTAGTTTACTATTAAAGCGGGCAGGGGGCAGGGCAAATTGGGAGTCCATCCCCGCCTCAACACTGGGGCGGATTGCTTTTTTTCTCATACATTTTTTTAACATTTTTAAATATTTAAAAAAAAATTCACGATATCATTAAAAAAATATTTTATTAATTAATAAGTAAAAAAAAAACCAGTATCCCCCATCGGGAGCAGTAACATTTTTCTAGGTCTCGTTTAGATTCAAAAAGTATTTCATCTCATTATTATAACTTTTCTACATTTCTATACAAAATATAAAAAATAATACAATTTTTTCAAATCCTAATTCAACTTTTTAAAATTTCAAAATAATAATTATATTAAAAAATAATATCTTAACAATATTATTTTTAATTTTTATCTTTTATCTAAAACCTTCTTCTCCCTTATTGTATTATATAAATAGTTACAAGCATATAATCTCTTATAATTCATAGTACGGGGTTTGAAATTGAGATAAGGTGGAGATTATAAATCAACGTCATTATCATTATCAATCATTTTTTACTCATTTATAAATCTGTTTTTACTATGTTGAAATATTAAAAGACGACCACTTTAAGCCAAATTTCCTGAATCTCACTATGTCGGCTAAGGGAGGAATTACAAGCTTGTCGGCTAGTGTTTCTTGGAATCCCTTTGGAAAGGATATTTGGACCTCACAATTTTAGTTAAGAGATAAAGTTAATAAGTGACTCAGACTCTTAAAAGGGAGATGACTCAAACTCCTAAAAGGAAAAGGCTTCACAAGATAAATTAGACTATCATTCCTAAAAAATAACTTCTATAAATAGCCTACAGGAGGTAACAAATACTTCACTTAATTACTTAATTACTTTATACACTTAGTCTCATGTTGCTATATTGACTTTGGCATCGGAGTGTCCCTTGGGCAACAAGTGACGTCCCTTTATTCATCTCAAGTCATTCGCATGGTTGATGGTGTGAAACACGTCCTTTAAAGTGGCGCCGTTTGTGGGATCTATACAGACTTCAACGTGATTTTCACACACCAACTACCACGCGATCACACGCAAGTTGTCTAAATGCGACTCACAAGATTGTTTTCAAAAGCTAGTGGGCACGTGACAGATGCACTGTGCATGCCATCCACAACATGTGTAATGGGGCATGACGTGCACCCAATTTGTTCTTAGTGCAGAACACGGGATTGGCAGCCACCACCCCCAAAAGCGTGAGGAGGTTCGGTGTCGGCCACCCCACATGACAAAAAGACCACAACGGCGAAGCCCCCCACAAGCCACTCATCGCAGCAGTGCATTGTGCATGCCTTGCACAGTGCAGGCAGAGATCACCAAGTGGCTGGAGGCCCATACACCGGCGCTCTTGAGCTGGCAGGACAACCACTAGCCACCACCTGCACCATTGGCGGTTTCTATCGCCAGTGGAGTGGTTCCTCAACACCGGAAGTGAATTGCGTGTAGCACAACATGGGCAAAGGATGCACGATGCCGAAGGACCACCAAACCAGGCGTCCATGCGCCGGCCAGCCCATCGCCAACCACCACATTGCTCATCGGTGTTGTCTGTCGTCGGCATGGTGATTCTTGACCCCCTGGAGCTCCTCGCCATGCGCCTCGCCATTCTAGCCCGTGCGCACCAAAGGAAACTTGCTCAACGTCAACTATCGCTCGCCAACAAAAGTAGCTCGACCACCGTCTAGCTCGCTAGCATGCTCTTTTGCTGTTGAGGTGGCTCCCTCTGGTTGGCACGCTCAAAATCGACGAGCGGAGGCACATTCCATGCACATAAGGCATGCCCATGCAAGTGCATAGTGGGCACACAGACCACGAGTGCACTCCACCATGCACTTGGTGACCCTTGTGACGGGTGATGCGGCCACACCACATCCTTGTCATGACGGCTGGATATCTAGGAGAAACCAGCGGTAAACTCCCACCCAACATCGGCAATCATACCTGCTACAAGTTCGGCTGTAAAGCTTCCTCGCCTGCTAGCCCCTTGCAAATGCAACGGTGACATCGAAGGTGCAGATCCACCACCGGCAAGGTTCTCAGAAATATCAGGCGACTCTGTCCGCCACTCCCATCGTAGTCCTCACCACCGTCCCTCTCCACCATTCTCACTAGTACACACCACAATATGTTCATTGGTGCAGCCCAACCGTGAGCTTGTGGAGCCACAGAACAACACTATTGCAGTCACCATGACCCTCGTCGTGGTAGCACACCGTGAAGGTTGTGCACTGTGCAAACACTGGGAGCCTGATTGTGAGCATCCTAAGGGAACCAACTCGATCACTCCCAGCTCGCCAGATTCGCTAGATTTTTCTGTTTCTGGCGTGAAGACCCTCAACTACCAAAGTGCCAGCGCTCACCGCTGAACTTCCTCGGCACCAGTGCTTGCCACCGAAGATAAAGCTCCTTGCCAGTACTAGCCCACGGGAACTCCATCTACTTAAAACCTCCCCGCCACAGATCGGTACACTGGAAGGGGGGAAAGATATTCTCCGACTCACTTGATCATCAATAGATAAGTTTTTCTACTTTTTTCCTTTTGTTGTATTTGTTTTACTAACATATGTGAAATAATGGAGAAATATGGGAGGAATAGAGCATGTACAAGATGTACACTACGCGTACATGCATGTCCCACGTAAAACTTGCAATGTGCATGGGACCCACAATGTTGGCAACTCTTGCATATCGGAATTGTGTACCCACGAACTTTCGAAAGATCCACTGCACCAACACATCGAAACCATAACCAACACAATTAGTGGTTTTGTCACTGCCCGTGCCAAGGCATGGCTACTCGTGGGCATCACCCATGTATCACCAGCTTTCACCACACATTAGTGGGATGGCTTAGGTTTGCAAATCTCAAAATTGTAATTTGTATTGCACTTACCTATTTTGTGTTAGTAAAAATCTCTTAGGACACGATGCAATTAAGAAAGGCATGAATGTCAAAGAACCCCACGATCCGCTCAGCAATCAAGAAGGGCGTGGAGGTTAAAGAACCCCACGGCCCACTCAGCAATCAGAAGGATGTAGAGGTCAAAGAACCCCACGACCCACTCAACAACAAGACCCGTGTCTCTCGGCAAGCAACAAAACCAATATCTCCACCATGCAACAAGACAAAGGTCTCCGTGGAAAGCATATGTGGTTCTGTCACTGGTCGTGCCAATGCATGGCTACCCATGGGCATCGGCCATGCATCACCAGCCTTCACCACACTTTAGTGGGGTGGCTTAGGTTCACAAATCTCAAACTTGTAATTTGTATTAGACTTACCTATTTTGTTTTTCGTGAGAACTTCTTAGGATGTGGGGCAACCAAAAAGGGCGTGGAGGTAGAAGACCCCATGACCCTCTCAGTAGTTAGCCACAAAAATTCGAGTTACACACTCACAGTGCAATCAAACAGGCGTGGAGGTTAGAAGACTACACGACCCTCTCCAAATGAACATGCATGGAGATTAGAAGACCACGACCCTTTCCAAAGTTAGCTACCAAAAGTCGAGTTACACACTTACAGTACAATCGAACAGGCGTGGAGGTCAGAAAACCACATGACCCTTTCCAAACGAACGGGTGTGGAGGTCAGAAGACCACATGACCCTCTCCAAAGTTAGCCACCCAAAAGTCGATTGCACCACAAAATCGAACAGGCGTGGAGGTCAGAAGACCACACAACCCTCTCCAAAGTTAGCCACCCAAAAGCCGAGTTACACACTCGCGATGCAATTGAATGGGCGTGGAGGTCAGAAGACCACACGACCCTCTCCAAAGTTAGCCACCCAAATGCCGAGTCACACACTCGCAGTGCAAGTCAACAGGCAAGAGAGGTCAGGGATCGCCCGACCTCCCAAGTGCCTAACAGGCGGGCAACTCTCTAGACTACTTGACATTTCTCTTGGACAACAGTACAAGCACAACATCTTCTCCAACAAACACTAAGTGTTTATGCTGACGCTACAACCACCTCGAGCTGGTTACTTTCGGGAACGAGCAACCAAGCTCTACAACCGCCTCCAGTGGGTTATTTTCAGGAACGAGCCACCAAACTCTATAACGGCCTCGAGCTGGTTACCTTCAAGAACGAGCCACCAACCTCTACAACTGCCTCGAGCGGGTTAGCTTCGGGAACGAGCTGACGGGCTCGGCAGCCACTTAAGATGGATCCAAGGGTTCAACGGGCACCCTAACCACTTAAGCACATGTTACTAAAAATAAACAACAAAATGAGAACACCAACAAAAATTTACACCAAGGGGCAGAAAATCCACCACTACTAATAAATAACAAAATGAGAATACCAATAACAATTTATACCAAGGAGGTAGAAAATCTATTACTACCAACCAAAGTAAAAACGATCACGAAAATACACACGAAAAACCAAACATGGAAATATGCACTCTTCACCGACAATAAACAATCTCTCAGGCCAACATTCACACAAATAAACAAACTCAAATCGACCTTCGTACTCACACCTAATGTGGTCGAGTACATCTCTTGCCTATCTCTCTATGCTAAGTTTTTTACCACACAAAATAGACAAAAATACAACACAGGACGAAATCCACTAAGGCCACCAAAAACCAAAAATATCACCGAACACACCTACCAGAATTTTTTTTTTCTGCATGTTACCTCCATCACGGTTGACTTGAAGATGTCCAAGACAACCAAGAGGTCGAACCACCAAAGATCGAGCCTCGTTCACAGTGTAGCCAATTGTTAGCTAACCAAAAGGGAGTGGAGACACCCACACGCACTAACTAGCTTGGATCCTCGGGGGGGTAGGGAAAATAAAAACAAGTAGGCAACCATGAGCCCGCGGGGTAAAAAGCATGTGTAGGGAAATCAAAGTATTTAATTTCTCATGTGCAAGTAAAAAAAAAAATTAGTGGGGTAACTAGAAAGGATATTTGGGCCCTTACAATTTTAGGTAAGAGATAAAGTCAATAAGGGATTCAGACTCCTAAGAGGGAGATGACTTAGACTCCTAATAAGATATACACTCAGACTCCTAAAAGTAAAAGGATTCACAAGACAAATTAGACTCTATCACTCCAAGGAAACAACCTCTATAAATAGCCTAAAGGAGGTAACAAATACCTCACTTGATTACTTTATATTCTTACTCTCATATTGCTATATTGACTTTGGCATCGGAGTGTCCCCAGGGCAACAAGTAACACCCTTTTATTCATCTCAAGTCATCCGTATGGTTGGTGGTGTGAAATACATCATTTACACCCTTTAGTATTTTTTAAGTTCGCCAAATTTAAGTGTCGGCCAATGTTATTTATCAACAATCATGATTTGATGTGATATTTAATGATTTAAAAATTATTTTGTTGCAACTTTTAGTTATTTATCAATCATGATGCTATATCAAAAAGAGTAATATTACATATAGTCGTACAGTGTGCAAGTGCGGAACCATCGCTTCGAAAAAAAGTAGGGTCTACTAGGGCTTTTGGCCCTCGGTAAGTTTCCTTGCTTTAGTTTTTGTATACCTATCCTTTCTTTCCTTAACATAGATTGGTTTTGTGCCCCAAGGGTTGATCAAATCACTGGTTGGATTGTCGATCGCCAACTCTACTAGAAGACGAGTTTTGCTCTATGTGCGCTTATGCTGAAATAGCTCGCTAGGTAATTTCCAAAGCGAGGGTAGAAAGGGATGAACTGGCGGATGCATGCTCTCATTGGGAGTCTAACTCCCACATGTTAGAGGAAGACATCGTTGGCCTTCAAGACAAGGTGGTGGGTCTTCGACGTGACTTGCAGAAATCCGAGAAGTGTCGAGGTGCTACTTTGAGTCCAAGATTTTGGAAGAAGAATGTGACACTGTGCTAGATAGGCTTGACACCTGGAGAAAGAGTTTGAGGAAACCAAACAACGGTCCATGGAGTATGTTGGTATAGTGGCCGAGTCAGAGAACAGTTGTCGGGAACTTAGTTTGACCCTCGACTATGTCCATGGTGAGATGGCTCAACTGGAGGCTCTATTCGCAGCGGCGAACAAGAACCTTAAGGAACACAACAAAGAATTCCTTCAACTCAGTCATGCAAATGGCCAAGGGTGAGTGTAAGGGCACTCGACCTAAGGGGTGAGGGTTGATACACTTAAGGGAGTGTCAACATTCTTTAATCGCCAGATGCGAGTGCAAGGGCACTCGACTTCAGGGGGGTGAGGCTTGATGCACTCAGGGGAGTGTCATCACCCTTTAATCGCTAGATACGAGTGTAAGGGCACTCAGCCTAAATGGGCAAGGGTTGATGCATTCAAGGGAGTGTATTCACCCTTTAGTAACCACATGTTGAGGGTTGATGCACTAAAGGGAGTGTCATCACCCTTTAATTGCCAAGTATGAGTGCAAGGGCACTCAGCTTAAGGCGGCGATGGTTTATGCATTCAAGGGAGTGTCATCGCCCTTTAGTCATCAGATGCGAGTGCAAGGGAGTTTCACCACCTTTTAATCTTAAGGGAGTGCCATCCCATTCGATTCTCGTATGCGAGTGCAAGGGCACTTGGCTTAAGGGGTGAGGCTCAATGCACTCAAGGGGGTATCATCACCCTTTGATCGTCGTATGCGAATGCAACTACACTTGGCTTAAGCAACGAGGGTTGATGGACTCAAGGCAGTGTCATCGCCCTTTAGTCACCAGATGAGAGTACAATGGCACTCGAATTAAGGGGGCTAGCGTGGATGCACTCAAAGGAGTGTCATCCCTTTCGATTGTCCTATGTGAGTGCAAGGGCACTCAACTTAAGTGGCGAGAGTCAATGCACTCAATGGAGTATCATCACCCTTTGATCTCTGTATGCGATTGCAAGAGCACTCAGCTTAAGGTGGTGAGTGTTGATGCACTTAAGGGAGTGTCATCACCCCTTAGTCACCAGATGATAGTACAATGGCACTCAACTTAAGTGAGCGAGGGTGGATGCACTCAAGGAAATGCCATCCCCTTCGATTGACGAATGTGAGTTCAAGATGCTCGTCTTAAGGGGTGAGAGTCAATGCACTCAGGGGAGTATCATCACCCTTTGGTCGTTGTATGCGATTGAAAAAGCACTCGCCTTAAGTAGCAAGGGTTGATGCACTCAAGTCGCCAGATGCAAGTGCAAGGACACTCTTCTTAAGGGTGCGATGGTTGATACACTCAAGGGAGTGTCATCCCCCTTTGTTGCCAGATGCGAGTGAAAGGCACTCTAATTAAGGGACAAGGGCTTATGAACTAAAGGGAGTGTCGTCCCTTATGATTACTTGATGTGAGTGCAAGGGCACTTGGCTTAAGGGGGCGAGGGTTGACGCACTTAAGGAACTGTATTCACCCTTTAGTTACTAGATACAAATACAAGGGCACTTGGCGTAAGGGCTGAGGGTTGGCGCAATAAAGGGAGTGCCATCAACCTTTAATTGCCAGATATGAGTGCAAGGGCACTCGGCTTAAGGCGGTGATGGTTATGCATTCAAGGAAGAGTCATCGCTCTTTAGTCACCAGATGCGAGTGTAAGGGCACTCAGCTTAATTGGAGAGGGTTGATGCACTCAAGGGAGTTTCACCACCCTTTGATTCACCGTATGCAAGTGCAAGGGCATTCGGTTTAGATGGAGTGTTATCGCCCTTTAGTCGCTAAATGCGAGTGTAAGGGCATTCGGGTTAAAGGGGTGAGGGTTGATGCACTCGACTTAAGAAATGATACTCTTCATTTTAAATTAGAGAAATAATTTAGTTGCAAAGGATTAAATAAAAGTAAATTCATAAAGTGGCGTGGATTTATGTTGTACGTTAGATTATAAAGTTACTTTTATCATAAAATAGACCTAATAGATTACATGAAGTCAGTCACTTCCTCAATTTACTTTTATGAAACATCCTTATGTATGTATTACTTCTCCTTAAATTATATTCGGTTAACATCACACATTTAAACATAAAATATATAAAATAATTGAAAATAATACCAGAAATTAGAAAGAGAAGTGTTACAAACACAAGTAACATCTAAATAAACTAATTAATGCATTTACGGACTAGTATTGATCCAATGACTTTTAGTTCAAAATGTATGACAAGAGTCAATGGTTAAAGAGAATAAAATCATTTATTTAGGAGATGTTTGGTAGGCTTGTGCATAAAGGGCCTTGGCCCGATCTGTTCGAGACATCTGATTTGCCCAACCCAAACAAATACGGGTTCATCGGGTCAAAAGTTAATAC
>QEOW01000834.1:840268-872356 GCA_003123825.1 Juglans hindsii
TTTTTTTTTTTTTTTTTTTTTTTGTCTTTAAGTGCAAAAACTTTTACTGCTGCTAATATAGTTCTCCAATGTGCATAAAACGAAAGAAAATCGACAGAAGAAGAGCAGCAGCACAAGTAAGACAAGAAGTCTAACTCTTGATTATATTTAATGAGATTTTCTCTAATGTTTTGCAGTTTTTAGATTTATGCACCTACTCTGCTCTCAATGCAATCTTTCAGGTTGCTCTTGATGTTAAAGAAATGCAATCTTTTATTTTTTTGTCTCAATCTTATATTTTATTGTCACAATATTTTTTTTATCTCTTTCATTTTAATTTTTTTGTCAGCCTCTTAATTGTTTTGTCAGCCATATTCAAAGACTACTTGATAATTACCTGTCATCGACTAGGATCAGATCAGTGAAAAATGGTCGAGGTAGCATAGTTTTGATGATGGGTTTTCTTTTTGTGACATCAACTTGTTTAGAGTGTAGTTGAACAAAGACCGTTAGAGTGACAAAAATCAGATGTCAGGAATATGGTTCTCATGTCGTATCCTTTCCTTTAATTTATGTTAATAGATTCTGCAAGTTTGGTATATAAACCCATCAATTTATTAGTAGAGCAATCAGAACCTGGACTACTAGTAAAGCAATCATATGTTCGCTTGTACAAGAACAAATGAAATGATCTTCTCTAAAAAAACTGGACTACCTATAGATATAACTCATATATCCAACCGTTGCCATAAGCTATTCCCTTTAGTATTGGATAATTTTTTGCATTTCTGCCCTTAGATGACCATCATCGATTTAACTTTTTTGCTTGTGAATGGTTCAGGCAGTACTTGATTTTGTTATTTTCTCTTTTAAATACCTGCTTGACTATAACTGATTTAAGGTTTGAAGTAATGATAATACTCCAGCACTCCCAAATACGTGGTGTTGTTGCATCCATTAGCAATTATTTTTGGATGTTGTATAGCTATATATCATTAAGAAACCAAAGGAAAAGGGTTGAAAACTTGAAGAACCCGAGAGAGAAAAGAACTAGCTACAGTCTATTATAGTTTTTGCTGTTGTATGTTTCAATTTTCTGTGATGTCTGTTTTGGTTTTCTGTTGCCTGCTATTTGTGTGATTTTGTGTGGCTTATTTGACTTGCAGCTTCCATGGAAGAGAAAAGAAGAAAACCATGAAGAGATCTGGAGGTTTGGACTGTCATTGGACTAAAAAAGAAGTGAAAGAGGAGTAAAAGAAATTGGGTTCTAACTAGATAAAAGACATGTTGCTTTCGTAGTCTTTTAAAGAAAAAATGGGTTACTTTGTAGGAGAAAGCAAATTGGGTTTATAATTTTAATTGTTGAGAAGTTTATGTGGTTTGTTCCCTATAGTCAGAATTTTTTTTTCCCTTTGGGATTAATGAACTTGGTACGTGTACTATTAATCATGTATTTAGCGTATCATTCTCACAGGGTGGGGGAGTTAAGCTCAAGGAAAATTCCATCACAGCACCAAGATTGACGAGCATAAGTGAACTTGGGTAATATACAAAAGCTTTTCTTTTTTAACTCATCTTTTCAAAGTCTCAGTTTCTCTTACATATATGTTTGTATTCAAACTTTGTACGGAGTTTTTATTAAATTTAAACATGATCATGAGATCGACATCATTTTCAAGGTTCTTGATGGTCTAATGTTCAAAGGTGGATATTTGTTCAAGAAAAGACCAACTAGGCAAACGTCTCTTGGTGTGTATATTAATTTACTTTTTCATCTATATATAGTTCATATATATATATATATATATATATATATATATAGTACTTAGTTTTTTTGTTTTGAAAGGAAATATATAGTACTTAGTTAGTTAGTTAGTTAATTGGTTGCTTGTACATTAGACTTTAACTTAAATTACTAGCTTGTGTTTGGCAGCTCACAGGCTGAAAGTTCTTGCTTTTCCTTGATCTCAATGCTTTTCTTTAAACGTAACATTTACAGCTTCCAAGAATATTGTAAGAATGTTACTTTTTTTCATGGAGTTGTAAGAAGTTGCCTAACTCTAATTTAGGGTAATACTACAGGCACATTACAGGCTTGCAACAACAAAGCAGTGCTATGGATATTAAATCAAGGAACTTTTTATTCTCTCATTCACCTCTTTCTTGTTTGGGTGTTTTTTTTATTTAGTAGTTGTTAATTATTGTTTGATATAAATGTTAAATTGCAATTAGTTTGAGCTTTAAGTGGCCATCCAGAAATTTCATTCTGAATATAATTTGGATGTGTATTATACTTTTTATGTATTCTGTTGTGTGTCTTTCTGAAATAGCATTTGTCGCATAAACTTATTTGTGGCGACCTTTACTCGCAGGAAATGCTATTTTTGGGTGACAATTACCCAGCTGGAAATGAATTATCGCAACGATAACTGAAATCGCTGGGAAAAATAACGACTACTGCGGCAATTTAAACACTTTTTGCGACGATATAGATCGCCGCAATTAACTTTTTTCAATGATTTAATGATAAACGGAATGGCTATTTCCGTCGATTTTTGGTACAGTTGTGGCAGACAAAAATTGCCGAAAATAGTACTCTATTGTGACGATTTTTTCCTATCGTTGAAATTGATAAAAAATGACATTTTAATTTCGTCGAATATTCAGCGAATTAAAAATCACTGTAAATAATCAATTGCAACGATTAGCAGGGGTATTTGCGACAATTTTGAGCTCTAGAAAAAGTCTGATTTCTTGTAGTGCGTCGATTGAAAGTTCAAATGATTTGAGTGGGGACATGGAGAGAGTCAAATTAGAAGTAGTGAAACAAGAAGAGTAGAGTATATAAACGATTAACAAACTCAATCTGATGTCAAGACTCTTTGGATCAAATGGTAGAAGAACTCGTCTCTAAATGAGAGAATTAGGTTTGAACCTCCTACCTCCTATATAAAAAAATAACTCAATCTGATGATTTTAATAGCTAGAGTTCTTAGAAGAAACTATGATTATTGAAGCCCATAATAATAGTTTCTAATTTTCAAGTACATTTTCTTCTAGGAATGAGTTGGAAAATGGAGGGTGGATTTTCAAATAACTCTTATAAAAGAGGTGGACAAATGAAATCAATATATAATAAAGGCATTGTGATAATTTTGTATTTTGATTTTTTTTGTTTCAAGTACACCTACCAAGTCAGCAAATAAGTTTACATGGATGAATGCTTTGTAAAGTGCCAAAAAATAGATGGAATAAAATAAGGATCCAACTAATTGGTTCATCCATGAATGATCCATAAATTCATAATAAGGGAACTGCATAGGTTCAACATAAAACATTAATATTCTGCGCACTTTCTTTCATAATAGTAATGAAAAAGGGCAATAGACAAGAAAGTGTTTTCTTAATATACTAATCATTTTCATTTAGTTTGCATTGATAAGAAAACTTTGAGAGAGAGAGAGAGCGAGAGAGAGAGAGAGAGAGAGAGAGGAAAAACCTACCAACTGGGTTGCGCCACTCGTTCGTGTGCGTTAGGGGTCCGCCTCTTATCGAATATGTTTCTTCTCTCTAGTGGTTTTTTGTTGCCGGTGGGTCTAGGATGAGTTCTCTTAAAGGTGGTTCTAAGATTGCTTGAGGAGGTTGTGGCGAGGGCTAGGTTGAGCAGGGGTGCCTTTGGGTGTAAGGGGAGTTCGATCGTTTCTTCAGGCCCTGCAACGACCCTTGCCGGTTGCAAAATTTCATCTTCCGATGAGGAAATTGGAATTGATTGATGGTGATTTAGGTTTTGTGTTCACAAATGTGGAAATGGTTAGTGTCACCAAGGATTTGAAATTTGCATTGGTTTTGAAATTCCTCTTGGCGAGGACGTCGATTGGTGTTTTGAGGCGTCATATTATTAAGTCCTGGGGTTTTGTGGAGGTACCAATGATCAGTTTCATGGATGATTTCCATGTGTTGCTTCACTTGGCTAATG
Source organism: Juglans hindsii (assembly GCA_003123825.1). Taxonomy (NCBI): domain Eukaryota; kingdom Viridiplantae; phylum Streptophyta; class Magnoliopsida; order Fagales; family Juglandaceae; genus Juglans; species Juglans hindsii. Next base: position 844,224 of record QEOW01000834.1, read on the forward strand.
AGAAGGATTATCTCGATGCATGGGCGAGGGAGGGGAGGGCTGTTGCTGGTTGTCAGTTTCAACATTTCAATTGGTCGGTTGATTTCGATGTTAAGAAGGAGCCGTCCATTACTCCGTAATGGATCTTCTTACATGGTTTGCCGCTCCATTTGTACAATTGTTTACAGATTATTGCTTCTCGGTTTGGTCATTTTTTGGGTACTGAAAATGCAACTTTGCATCAAACGAGAGCCACGAGTGCAAGATTGTGTTGAGCTTGATCTTCAAAAGGAACCTATTGCAGGTTTTCCATTGGTGTTTGGCAAGAAAATTCATTTGTGTCAAGAAGCGGTTTATGAAAAAAATGGATTTTACTGCACTAAATGTTTTAGGCAGGGGCATACTATTGTGGTTTGCAAGACTAGGGAAATGGGTAAGTTGAAGACTATGAGAAAGAAGGGGCCAAGGGCACAAAGGAAGGATGGGGAGGATAAGGTCCGGAAGGAAGTTGGCCGTAAAGAGGTGTCAAAAATACAGGGGGAGGCTAGTGATGTTTTGATGATTAAGGTAGAGGATAATAGTGCTGGCTTGCTTTTTGGGGAGGGAACTAGTAATCAGGCAAGGTTGGAGCAGGATGAGGTTGAAAAGTCTATTGTAGGGGAGGGGCTTGAGGAAGGGGAGGTGCGAGCTCTGGTTCATAATGTGGGCTTTAATTCGTTTGAGGTGTTAAAGGAACAGGTTGTTGTGGTTGAAGTTTGGTTTTGGTAGATGATTGTGTCCCTCCAATTTTCGATGTTGACACTATGAAGTTTAATTGATTTGAGGTACTTTCAGAAGATGATGGTGACAATGTTTCAGAGATGCAGAAAGATTATTGTTCAGATCCTGGTTCAAGATTATTGCCAGGGGATTCTAAGACAAGTGGTGCTAAAGATTCAGTGGTGAGAAAGCCTCGAAAGGTGAAGGCCCATCCTCAAAAACTAAATTTATAATTGATAGTATTCTAGTGTGGAATATTAGAGGTTGGGGTACATCTAAAAGAAGATTAGGGAAATTGGTTCAAAAATTTGATATTTCTATTTTGGTAGTCTTAGAGCCATTTCAAAATGTGAAAATTCTTCAACATTGGTCATGTTCTATTGGTTTCCCAAATTTCAGCTCTAACATGGAGTGGCAAAGTTTGGATCTGTTGGAAAAATGAGGTGGAGATGGATATTGTTAGTATTTCTAATCAGTTTGTTACTGATTAAAAAATGTATGGAAAGTGTTCTCAGCTTGAACATAGAGATTTATGGGAACATTTGAGCGGTATTTCAAATGTGGGAGTTCCTTGGGTGGTGTTGGCGGATTCCAACATCATTAGATCGTATGATGAGCACATTGGTGGAAAGCCGAGGTCTATTGCCGCGATGGAGGAATCTAATGGGTGTATTAACAGTTGTGGACTAGTCGATTTCAGGTTGCAAGACAAACAAATGTCCTTGTGTAATGGTCAGCTCGGATTGGCAAGAAGTTGGGCCAAACTTGATCATGTGCTTGTGAACAATGTGTTTATGGCAAAGTTTGGAGATGCTTCGGCGCAACTCTTATGTTGGAAAACTTCTGATCATTCGCCCATTGTTTTACAATTATCCTTGAGGTTTTGGAGGTATGGACCAACTCCTTTTTGCTTTCAAAATATGTGGATTTTGCATTCATATTTTTTGAAGGTGGTAAAAAGCTCTTGGAAGGAACCGATTTTGTGTAGTAGTGGTCTTTTTGTTTTGGCTGAAAAATTGAAGAGGTTGAAACATAAACTGCGTGAATGGAATAAAAATGTTTTTGGAAGAGTTGATGAGATTATTCGGGAGTTGGAGGAATGATTAGAGATACTCGAGGGGGTGCTTCAATCTAGTTTCTCTATGGAGATGGAAGAGAACTTTTTGGTGACAAAGGAGGAACTTGATATTTGGGTAAGGTGAGATGAAGTCAGATTGGCCCAGCAAGCAAAAAAGAAGTGGGCATTAGAAGGCGACCCCAATTTAAAGTTCTTTCATGCTGTCATTGCACAAAGGAGGAGGAGCTCATGTGTGAAGGAAATGCGTCTTTCGAATGGGTTGGTCTTGTATTTGTTGAAAAGGGTACATGAGGAAGCTATTCATTATTTTGAGGCCTTTCTTTCGCAAGAAGAAGTAGGGGAGTTACCAAATATGAACTGTTTATTTCCTCAGCCTTTAACCTATTGTGAAAGGATGGGATTAATGCTAGAACCTTCGGAAGAGGAAGTGAAATAGGTCTTTTCATCCACTGCCGCGGGCAGCAGCCTAAGGCCTGATGGATTTGGGTCTTTCTTTTATTTGGCTTGCTGGAATTTAGTAAAAGATAATATTATGCTTGCTGTGAAGGTGTTATTTCAAGGTATTGATCTTCCTAGATTTTATATAGCCTCCTTTATTGTTCTTATTTCTAAGGTAAAGGATCCGCATAGCTTTGATAAGTTCAGGCCAATAAGTCTTTGTAACGTCGTGTATAAGGTGTTTTCAAAGTTGCTGGTTAATCGAATTTTAGTGTTACTTGGAAGTATTGTTTCACCTAAACAGGGGGCGTTTGTGAAAGGTCAAAATATTTTTGAGAATATTTCCTTCACTCAAGAGATGACGAAGTTATTACACCGGAAGACTAGGGGAACATTATGCTGAAAATAGTCATGAATAAGGCATATGATCTAGTTGACTGGAGGTTTCTAGCTCATGTTTTACGCACTCTTGGTATTCCAGATTGTTTTCAGAAATTGATTGATAATTGTGTCTCTGCACCTTGGTTTTCTATTATGATGAATGACACGTCTATGGGTTTTTTCAAGTCTACGAGGGGGCTACTGCAGGGGGATCTGCTGTCGCCATATTTATTTGTCATCATGGAATAGGTGTTCTCAAGATTGTTAAATAAGAGAATGTCATAGAGGGGTATTCAACATTTTTCTCATCCAGCTTCTGCTCAAAGAAGTAATCATTTATTGTATGCTAATGATATGGTGGTGTTTCTAAATGTTAGCAGGAAGTCGGTTTGGTGTTTGATGGGTATTTTGAAAGACTATGAATGATGGTCAGGATGGAGAGTGAATTATGATAAATCTGTAGTATTTTTCTCTAAGCATCTGTGTGGTAGGAGAACTTGGGAATTGTTGGCTGAAACTGGTTTTTTCTAAAGGTCATTTCCCTTTCACGTATTTGGGTGCTCCAATAGTGGATGGTCAACTACAAATTAGACATTTTATGCCTTTGTTGGAGAGAGTAGAAAAGAAATTATCAGAATGGAAGAGTAGATTATTGTCGCAAGGGGGAAGATTGGTTTTGTTGCACTATGTTCTTTCTAGCTTACCCAATCATTTACTTTCGGAATTGCAAGTTCCTAAAGCTGTAATTCGAAAGCTAAATGGGCTATCTGCTCATTTTTTCTGGGGGGGAGCAAGGTATTAGAAGTAAGAGGCATTGGAGAGCATGGACGAAGCTATGCTTTCCAATGGAGGACGACGGATTTGGGTGAAAAATCTAGAAGAAGTATGAAGATCTTTGTTCTTGAAATTTAGGTTGAACTTGTTAACTCAAGAATCGCTTTGGTCGAAATTTTTTAAAGCTAAATATGCTAGAGTGGGGCATGTTTTCTTGTGCCTTGATGATGTCAATGGGTCAGTGTTCTGGAGACTGTTAGTGGAGGGGTTGCCACTACTCTTGCAAACTTCTAAATGGAAGGTGTATGAGGGATTAGTATCTTTATGGTTTGATAATTTTATGGAACAAGGGCCGATGTGTGAAGACACTATTGAGGTGGTAGAATCAAGCATTAAGGAATTGTTTGTGAATGATCGGTGGGATGTTGCTCATCTTGACATGATGTTGGGGACACACAGAGCAAGTGATGTTATGTCGCAAGTGGGCTCTTTAAAAAATGAGAAAGATGTGTTGCTCTGGATACCTGAAAAAAAATGGGGTGTTTACGTCAAAGTCGAGATGGGAAAAATGTCTAATTGTATGTGGAAAGCTATGTTTGGTTGCTTAAGTGTGGATGAACAGGTGTGTCAACTGGGAATTTCTATAGTTTGTGTGTAGAGGGTCATGAGGAGGATTTGTAACATGTTCTTGTTAAAGAGATTTTGCATTGGAAATCTAGAAAAAAGTATCGGGAGAGGTGGGAATTCCTTTCTTGGCACAACACTCTTGGATTGATAGAGTAAAATTGTAGTTTGCTAGAGCTACTAGACAATCTCAGATTAGCATTTTGATGGGTCTGAATCCTATTGTGGTTATATGGAGAGTGTGGCAAAGGAGATGCGATGCAACACTGGGTTAAGGTTCTTGCAGCCGAAATCTCCAAGGTAACAAAGTTGTTTGATCGTGATTTACACTTACTGCTTCGCTTGGACATCCCAGTTGTGGAACCAAGGCCATCCAAAGTAATGATAGTCCGCTGGTTGAGGCCTTCTTTAGGGAAGCTGAAATTGAATTTAGATGGCAGCCCTTTTGAAAATCCAGGACCTACTAGAGAAGGGCATTGTGAAGACGATTTCGTTGTGGGATGTTCGGGTAGAGGATTAGTTTTATGAAAACAAGGGGTTGGGTTGGGGAGGTGTGTCCAATTCGGGCTTGGTGTATTTTGGGTAGGTTTCATGAGATTTTTGGGTTATTAGAGGCTCTCTTGTATAGGCTACATGTTTTCTTGTATACGTCCAGTGTACTTGGTTACTCTTATTGATTTATATATATAATATTTTTACTTATAAAAAAAAAAAAGAAAAAAAAAAGAGGGGGAATCCTTTAGAATCATGAAGTGAGGTTTGTGTTTGCTTTCTCAAATTCTTTGATTCTTGCACTAATAATGAAGCTGAGCTTTGGCCAGTTGTAGAGGGAATAAAATTTTGCCAGTAGTTGGGCTATTCTTTCATTAAGATAGAATGTGATTCTTTAACTGTGGTTTCTTAGTTGGTTAATAGAGTTTATACAGTGTGGTATTTATGGGATTTTTTAGAACAATTGATGAGCTTGTTGGAGGGTTTTGATTTCTCTATCAAGCATCTTTTTAGAGAATGGAATAAAATGGCTGATGAATTGGCTAGAGCTGTTGCGTTAGGGGAGGATTCTTTGATATTAGATGTTGCTGAGTTGCCACGTGAGGTAAGAGGTTTGTACAGGTTAGACAAAGTGGGTACGGCATATGTAAGGTGTTGGTCATAGTTTGTTGTTAGGATTCCAAGTTGGGCTTGTAAAGAGAGGTTGTTATTTGTTATAGGATTTTCCTCCGTCATAAGTGATGTTTCATAAAGTTTATGGAGGCTCCATCCTCCATTTAAAAAAAAAAAAAAGTCACTTTGCATTGATAAGGATGTAGATATTGTTTGCATTGTGAAGAATAAACAAAGCCTCCAAAAAGTGCTGGTAATACTGCAACATTCTAATTCATCTGCCCATTAAAATCCACTCACATGCAAAGGTTGAATACGTTCCAGATCTATGTAAGGTTAAATGAAAGATGTTGATAATAAAATGGAGTCAAAACAGTGATATCATAACATATATTGGAAATGGCTAAGTCTCGAGATATTTTATGAAATAGACAAGAGCCAAAATCCATGCAGCCTCAATAATTAATCGAAGGGTTGATTGCATAACAATCCCGATGAAATGGACTATGAGTGAAACTATCCCACAGATGATCTAGAACTTGGTGGAATTAATTGTATGAATAATCATATATACTATACTCTCGTATTACTTTCATTATATTGTGTTAGATGTGGCGCATTTATCACTATTAGATGATAAATAATTATTCAATAAAAAGATCAACTAATGGTGATAAATGTGTCATATCTTACATTTATATATATAAGTGGGATAAAAGTTAGATAATAACGTGGTGTTTAGAATTTTCCTAATTGTATTTATTTAGAAAATATTAATGTGATAAAAGTCAATAAAGATTGCAATTGCACAATAAACTCTCATCCGGCAAGGCCAACGTGGTGCTAATGATCTCAGTCATAGATCAACTCAAAAAATGTAGGGTTGATTGAAAGTTCAAATGATTTGTGTAGGGATACGGATAGAGTCAAATTAGAAGTAGTCAAACAAGAAGAGTAGAGTATATAGACGGTTAACAAACTCAATCTGATGCCAAGACTCTTTAAATCAAATGACATAAGAACTGATCTCTAAATGAGAGAATCAGGTTTGAACCTCCTAGCTCCAGTATAAAAAAAAATAAAAAACAAACTCAATCTAATGATTTTAATAGCTAGAGTTCTTAGAAGAAACTATGATTATTGATAGTTTCTAATTTTTAAGTACATTTTCTTTTACGAAGGAGTTGGAAAATGGAGAATCGATTTTCAAATAATCCTTGTAAAAGAGGTGGACAAATGAAATCAATATATAAAGGCATTGTGATAATTATGTATTTTGATTTTTTTTTTTTTAAGTACGCCCACCAAGTCATCAAATAAGTTTATATACATGGTCTATGTAAAGTACCAAAAAATAATTAAAAGAAAGAGTAAAAAAATTAAATAATAATATATATATATATATATTTTTTTAATAAATTATATATTGGTGGGAGCGGAATGGTCTGATCGCTTGTTCAAGAGCCACCGACCCGCTGTTGTGGGCCGGGTAGTATTGGCTAAAATTATTTGTTTATAGTTTCATTTTTGTTTAAAGTTATTTTTGAATCCCATGGAATTCAAAAATTGACGTGACAGTATAATACCAGATTGTCTAAAAACGGATATTATGTATAACATTTTAATACAACATTTATTTTTTTTTTAATTCATCGACAAACGATACAAATAGCACTTCGAGTTTGGTAAAAAAAAAAAAAATGCAAAGGATCCACACTTACACAGGCGTACTTATTGAAGGAAATACACACAGACCTAATTTTTTCCATTGTAGGAGAGGATAGCAAAAACATTTTGTACAATTGAAAGAATTATAGAGAGGACGACTCCGGAAAGGAAAGTAATGAACGCCGATGGTTCTCTAAAATAATCGCGCCTGAGAATTGCTCTCCAATATCTCCTTCTGGACAAACAAAATTTGAACACACGTCGGCAGAGGTCTGAGTAGAGAAAACCATGGAAACTGGCATCATTATAAAGCAGCCTGTTTAAGAAACTTGCTGTGTCCTCATAGCTCGAACCAATTCGTAGAATATGTTTCTTTTTGAGATGAAGTGCGTCTGCGGGAGACTTAATCAGGCAATTCAAGAGAGAAGCATAAGACGTGATTTCATAGCCTTTACTGGGATCACAATGCTCAAATGCGATGAGGTTTCTAAACAAAGATTCTGTGTTCTCCTCTATAACTATTGCTGGCATTTTCATTTTGCCATCTTCGAACTTTACATCGAGGATGTTTCCTCCATATGGAACACTGAAACCAACTCCAAAGTCTAAAAACTCCATCACGGAGAAAATTGGTATCCACTCTGGGTGTACGGAGCTTGCAGGAGAAGGCCGTGTTATATTGCATGATCCAACTAAATAGTTTCGGAAGTAATCGAGTAAATGCTTGGGTGTTCCAAGCCTATTCCGGTGCTGGCCGTAATAGAACATTCTGTAGTACTCCGAAAAAGGACGGGCAACAAGATCATCAAGTCGGTAGTAGTTCCGGTACTCAGTTGTAGTTGAGTTGGTCATGAGGTTGAACAAACAGACGAGCACGCACCAAGGAAGTTGATTCTCAAGTAGAAGTAAGTCTGCTACTATTTTCCTTGGCATCCATGACGTTTTGAACACGGGATCATCATCCTCTCCTTTTGGTTCCATCGATATTTCCCGAAAATATCTGTGCCTATATCTGAGCCTTTCATATCTTTCAACATATCTGCCCTGATATCTGTAGAGGAATTCAAGGATAAAGCAACCATCGATCAGCATCATCTCTATGAATTTCTTTCTACTAAGATCAACCACTTCATCATAACATTCACGGAAATCCTGCTCAATACTTTGGATGGCTTCTACCAAGCTCTTCAATTCCGTTGTTCCTGTTCGATAAAGGAGGCATTTCAAATACCGTAGCTTAATAATTTCCATTGCTTGCAGCTGCTCATTCTCGCGGTGAAATGGACCGATTGAAACTACTTCCGGCACAAAAGCATTTTCATTATGGCTGCGTAGCATATTTGGAACTCTAAATATGGAACACTGAGATTGGGGTGGTAGATACGTCTGGAGAAGCTTTTCTCGAATCGAAGATTCAAGTTCTTCCACGTCTCCAATCTCGGTACAAGTTTGATTGCTTCTGTTGGAATCTGCCATGCATCAGATGTATTCTTTCATCTCGAAAATTCAAAAATAGTTGAAAATCTACTTCCACAATTCCTAAGAATTAAATAAAACACATGCAGGAAGAGTATCTGGGGGCGCAAAATTACTAGAAAACCATATTCTAGTACTTGTCCTTCAAGCGTTCCATCGGCATGTTTCGCTTAGTCGATTTTGTAAACTTCTTCAAAAAATTATTCAACTTCGAAACAAACATCTTTTATTTTTATTTTTTTTTTAAAAACTTATCATAGACTGTACGTCCAATCATTTGCCCAGATTGAAATGAAATGTTAAAAATAAAATAATGAAAAGAAAAACACTTTACAAAAATTATATTCAAACAATTTTTTAACTCAACTCCGTCACTTTCACAATCATAATCACAATACAAAACATATTTAAAATTATTTTATCTACCTCCACAAAACTCAATAATAAACACATTTAAAAAAAAACTCAATTAAACATGTTCAAAAAATTTCCTTAACCATACGTACGTTGAATCTAGTTATCAATTAGTCATGATATACTTTGTATACGTCAATCATTTAAATGTCAATTACTTAATATCTACCGCAAAACATATATGAATGTATGAGTAATGCTAGATACAGTTATAGAGTGCGTAAGTATCGTGCAATCCTTTTGAAAAAAAAATTGAGTCCACTATTTAAAAATTAATTAATTTTTTTGTGGGTTCAATATTTACTTACTTTTTCAAAGAGATTGTACGGTACTTTTACACTCCACGACTACAAATATCATTTCTCTCAACGTACTTATTATAAAAATTAAAATAAAAATGATGAACAATAGTTCTATTAAATATAAATCCTTACTCGTGTGTTTGCATGTAGGGTATAATTAATTAAGAGCTAGAGACACCATTCTCTCTTAACTGAAAATCATATCAAATCCATAGTGTATAGCAAACCTTAGATTTGAATTTGTGTCATTGTATTGATAATTAATACTTTCCCAAGTATTTGTCATGACCAAGATTTGAATAGTTTTTCTCCATAGGCATACAAAATGCATAATGAACACATCTTCTTTTGAGGTCTATACAGAACATAGAGTCGTGCTCTACCGAGCTCAAGAAATATTTCATTAATCAACGAATAGATTTGAAAAATGTAAATCTACAAACAGATGTAACCTAATATGATATATGAAATTATAAAATATTTTCTGTGCGATGTGGATGTAATGTATTACATCAAATCATGAAATATTATAATTTTAGCATTCAATATTAATTACCTACGTACCTGACGATATTGGAGGATTAGGATTTCTTGATGGCGATTGCTGTTGGGGAGGGTTGCTTGTTGATGTGGAGTGGGATGTGGCCATTTGTTACCCTGAAATTGCATATCATGGTACAAACTCCAGTCAAAATCGTAGTAAAAATAAGCCGGAAAGAGAACAAACTTAGACAGAGAGAGAGGACCGGAGAAAGGGATCAGAGGCCGGCAAGGACGAAGGACAGACAGTTAAGTGGTCGCTAGATCAAGAGAGGAAAGTATCTCTCAACATTAACACGATGGTCCTAATATAAGAACCAAGCAGCAATGTTTCGTAGTAATTGCATTTTTTCTTTGCATTGTGACGTTGTTCAATGAACTCGATGCTCCAGAAGATGCGGATGGTCTTGCGTTCACGCGGTTTTCTTTTATTCTTTATTATTAATTTATAAAATTATTTCAACTATTAAGAATAAAATTATTAATTTCCTAAAATAATAGCATTATTTTTTATGAGTACGTGCTAATTGCACCGAAGAATGCACGGTTTGTAACACAGAATACAGGCCTAATTGAATGCACTCCTCAGTTCTTCGATCATTTCCCTCTTCAAAAGTCAACGACCAACAATGATAGACCAAAGATGCTTTTGAATATATATATATATATGAAAAATCTTCTTTAACACCTCATCAAACTTTATTTTATTTTGATACCTCATTTTCACACATCATATATTTTAATTTTTTTTTATTTAATAATTAATTAAGAAAGTAGCTATCAATATATTGATTTTTTTTATATTTTTTAAAAATTTTAAAATGATAAAAAAAATATGAATAAACTTATACTAGATGGCGCGTCCAGCAATTATTTGCTAAGCTAGCGCGTATATATATATATATAATATATATATATATATATATATATAGACACACTTATAGATCAACGTGCACGTTTACCTAGTTCGGTTACTTGGTTATTTTGGGCAAAAATTAATTGTTTTATAAAAACTAGATGGTAACAAAAAATTTGGTGTGCACGAAAAGGAAATTTAAATTCTATGAAATTTTTTGGGATAACTATAGTTAAGTGTAGGATACTAATTACATGTCTGCACAAATCAAAAAAAACAAAAGATTAGTTTCCAATACAACATAAAGTGATGGAAAGTCATTCTATCCGTAGTTTTGCCAAATTTCTTCAGAGCAAGCTTAATTGAAGTTCAACAAAAATATAAGCTGTAAATGTGTTTTTTTTTCGATCATCATTATAGTTCTAAGCCATATTGGACAGGACTGAGTGAGAGAACATTTAAGTTTTTGTGCTGTTGTTGGTTGAATTTGTCTGAGTCTACAGCAAGTTGGAATCATCCACTGTTTTTGCAAAGGTTCTAATGCTATATTCTCTATATATGGTAAATGCTCATGTATAGTAAATATTTAATAGGATTGGATGATGAATAAACATATAAACAATTTAGAGAGGTACTACTTTGCCACCTAAGTAGCGCCACTTCAAGTGACTGTTAGGCCAAGTTAGCCTTTTCATTTTTTTTCAAATTTTTTTATATTTTTTATTATTTTAAAATTTTTTTAAAAAATATATAAAAAAAATATCATTACACCAATAATCACTTCCTTAACTATTAAATAAAGAAAAGAATTAAAAAAATTAAAATAGATGAGGTGTCGAAATGAGGAGATAAATTGAGTGGGTAAACTAGTATTTTTAAAACAATTTAAGTACAGAAAAATTGAAAACTGAAAATTAAGGCAAGTTATGTTAAGCAATATAATTAGATTATTGGAATTTTTACGTTTGAGAATAAAAGTTGTTACTCATGCTTGGTATGCTTTAATCTTATAATATAAAAATCAACTAAAGAATATGTTTTGTAGAATTCAGTTTAAAAAAAAAAAAAATTCTTTACATTGTGACGTTGTTCAATGAAGTCAATGCTCCAGAAGATGCGTATGGTCTTGCGTTCACGCGGTTTTCTTTAATTCTTTATTATTAAGTTATAAAATTATTTAAACTATTAAGAATAAAATTATTAATTTCCTAAAATAATAGTGTAGTGGTGCAAGATCGTGTTTTAACTGAAATGGGTTTCAAGGGCCTAAGTTTGCCTCGAGTAAGGGTGTAAATTCAAACGGACCGGACCGGACCGGTTTTATCGGTTTTGAACCGGTCCAGTCCGGGATTGATTTTTAGAATGTAAAAATCGGCCGATTCTGGTCCGGTTTCGGTTTTAAGATTTTTTAGACCGGACCGGTTGATAAAAAATAATATTTGTATTATAGTATATATAAGTTTTATATATTATGTATAATTATAAATTTTTATGTGAAATTTTTATATATAATATATATAATTATATATATTCATATATGAAATAATTTCTTATTATAATTTATAAATTATTACATAAAATGTTAATACTAAATCACTAAAAGATTATAACTAATACTAATAGTCTAATATAGACTAATGGCTATAGTTATACTTCTAATTAATACTACCAGTTTTTACTAAAAGTTTATAACTAATACTAATATTAAATATATAGTTTATAACTAATACTAATATATAACTTTTAACTATACCAATAGTCTAATATTAATACTATTATATAGCCTAATATATTAATAAAAGTATAAAACAGATTTTTTTAAATCAGTTTTTTATTTTTATTTTTTATAAACAAATTTTTAATGACAAATTGTGAAACTTATATTTTAAAAAAACCGAAAAATTGGACCGGTGTGTAATCAGTTTTAAAAAATAAAAAATCGGTACATATCAGTTTGGTCTTAGATTTTGTCCAAAATCGGACTGGACTGGACCGGTTACACCCCTAGCCTGGAGTAATGGAAGCGAGAATAACCAATTCATCAGTGAGAGACTTGACAGGTTTGTGGCTAATATGAAATGGTGTGCTTCTTTTCCTATGATGGGTGTGGAACATGTCCTAATGGCTCACTTTGATCATTTAGCTATCATCATGAAAAGGCTAGATGATAATTACCAAGTAAAGAGCCAAAAACTGTTTAGATTTGAGGCTATTTGGGTGGAATCTGTTGCTTATAAACAAGTAATTGATACAGCTAGAATGTGGAAGCTAGCTAGCAGGAGCAGCTCATGGCTTTCTAGGGAGTGCAGAAGTTTCAATAATATGAAAAGTATCTGGGACTTCCGCCTGTGGTGGGAAGAGCAAACTATAAAACCTTTTCTGAGTTGAAGCATAAGGTGTGGAAGAAACTTCACAGTTGGAAGTAAAGGCTGCTACCTCAAGGGGAAAAGAAATTTTGATTAAAGCAGTGGCCTTGTCTATACCCACTTATACAATGAGCTGCTCTAAAATTCCTGGAAATTTGTATGCAAAGTTAGAAAATATGATGGCTATGTTTCGGTGGAGACAAAAAAAGAGAGAGAGAGAGAGAACAAAATTAGATGGGTGAGTTGGGAAAAGATGTGTGAAACAAAGTCAAATGGGGGCACGGGTTTTGAAGATTTACAAACCTTTAATCAGGCCCTACTTGCTAAGCAGGGGTGAAGAGTATTGCAGGAAGAATCATCATTGCTACACAAAGTTTACGAGGCCAGATATTTTCCAATTCAAGCTGCAAAGATTCAAAGCTGGGATATGCCCCTTCATATGAGGGGAATTTGGGTGTCAAAGAAATATTTGCTGATGGGATGCAGATGGAGAGTTGGTAATGGGAAGTTAATTAACATTTGGCCTAACTTTTGGCTACTAGATCACAGACTTATCCCTCAGCCTCAGAACCAATCCAGTTCTCAGGAGTATGAAAAGGTGGCTAGCCTTATTGATGAAAAACTAATTGGTGGAATGTGGAACAAGTGAGAAGATCTTACCACCTAGAGAAGCAGCTGAGGTTCTAAAGCTCGCAATTGGCCTTGGAAATAGAGAAGATAAACTGGTGTGGGAATGTGAAAATAATGAGATTTTTAGTGTAAAAAGTGTTTATCGACTCTTTTATGCTTTAAAGAAGAACATAAATGCAGGGAGAAAGCTCAAAGTCAGAGACTATGAAGGTGTTGTGGAGGAAACTACGGGAGCTAAACATACTAAATCAAGTGAAAGTCTTTGCTTGGAGGGCTTGCAGAAATTGATTGCCAACTCTAAAGAATCTGAAGCACAAAAATATTATTTTGGATGATTGCTGTAAGTTATGCCTGAATAAAGTGGAGGATGTGGCCCATGCTCTCTATTTCTGCCCTTTAATCAGATCCTTCTAGAAACAACAGTTCAATTATCTATTAGATGATGAACTTACAGAAGATTTAGTGAGTCTAGCACAGACAGTTCAAGCCAAAGGAAAAAAGGTGAATTGGAGAAGTTCTTCTTAATAGCTTGGAGCATGTGGTATAGAAGAAATCAAAATAATTATGAGGGCATTACACCATGGCTAGAACAGATGAGTGAGAATGCATTATCCCTCTATAAGGAACACAATGAAGCACAAAGGCCCTCAAAACAGCACTCAAAACATGGCTTTGGATGGCAACCCCCTCCTGTAGGAACGGTGAAGTTGAATACTGATAGAGCTATTTTCACTGAGCAATGCAGATCAGGGGTAGGGATCATTTTGAGGGATGAGAAGGGAAGAGTCCTTATGTCAACTAGTAACAAAGAAAATGAAGTGACTGATCCAATCGTAATTGAACTGCTAGCAATGTTGAGAGGGCTACAGCTTTGATATCCCATGGGAATTATGGACCTTATAGTTGAGAGTGATTCTCTATTAAGTGTTAATGCGATTTTAGCCCCTGGTGAATCAATGTCTTTGCTGGAGAATCTGATTTCAGAAGTGAAGGACTTGGTGAAGAAGATACCCAAAGTCATAGTGCAATATGCAGGGCGCATGGCCAATGGAGATGCTCCTAGTTTGGCAAGATATGCATGGAGTATTGCCAGCCTCACAGTTTGGTGGAACTCTGTTCCAGTTAGTGTTTCACAAATTGTTTGGTCTGATCTCTATGATGTAAACTGTGTTTGATTGAATAAAGTTTGATCTTTCCATTAAAAAAAACAATATATATTGGTACTCGAAAACTATCTGCACTTACTTGCACCAGTCAAATTTTAGAGTCGTGCTAGACAACCGTCAGCACCCATTGTTTAACACACTTTGCACACCCGATGATGCGACAATGATGTAGAAAAAAAATTGTAGAAGAAAAATGTTACTCATTATCCTTACATTACATACAAAAATAATAAATTATATGTTGTTGTGTGGGGTAGGAAATGATAAGTAGAATTTTTCATTGTGGAAACATAGATATTGAAACAAAAACCATCTCTACAGAAATCCCACATGAATGAATTAGCTGAGAACCCATTGCAGACTCAAACCCATCATCTAACCTTCCGCTGAGAACGTGAAGGAAGAACCCACGGAAGAACCCACTGAGAATGTGACCTTCGGCGCTAGTGAAGCACGTACAGAAGAAGAAGGTAAAATTTATTTTCTTCTTCTCAGAGATCCATCGTCTTCGTTCGTTTGATTTCTTCACACAAATCCATCTCTTTTCTTTGGCATGATGTAATTCTTCTTCAAGCATTTGATATACTTTGTAATTTAGGTACGTGGGCTTGAAGCACACAAGGAGGATAGAGCACAGCTTGGATAAACTCGGATTTTCTTTAGATCTTTGCTGGATAGGTTTTTCTTTTCATGTATCTGGGGTGCATTTTTTGTTTGAAATTTCCGAAAGGACCAAGGGAGTTTTTTTCCCAAAATCTTGGCAAAGCAAGTGGGGTTATTCATGTTTTTTATTACTTGTGGTATTAATATTTTGGAAAATATGACTCTTTATTTTATTTTATTTTATTTTTTTGTAAATATATGTGGATGTAGATAATTTCTCGTGTTACACTTAACCTATCTATTATCTATGGAAGGAACTTGAAGGAGGTAGGAGAAGGAGACGCTAGAGGGAGGAGAACGTGAATGAGATGTTGGAGAAGAAGAAGCTGGAGGGAACAAAAAGTGAAGGGAACTTAAAGGAGTTGAGAAAAGGAGACGCAGGAGGGAACTCAAATTATGCTATGCAAGTATTTTACTAGGTGTGTCTTACTCACCCATATGAGAATATAACCTTTCATTTAAAATTGAGCTGTGTAAGGACGGTGGCATTGGATTGCCTATATTATCTGCCAAGCTAAAATATAACTAACTGGAGGGCCATTTTCTACATAGCCCATGTTGTCCAAGCTCGGGCCAGATGGTTAGGCCTATCTTGCACCAACCCTTTCCCTCCAATGGCCCCAGAGTCACCAAAGGGGTCTGGACCTCAAGACTGCATCAAAGTAAGAGGACGCATAGCGCTCGAAGTCAAATAAGGGGTAACAATGATGGGACGCGCCGACTCTGACATCTCTTGTCGCACCTATCATTAAAGAACTTGCGCCAGCAAATAACAAAAGATGCAGACAACCCTCCGTTCTCTAACGAAAGGGACCAGAAGTGACCTCACCGTTCACCCCCCGCCAAGATGTGCCCTAAAAGCCACGCTACATTGAAAGTGCCATCCCAAGAGCCACGCCGCATTAAACATTTTGCCTTAGAACACCACATCGCATTAAATACCCAGAATAAGATGGACGCAAGCGGGACGGTTTAATCCTAACGTGGGAAGCAGAATGTTCCCTGCAAACTTCATATAAAAGCCACACCCTAGGTATATGAAACTCTCTCTAAACTCTAAATACTCTAGCCATTATTATATAGACAAAGAGCCTAACTTAAGCATCAGAGATTCTCTAGACCACCCCAAGCCTATTTTCTTCCCTTTTGAAGTCACAGGTGAAGGCCCTTGTCTCAAGTTGCAAGAACCTTGTTACAGGCATACGAAACATGACGTTAATACTGGTGTCATTTGTCGGATCTTTCTATAGGCGTAACGTGTCCTTTGTATGCCAGCCAACCCGTTCTCAGACAACTCGAGGACCTAAAGCCTTATTGGAAGACATAAAAGCGCGTTTTGCAGAGATGAAGCAATTTATAAAAATCCTGACCAGGCAAATGGAAGCACTTCAAAAGGAAAACGAAGCCCTACGGGTAGAAGATACCAAGCTGCTCGAAGACACCAAGCCCAGCCAAAACAAACAGGGCGAGTCACGAGCCATGGGAGGGATGGACGCCGATGACGAAGACAAGAAAAAGATGTAGCACAAGCTTCGCAACCTCATGGACAAATACGTGGAGATGGCCAAGAAGGTGGGAGCCTCATCGTCGGTAGACCAGATGCTCACTAGTACGAATCTGCCTTACAGTGTGGAGATGATGGCCATGCCACTACCGACAAAGTTCAAGTTTTTAGATGGATTTGTACAATAGAGCCAATGATCCCTTGGAACATCTGGACACCTTTAAGGCTCACATGACCCTGAAAGGCACAACACGAGCGTGGAGCACCAAACTCAATCTACAGCTTTAAGGACTTGGTTTGCCTCTTCATCACACAGTTTATGGCCAGCAGGAGGAGAGGATGCTCGACAGCTTACCTCCTAATCATTAAACAACAAGAGGATGAGAGCCAGAAGACCTACTTGGCCAAATTGAACAAGAAGATGAGATCTTGAAGGCTTACCACCGATGACCAAAATGAGAATATCACTCTTGTTGCCCTCCTGGGTGATGTATGGCCTCGGAACCCATTTATGGGTGAGTTGGCCAAGAAGACCCCTGCCACACTATGAGAATTTATGGATCAAGCTGACGGGTTCATAAACATTGAAAACACGTTACGGGCATTGACAACACCAAGAAAGACGGAGTTGGAGCGGCCTAGTAGGAAAGCCAAGACGTCGGCCCAATCCAAGACTACAAATAAGGCCAAAGGAGGACACCATGACAAAGGGCGAGATTACTCCCGCCCACTAAAGGGACGAGCACTCGACATGACCAAGCCACATTGATAATACAGGAGGAGAACTAGAGCGCTGCCTGGGAAGTCGACCATCGGGACGATGGCCGCCATTATTGCACTTACCACCATTTCAAGACTCACAATACAACTGACTACAAGTCCTTCGAAGGGGAGAAAGGAGAGAGCAAGAAACCTGGCTCCCCGGTTCCATGCCGATAGGCGGGAAGAATGGGAGTGAAGTTGGAGGAGGTTTGCCAGGCCTAGAAGAAGCTAGAGTATGAGGAGGCGAGCAGAGCAGGAACCCTTGCAAAACCGCCCTCAATCACCACCTCCTAAAAATGCCCCAATGGGGGAGAGATCCAAACCATAGCTATGGGGTTTGCTGGGATGGGCCCACTTCTTCTAGTAGAAAAGCCCAAGCCAGAAGGACGCAATTCGAGGAAGCATATTCGGCCAAACATCACCCGACCAAGCAAAGGAGGATTGAGCCTGCACCAACCATCACTTTTGGGGAGACCGATGAAGAAGGGGTCCTTTACCCCCACGATGACGCCTTAGTGGTGAAAATGCACTTGGCTAACTTCACCACCAGGAGGATACTCATCGGCAATGGTAGCTCTGCCGACATCATCTTTTGGGATGCCTTCTCTCAAATGGGGATTAATCCCAACTGCTTGCAATCGGCGCCCATGTCGCTGAAGAGATTCACGAGGGACATGGTTCAGCCAGTAGGGACCATCAGTGTTTCAGTCCTAGTTGGAAATGCCCCTCACACTACCTTTATGATGACTGACTTCATAGTGGTGAAGGCTCCCTCTTCATACAACGCCATACCAGGACGACCTACAATCAATAGTCTTTAGGCGGTAACCTCAACTTACCACCTGAAGGTGAAGTTTCCAACCTCCACAGGGGTGGGCGAGATCCACGGTCAATAGGTCCTGGCACATAAATGTTATGTTGAAGAACTGAAGTCAACGAAAGGCGGGGTAAACATAATAGTGCCCATAGATGAAAACCGTTCCCCGCCTCGTCCTCCTGAGTTTAGCACATGGAGGAAGAAGCCAAGAACAACTCCTTGACAAGCTCTTTAAGCTCATATAAGCTTAAAGGCTCAAGAGGAAAGGACCTACAATGCTTGCCAAAGGCCAAGCACCTACTAGAGTACTTTTGCGTAAAGTGTAAGCTGTGTTTGATTTTTATAATGTAAAAACTATAAATCAAAATTGTGTTTGGCTCCCAGGAATATATTTGTTCCCATTCACTTCAAGGCTTGGGGGGAGTCTAGTCCAACGTATTGCTTGACCCCCTGCCAAGCGAGGGCTAACGAGGTAAGTCCAATTTGACGTATTACTCGACCTCCATCTAGTTCAAGTCCTTAAGGCGAGTCTAGTCTACCGCATTGCTAGATCCCCACCAAGACTTCAAGTCCACAGGGCAAGACCAGTCTAACGAAATTCACACAGTTGCGAGGTCAATGAGGCGAGTCCAATCTAATGAAGTGCTCGACCCCCACCAAGACTTCAAGTCCCCAGGGTGTGTCTAGTCTAATGCACTCCTCGTGCCCGTGGGGTCAACGGGGCGAGTCTAGTCTAACGGACTGCTCGACCCCCATCAAGACTTCAAGTCCCTAGGGTGTGTGCAGTCTAACGCATGCTCGTGCCTACGAGGTCAAAGAGAAGAATCAAGTTTAAAGCACGGCTTGACCCTTACAAAGACTAAAAGTCCCCAGGGCAAGTCCAGTCAAACGCACTGCTTAACTCCCCCCAAGACCTTAAGTCCCAAGGGCGAGTCCAACCTAAAAGACTCTAGCGGAATCTAACGGGGTTATCAGGGCAAGTCCTCTCTAATGCATTGCTCGACCCCCACCAAGACTTCAAGTCCCCAAGGTGAGTCTAGTCTAATGCACTGCTTGACCCCCACGAAACTTCAAGTCCCTAGGGCGAGTCCAATCCAACACACTGCTCCCGCCTGTGAGGTCAATGAGGCAAGTCCAGTCTAACGCATTACTCAACCCCACCAAGATTTCACTTCCCCAAGGCGAGTCCAATCTAACACACTGCTTGACACCCACCAAGACTTCAAGTCCCCAGGGTGAGTCCTATCAAATGCAATGCTTGACCCCCACCAAGACTTCAACTCTCCAGGACGAGTCCAGTCTAATGCACTGCTCGACTCTCACCAAGACTTCAAGTCCCTAGGGCGAGTCCAGTCAAACGCGTCAACCACCAAGGCTTCAAGTCCCCAAGGAAAGTCCAATCTAACGTACTCCTCACGCTTACGAGGTTAACGAGGTGAGTCCAGTCTAACACACTGCTCGACTACCACCAAGACTTCAATTTCCCAAGTCGAGTCCAGTCTAACGCACTGCTCGCGCTTCACCAAGACTTCAAGTCCTAGGGTAAGTCCAGTCTAATGCCTTGTTCGCACCTACGAGGTTAATGGGGCGAGTCTAGTCTAACGCAATACTCAATCCCCACCAAGACTTCAAGTCCCCAGGGCGAGTCTAGTCTAACGTATTGCTCACACCTGCTAGGTCAACAAGACGATTCCAGTCTAACGAATTGCTAGACCCCCACCAAGACTTCAAGTCCCTAGGGCAAGTCCAGTCCGACGTATTGCCGGATATTACTCCCATGGCGCATCTCCACCAACAGATGCTAGATATTCACACTAATGACATAACTGCTACCAGCAGGGTTAACTTCGAGAATGAGTCGACAGGCTCTTTGACCACTTTGTGTGAGTTACAACAGACAAACTCTAACGTCATTTCAAATCGAAGAAGAAAACTTCCCCAGCACCTTTGAAAACAAAAACATCGAACAAATACACGCTTCTCAACAATGACAAACGTTCATATAGACAAATCGACTGACTACTTACCCTCTCCATGAGCGTCAATAGGCAAGTTCAATCTTACAAATTGCTCGACCTCCGTCATAGCAACAAGGCGAGTCCACTCAAATGCATCGCTCGCACTTTCAGGGCCAATTGGGCGGGTCTAGTCTTACAAACCCCCCCCCCCCCCCAATTGCAAATTTGGCGAGGCAAGTCCATCCAATTTTGACATTTTCGAGGCAAGAGCCATTTTGCAAATCTAAGGGGCGAGTCCAATCTTATGAACTGCTCGACCCCACCTCCCCCTCAAGTTTACAAGTCTATGGGGCGAGTCTAGCATTACGAACTGCTCAACCCCCCTAATGTAATTTTGATTATATTGCATCTAAGGACAAGTTATTTGTAGTGGTTAATTCGAGTCGTCGTACACACCAAGAAAGTAAAGAAAAGAGATGAAGGAAGAGGGGAAAGTAGGGAACGTGAAACGAGAAGAGGCTAAAACGTCATTGATATACATGGTACAACAGGTGCGAACGAATACAAGCTGTAGGAAAGCAGGAATAAATACAAAGTAGATGGAATAAAATAAGGACCCAACTAATTGGTACATGGATGAACGATCCACAAATTCATAACAAGGGAACTGCATAGATTCAACATAAAACATCATTCCCCAGACTCTCTTTCATAATAGTAATTAATGAAAAAGGCCGATAAACAATAAAGTGTTTTCTTAATATAGTTGTTATGGATGTGATTCATCGCCACCTCCTCACGATCACCTACAACCAAAGAGTAAAATGGCTTGGGAGTTCAAGGGAACGTCTCTGATGCCTAAGTCAGCGACTGAAAATAACTCTTTAATACCAAAGAATCGAATGGATTTTACGTACCTGAGTTCCTCTCTTATATAGAGCTTTTGAACCGTTCTGTTATTAAATGATAATGGTCATATCTTATTGTTCAAATTCGAACCTAGGGATGAGGGTTCATCCTTTATTGAATTTGAATGATAACCATTTTTATCCATTGCCACCACCGTTAGACAGCTATCCAGTCGGTATGGGTTATGGGCTGAGCTCTCTTGATATTGTGCTGGGTTTTAGGTAGTGAGGCAGGGTTTGGGTTTGAGTAAGGGCCCAGGCCCATGTGGGACTAACCGGTCAGAATGTCCTCTCTAATAGTAATCATACATTTTCAGTTAGTTTGCATTGATAAGGTTGTAGATATTGTTTGCATTGTGAAGAATAAACAAAGGATCCAAAAAGTGCTGGTAATACTGCAACATTCTAATTCATCTACCCTATAATCCACTCACATGCCAAGGTTGAATACGTTCCAGATCTATGTAAGGTTAGATGAAAGATGTTGATAATAAAATGGAGTTAAAACAGTGTCATAACATACATTGGAAATGGCTAAAGTCTCGAGGTATTTTATGAAATAGGCAAGAGCCAAAATTCATGCAACCTCAATAATTAATGGAAGGGTCGATTACATAAACACCCCGACAAAATGGGCTATGAGTGAAACTATCCCACTAATGATCTAGACTTACTGAAATTATTTGTATGAATGATGCTATACATCACATTCTCATATTACTTTCATTCCATTGTTTAAGATGTGATACATTTATTACTATTAGATGGTAAAGAATCATCCAATAAAAGGATTATCTAATAGTAATAAATATGCCACATCTTACACATATACAGGTTGGATGAAAGTGAGATAGTAGTATGGTGTTTAGAATTTTCCTAATTGTATTTATTTAGAAAATATTAATATGATAAAGTCAATAAAGATTACAATTGCACAATAAAATCTCATCCAACAAGGCCAACATGGTGCTAACACTACAAGAAATCATGTCTTTTCTAGCGACTTTTAGATCGTCGCAAATAAGGACTATTTGCAGCAATTTTCAATTTTCCGCCGAATTCCAACACAATTCATAAGACATTCTGAAGCTGAATTCACTGTTCATTTATTTGCGGCAATTTTGTACCTATTGCGGCGAATTTTCTCATGCCACAATATCCCTTTTTTGCGGCAAAAATAGTCGCCGTAAAATTCATAAGCCTTTTACCAAATTTATGAGACTATTTCTAGCGAAGTTTAGTCTCCTCAAATGAGAATTTCCAACCATTTTCTTATTCAATGTTTCACATCTTTTGCGGTGAAAGTTTGAGTTTTTGTAGCAATAATAACTAGCGGCAAAAAGCTGACAAAATTTGTTTCACCCTCGTTTAGCCCTTGTTCATTTCCCTCCAGCCGCTCCCCCTTCTCTCCCCAATCCCTCTTCGTCTCTCGCACCATGCACAAAAAACCTACATGTATTTCTCTCCATCTCTCTCTCTCTCTCCACTGTAGATTTCTTGTGGGTTTGCTGCAGCGCGTTTGTGTTCATTGATGGAGTTCTAAGTTGCCGATCAGTGGTAAGGCCCTTCTCCTTCTCTGCTTCTCACGAAAACACCCACATTCACTTCAAGTTAATTTCCACTCCCATGAAATTTCTATGAAATGAATTTTATTTGTACAGTCCATGGGTTTTGGGGATTTTTCCTACTACTTTTTGTGCGGTTAGCTCCCTCCATTTCTCCTTTGCTCACGCAACACTCTTTTAACTTCATCTTTTGTTTATCCTTCATCTTGATATTTCCCATGTTAAATGGCTAGGTACATACGGAGAGAACAACCAGAAGTTGGTTTTGCTCTGTTTGAGTCTGAGTCTCTGAAATGGCCCGGGTTTGTAGAGTTTGATGATAATGTAAAGGTGCTAACCTACTCTGCACAAGACAGGCACTTTGTCAGTCTTTATACAGTTTATTTATGGTGCCAAATGCACAATTATTTTGTGGATCCTAACAAGCCCTTAAAATGAATATTGTCAGTATATACAAGGTGTTTGACCTGAGAATTTGGGTTTTGAAAACTTTTGGTTGAAATTGACTTGAACTTTATAATTCTTTTCTTTATTTGTTTTGCTTGCAGTAGTACTTCTCATCTCTATGCGCGGACTCGATCATAAATCACTCACCCTAATGGATCAACAACTGTCCTCAAGAATGGCCATTTTGAATAGTGTGTTTCAACTTTCAAAAACTACTTGTTTCTTAACCCCTTTTTAAATGTTTTCTGAAAACCTAAAGAATTAATGGCTATGAAACCAACTTACTACTGTGGTAGATATGTAAAAAGGAGGTGTAATAGGTTGGTTTGTGTTAGACTTAAGTCACACAGTAACATGCCTTTTTTATGAGTTTATATTAATTGGATTTGTCTGTAGGCATCAGTCATGCATATGGTTGCAAAATCACTCTTGAAGAATATAAATATGCAGTAGCTATGCTCGCGGGTGCATTCTTGAATTTTTTTGTGTTTTACAATCCGCTTCTTTTAAAAACTTTAACAGTTACAAAAAAGTGGGGATGCTTTTCCTATTATACATGCATGCTTCAACATTTGAGACCAAAACTGACCGAGAGGGTGGGTAGGGGGTCAAATTACCAGAGTTCTGTTACTTACAAGCCAATATATAACCGGGTCGTTATCTAATCTTCAAGCATGTCCATGTAAGACACATTTCTAAGAATTTCATTAGAATTTTCTAAACCCTAAACCCAATATACTAAGGCTTTCATTAGAATTTCTAGTTTATCAAGAACTCTCTCTTGTTGTTTTTATGCTATGTCTACCATAAATCATGCTTATTTCTAATTTTTAGTTTGAAATGTTTAAGTTTGTCATTTATATTTGTTTGGTTGCCTTTTTGGGCCCATGAGTTTGTGCTTTTTTATTTATTTTTTTTGTAAGTTTTTCATTTATATTTATTTGTTTATTGTTTCCTGTTTCAAGTTTGATGTGAGAAACAAAGTAAATTTTTTAGTCTATGTTGAAGTTGGTGTTGTGATTGTGAGCACAAAATGTTATGTTGTCATGTGTTGGTATAGCTGACGTTGAAGTTGGTGTCATGAAATTCTGCTAATGAAATTCAGTTTGTTCTTGCAGGCATAGCTGAAATCAGTGTAATGATTGTGAGCACCACCTTGGTGACACTTGTTATTGGTTTTGTGTTTCCCACTTGTGCAAAACCTTACACATTCATTTTGGATGATACTAATCATATATGCATAGTTTCTTTCTATAATTCATGATCAGCAGTACCACGTCAAATTAATTAGCTAGGTGGTATAACTTATTTTCATAAATTAACTAGGCTGGTCATCATGAATTGATCCATTATCACTAGCGCAAAATTAATATATATATATATATATATGAAATTCTGTCGTCGTCCTAGTCCTAACCTGTACGTTAATCATGCAGGCTTTCCTTTCCTCTTTCTCCCACTCATTCTTCCTTACCAGCACATGTGCAAACAACTCAGTCTCATCACTTTTCTCTAGGGCTAGTGAATGATGAAATGGAAAATCCATTCCAAAGCCAAGGTACTCTCTCTTTCCTCTTCTTCTTACCCTCCTCCTATTTTTCTTGATCTCCTCCTCGCTCACTTTCATATTATGTTGTACATAAAGAGTGGAATCTAATGAATACCCATGCCAGTAATGAAGTTCCAAAGGTTGTTGGTTGGTGGATGTGTGGCATCTACACTGGTCTATTTCGACAATCATTGCAAGAGAGATATCATCTCAAGGTAATTTCAATTTTCTCTTATTAGTATCTTGAATTTCATCCCTTGCAAAAGCCAAAAGCCAGATCACACATTCTCTTGAACTTGGAATCACCTGTATATAGACATGCTAAGATATGTAGTCCACTTATGCTTTCAGTTTTTTGCACTATATGAGAACTATGGAAATGTAGAAGAGCTTCGCATACATGGAGGTTTAAGTTCACTTTTATTCCCTTTTCTAATTATTGCCTTAGATGTAAAAGAAACTTATATCTAGATACTTGAATTTATTCCCATTTCCCTCCAGCCATTTCCCCCCCTCCCTCCCCTTCTCTCTCCCCACCTCTTCCTTCTTAAGCACAACCCATGCCGCCGCGCGAATGTGGCATCAACATTCCCACCACGCCACCGCCACCTCACCTCGACGGCTACCCCCTCCTTCTCCCCTAGCCCACCACTGATTTCTTGCCTCCCCGAATCTGGCATCACCCTTCTCTCTCTCTCTTTCTTGGATTTCTTGATGTCGATGTCGCCCCACTAGGGCGCCGTTCGCCACACCCACACTTCGACTCCATCGAAGCCCCCTTTCCTCCACGCCTAGCCTGGCAGCCTTAGGCCTTCCCTCTGTCCCTTGCTCTATTCGCAACCCACGACTATCAATGCGAGATAAGTTTTTTGGCAATGTTTAAGGCTTATATCATTCATCTAATCTTTTCCGGATGTAAGATTGTTAATCTTGCTATTTATTTATTTTAGCAAGGTTTCCTTCAGTAATTTAGTGCCCTGCTTGCAGTTGACCGTATAGATGTTGAAGGGAATGCGCATAGTGGTCCAGTTGTGAGGTTACTATTTACTTCTCTGTTTAATATTCTTGGCACGTGAGATTATTATATGTTAATTGCATAAACTGGCTACATGCAATCATAAAGATCTTGATCATTTTTTAACATTTGTGAAGAACTCAAATTTGTTCAACTTTTAAAATTTTAGATTTTAATGTTTATAATGTTCTAATATACTAAGATTATTTTGACAGATTGAAAATGAATATGGTTCATACGGAAATGACAAACCTTATCTTTATTACCTAGTCATCTTGGCACGTGGTCACCTTGGGGATGATATAATCCTTTGTAAGAGTTTTTCTCTCTTACAAAGGATTATATATATATATATATATATATATATATATATATATAGTGTTGGATAGTACATTAATAATATATGGAATAGTATGATTGGAAAAATTGCATGTATGTCATGTTTTCAGATTTTAGGTGTTGCTTTAAATGTTTCTTTGTTCCAATTTGATAAAACGTGCTCTTTTTAGGTTTCTATATGTATTTATACATGAAGAGAATACATGTGGCTGACTTTGATGTTCTGATGGCATCACTAAAGCTAATCCTAATTGGGATTAAGGTTCAGTTGAGTATCAACATTCTACATGTATATTTATCTTTCCAGTCCGTAGTTAGGTATTATGATTCATTTAATGAATATTGCTCTAGTTTAGATTTTATGGTTGTGTGGTTTTGAATTGTTTTGGATTTCTTAAGGTATTTAGGGTACATTTTTGTGTTACTATGGTATGTGAACATAATTTTTGATGTTCCTCTTATAGGTGAGTTTCTAATTTTCTTTAGATTTTCTCACGTTTTGATTATCTGGGAGTTTTGTGTCAATTAGGTCTTTAGGTGCTATAATTTCACTAGTATTGATAATGATACATTCTATGTTGGTGTATATTTTTTATATGTTTGGATTTCTTCGTGCATCCAAATGTTGTAGTGCTCTAATATAAGTAAAAATTTATTCAGATCTATTCTCATGGATTTGTAGAAGTTTTGTTATCGATTGTCTCATTTTTTGTTAGGTCTAGCTTTCTAATGTAACAAATAGGTTATATCCAATGTATGAACCTTGTCAGGTCTCCTTTTTTGTGAGCTTTTCATTCTAAATTTCAATGTATGAACCTTGTCAGGTCTCCTTTTTTGTGAGCTTTTCATTCTAAATTTCAATGTATGAACCTTGCATACATCAAAATTTTTGAGTTTCTGCCATGTTGATAAGCTTGTATTTGGCTACTTGGAAGCAAAATTGATGCAAGTTCATGATGTCTAATAGAAAAATTATATTCTTTTGCATGCCATGCGATGGTATAAATTGCCAATTAATATTTTCATTCAATATATATGCAGTTTTGGCTGCTAAAGCTTTTGTGGCTCCATTTGGATTGATATTTTATGAGATAATGAAGCATATATACTAGTTGGACAGATTATCTCTTGTTTGGAAACTGTTTCCATGTAATGTATATATGTGATGTTTAGTGCTTAAAGTTAGTTTGAAGTTATACATTTATGTTTGTTCAATGGAAGGTCTTGAATTTTGTTATGTAATATAGATTATGAAAATGTTAATGGAACTTGAATGAATATGTATTGTGTAGTATTTTTGGGCTAGCTTTTGTGTAGGAATGGAGGAAGGGCTTTCTACATTGAATTTGAATTAAATTGTGTAGCTTGGATTGATGTTTTAAATTTTAAATAAGCGTTTGGATGGAATGATGAAGTTCTTGGATATTTGTAATGAACTATACAGTGAAGCATGGAAGCTCACTTGAAGGCTTACTTTGAGAATTAGATATTAAATAGAGTTGTATTAAGAAGATGCAAGAGATGTGTAGAGCCATGGATTGGATGTAATAAGTTGGAAATGTGTGATCTTAAGGACTCCTTGATTATGGCTTTGAAGTTAAGAGTATGTAGTGAATGGAGCATGAAGTTTGTTCAAAAAAAATGTTGAGGCTATGGATTAGTTTTGTAAGTTAAGTTTCTGGTTCCTTATTGAGATTGATGTGCTAAAACCTATGTTTCAAGATTATGAACCATGGTTTGCAAAAGTGTTGTAATGGGGTGTCTAAGAGTACCTATTGGCGTAAGTAATAAAGCCATGGATGTTATAAGGATGTATTTAATGAAGGATGCCACAAGCCTTGAAGTTAAGGTTTGGATTTCTTGAATGAAGGATGCCACAAGCCTTGGTGTAAGTAACATGACACTTCATTACTGCTCACTCGCATTTTCGTTTCAAATGTTTGAGGTAACTAGTTTTTCTTAATATGTACATTCTTCTATATATATATATATATATATATATATATATATATGTATGTTTTTTTTTTTTTTTTTTTTTTTTTTTTTTTGGG
>QEOW01000834.1:872548-904089 GCA_003123825.1 Juglans hindsii
TTTTTTTTTTTTTTTTTTTTTTTTGTTTTTGGGGACTAGATTTAGGAGTTTTCCCATTCTCTTGTTTGAGTTTAATTGTCCTGTATATTTCTAAGTTTACTAAGCCTGGTTGGTATTCTGTGTGAAGACTTATTGAATTTTTTTTTTTATCGTTTAGCATCAAAATGATCTATGGTGCTTATATTAACCGGCAGGCTGATATTCTAGTATTAGGTGGTGATTGTTTAAACTTGATAATGGCGTAAAAGTTCTTACCAAGTGTATTGTTTACTAATATTTCAGGAATACCTCTAGGCTAACTGATGTTCTAAAATCCAAAAATGAAGAAAATGAGGCTTACTTATCTGAAATTGAGGTTAGTTTTCTTTAAAAAAATATATATATGTTATCTAATGTGGTGTTCAACAAGGCCGTTATCAATCATGAAATTGAAATAATTATCGCTCTGGTTTTTCTTCAGTCAATTGGACATGCATATGATGATATGCAGAATCAAAACCAACATCTTTTGCAGCAAATTACTGAGAGATATGACTATAACATTAAGGTAATTGTCTGTCCTACCATTTTACCTCCAAATGCCAGATTTGATGTTTGTCACATGCATATTGAAAATATCCTGCCATGGTATAAGGGCATGGTTGCAGTGATGTTGAAGATGTTCCATTTTATCCTGCCCATTTGCATATTGTTATAGCTGCCTAGCATCATACTTAAATAGAGGAGCAGAACTTGGTACTTATTTGAGTGATAGTAGTGTGCTCAAATTTGTTATAACATGATGCGTGGTTTAATTAATTATTAGCTCAATTTGTACTTGATATAACCATTACTAGATTTCATGTGGGCAGTATTTTGATTTGCTTTTGCTTGATAGTAAAAATGAGTTCAAACTGATAATTAGATTTTGAACATTTCTCACTTCTAGCTACTTTTTGTATTGAATTCAGATGTGTTACCAATTATGGTGCAGTTTTTGCTTGCTTATTTTTTATGTTTTAATATACTTTTAATTTGTTAAAGTTATATATATGTGGAAGTTGGTTTTAAACATATATTAATTATATGTTATAGTTATATATACATATATTATATATAAGGGTCTCTAATATGAAGTATAGCTTGGGTATAGTTCATCAAGATTTCTGTAGCTTCTTTTTTTTTTAAAAAAAATCTTGTGAAATTCCTTTTTCCGGCGAGTAAACGTCGTCGGAAATATATTTTTCGCAAATTAATCTTAATTGCGGCAATTTTTGTAATATTTGCGGCGATTTATAGTCGCTGCAAATTATTTTACTAGTGATTTAATTTTGCGGCGATTCTTAAATTGCTGGGAATGGATCAAAAGCAGCAATTTTTCAATCGCTGCATCTACATATTCAAAATCGAAAACTCAATTGTAGCGATTCTAAAATCGCTGGGAAATATACAATTACGACGATTTTATAATCACCACAATTGAGTTTTCAAAACCAAATAATCAGTTGCAGCAATGTTTTGAAAACACTGGAAAGGTGGCTTTGCGGCTATTTTAGTCCTTTTGGCGACGGAAAAAAATTGCCGGAATTAGTATTTCCCAAATATTATGAACTGAATCGTAGATCATAACTACGGCGATATTTTGTACTATTTGTGACAAATAAAATAGCCGGTAAAGATAACCTTTTATCAACGGTTTTTTTACTTCCGTTGGGTAGATCAGAAGTGGAGAAATAATATCGGTGAACATGCAACTAGGTGTAAATCGTTAGGAAATGGCGAGGGCAGCGAGTTATACGACTTTTCCCAGCGAAAATAGTCATCAGGAAAAGTCACTTTTCTTGTAGTATAATGATCTCAATCATACATCGACTCAAAAAATGTAGGGTTGATGGAAAGTTCAAATTGTTTGTGTGGGGATATGGAAAGAGTCAAATTAGAAGTAGTCAAAGAAGAAGAGTAGAGTATATAGACGGTTAACAAACTCAATCTGATGCCAAGACTATTTGGATAAAATGGCATAAGAGAATAAGGTTTGAACCTCCTACTTCCTGTATAAAAAAAAATAAAAAAACAAACTCAATCTGATGATGATTTTAATAGCTAGAGTTCTCAGAAGAAATTATGATTATTGAAGCCCATAATCATAGTTTCTAATTTTTAAGTACCTTTCTTTTACGAAGGAGTTGGAAAATAAAGAGTGGATTTTCAAATAAATCTTAAAAAAGAGGTGGACAAATGAAATCAATATATAAAGGCATTGTGATAATTATGTATTTTGATTTTTTTTTTTTTTTTAAGTACGCCTACCAAGTCAGCAAATAAGTTTACATGGATGAATGCTATGTAAAGTGCCAAAAAATAATTAAAAGAAAAATATCAAATAATCAAAAAATAATAATAATATATGGTAAGAAAGGAATGGCCAGATCGCTAGTTCAAGAGCCACCGACCCGCTGTTGTGGGCCGGGGGTATTGCTGGCTAAAATTATTTGTTTATAGTTTGATTTTTTTTTAGGGCTGGGATTAATTTAGAGATAAGATGATTTTATATAAAAATTGAAAGTTAAAAAACTATTTTTAAAATATTATTTTTTAATATTATTATTATTTTGCGATTTGAAAAAATTGAATTATGATTTGAAAAAATTGAATTGTTTATTATATTTTATGTGTAAATTAAAAAAAAATTATAACAATGAGATGAAATGAAATATTTTTTTAATCTAAACGAGACTTAAAATTATTTTTGCATCCCATGGAAATTCAAAAATTGATGTGACAGTATAATACCAGCCGAGTGTCTAAAAACGGATATTATGTATAACATTTTAATACAACATTTTTTTTTTTTTAATTCATCGACAAACAATACAAATAGCACTTCGAGTTTGGTAAAAAAAAAAAAAAGATGCAAAGATAAAAAAGACAAATAGCACAAATAGCACTTCGAGTGTGTGTATTTCTGATATAAACGAAATTACTTTGGCTGATTTAGAAGGAATGTAAGAGAGGATAGCAAAAACTGTTTGTATAATGGAAAGAATCAAAGAAAGGACGACTCCGGAGAGGAAAGTAATGAACGCCGATGGTTCTCTAAAATAATCGCGCCTAAGAATTGCTCTCCAGTATCTCCTTCTGGAAGTACAAAATTCGAACACACGTTCCGAGAGGTTTGAGTAGAGAAAACCATGGACAGTACTATCATTATTATGAAGCAGCCTGTTTAAAAAACTTGCCCTCTCCACCTTGCTCAAACCAATAATTCGTAGAATATGTTTCTTTCTGAGATGAATTGCATCTGCGTCAGACTTAATCAGTCAATTCAAGAGAGAAGCATAAGAGGTGATTTCATAGCCTTTACTGGGATCACAATGCTCAAATGCGATGAGGTTTCTAAACAAAGATTCTGTGTTCTCCTCTATAACTATTGTTGGCATTTTCATTTTGCCATCTTCGAACTTTACATCGAGGATGTTTTCTCCGTATTGAAAACTGAAACCAACTCCAAAGTCTAAAAACTCCAACACGGAGATATTTGGTATTTGGTAACCAGAACTTGCAGACGGAGATTCAGGCCGTTTTATGGTGCATGATCCAACTAAATAGTTTCGGAAGCAATCGAGTAAATGCTTGTGTGTTCCAAGTCTATTGCGGCGCTGGGCATAATCAGCGCCGCAATAGAATATTATGTACTCCGTCGAAAAAGGAATGGCAACAAGATCATCAAGTAGGGAGTTCTGGTACCCGGTTGTTGTTGAGTTGGGCATGAGGTTGAACAAACAGACGAGCACGGACCAAGGAAGTTGATTCTCAAGTAGAAGCAAGTCTGCTACTATTTTCCTTGGCATCCATGACGTTTTGAACACGGGATCATCCCCTCCTTTTAGTTCCATCGATATTTCCCCAAAATATCCGAGTTCTTCATATCTTCCCTTATCTCTGGCCTGATATCTATAGAGGAATTCAAGGATAAAGCAACCATCGATCAGCATCATCTCTATGAATTTCTCTCTTCTAAGATCAACCACTTCTGCATAACATTCACGGCAATCCTGCTCAATGCTTTGGATGGCTTCTACCAAGCTCTTCAATTCCGTAGTTCGTGTTCGATAGAGGAGGCATTTAAAATACCGTAGCTTAATAATTTCCATTGCTTGCAGCTGCTTATTCTCGCGGTGAAATGGACCGATTGAAACTACTTCCGGCGGGAAAGCCTTTTCATTATGCCTGCGTAGCATATTGGGAACTCTAAATATGGAACAGTGAGATGGGGGTGGTAGATACGTTTGGAAAAGCTTTTCTCGAATCGAAGATTCAAGTTCTTCCATCAGATGCTCTTTATGATCTTCTGCATCATCTTGTATTTCCAGTGATCTTCGAAAAGCTTCCTTGTCAGTCTGCAATAATCTTTCATCTTGGAAATCCAAAATAGTTGAGGAATTGAATCTACTTCAGTAATCAATAAAAAATAAATAAATAAAAACAGGAAGATTATTTGGGGCCTTCTCTATATATGTATAACAAAATTACAGAAATTGAAACCATATTCAAGTAGTTATCCTTCAAAGTCTGTGTTTATACGTATCAACCTAAGTAATACAAGTGCACAGCCAAAGAAAATTCACTCAGCCACATTCTTTTATATTATTTTCTTGTACTTGTACTGATGTCTATATAAAGAGACACACACTGTAAACTGTACATAGTGGAAATGCAGAGTAATACAGAAAATATTCTCTTTCTTTTCTTCATTTTGTTATGGTATCAGAGCTACTGTCTAGCAGTCTCTTGATCCTCCTTCTCACCATGGCCATCGAACCAACCAACCTCAGCGCACCTCCGCCCTCCTTTTCATCTTCATTTTCTCATATAGTCACCATCAAACCATATCTAACAAAATTACTTGAAAACCATATTCCAGTACTTATCCTTCATTCATGCCATGGGCGGCCTGTTTGGTTTAGTCGATTTTGTAAAAAATTTAAAAAATTATTCAAGTTCAAAGCAAACGTCTTTTAATTATTTAGAAAAAAAAAAAAAATCTTTCATTGACTATATATATGTCCAATCAATGACCTAGATTTTGATAAAAAAAAGTTAAAAATACAGAAATCGAAAGAAAGATATAATTAAAGAAAATTATATTCTACTAGTTTTTAAAGTACTCTAATCATGTAGCATAAAAAATTAAAATCTTGCCGAATTGGTTCACAGGTCGTTGTATTGAATACTTTTCGAGGTATTTGATCATGAACAAGCTGATTTGAGTAGTTTTTCTCTATAAACATACAAAATGTAAAATGAAAACATATTCTTTTGAGGTCTACATAGAATGTAGATTCGTGCCCTGCTTGAGAAATACTTATCCACATAGATCGATCTGAAAAATGTAAACTTATAAATGTATTTTTTTAAAATTTCTTTGTATACTTAACATTCAATATATAAATTACGTACGTACCTGATGATATTGGAGGAGGATTTCTTGATGGCGAGCGCTGTTGGGGAGGGTCAGACGTTGTTGATTTGGAGTGGGATGAGGCCATTTGTTACTCTGAAAGTGCTTATCAAACTTCATTCAAATCCTAGTTAACAAAAAGCAGGAAAAGAAAAAACATTGACAGAGAGAGGATCGGAGAAAGAGACAGGCCGGCAAGGGCGAAGGACAGTCAAGTGAACGAAGATATAGAAACAAAAAATACAAGAATCACTGAAACGGAAAATAAAAAGCAACTCACAATATTACTTTGTCGAACTTCTTGTAAACTCACAATAGGAAATGGGAAAAGACTTGTTAGCTTTGGGATTCAGACTTCACAGAGAGAGAGAGAGAGAGAGAGAACTACTTCGGAGAAGATCGGTGATTGCTTGGCTTCATAAACATCACTTTTCCAAATGACATGACTATCACAAACTTGAAAACCGAACATTCCAAACGTTAAAAGGTAGTCTTATGACTTGCGTACGTGCTCGATCGGATTAATCAAATAACCAAGGGTCCTGTCTTAAAGGGCTTGTAACACCCCATACATATTCAGATGAGCCACCCGTATAACGCCCCGACCCCAAGAGTTCGGAGAGTTAACTTATAAAACCTGATAATCAGTTCTAACAAGGCTAGAGTACTTCCAAATTCAAGAATATATCCATTTTTCAAACCTCAAATCGAACGTAAATACTTCAATTAAATAAATCAAATAAACACATTTATCCAATATTCAATCCAACAACCCAAATAAAATCAACTCTTCTTCATGTCTCAAATAACAACTAGAAATAATAAAGCATTAACATAGTCTCCATAAACCGTCTAAATCCATTGAAGCAAACTTAAGAAAGATAATTAAACTCCAACACCAATACTAATATCATGAGATACCCAACAACAAATCAATGCAAATCTTCTCCATAGATTCTAATACTGATCTTCAGCTGAGCCATCGATGTCGTCTGAAATATTATGAAGATTAACGGGGTGAGTTATCAACAACTCAACAAGCAGAGAGCATATACTAGCATGTAAACATGAGCATTTATAACATTTGATAAGCCGAACAAAACATTTACTTTCAGAATGCAGAAACAAAACTTGTACAAAAACATTAGAGCGAAATTTTCAGAAAAATATACTTATTCCAAAAAGAGAATCCGTTGGCATTTCTAAACTTAAACATTATAATCTTATCATCGTTTAATATCACATCGGGACAATACCATGTTTAACCCTCCTGGTAGGGTTATAAACCACCATTATACCCGTGGCTGGGCCATTTTCCATGTTTCACCCCCGTGGTAGGGTTTAAAACAACCATTATACCCGTGGCTGGGCCATTTTCCATGTTTCACCCCCGTGGTAGGGTTATAAACTATCATTATACCCGTGGCTGGGCCGTATACCATGTTTCACCCCCGTGGTAGGGTTATAAACCACCATTATACCCGTGACTGGGCCTTAACAGAAACAGAACGGATTTCATCGAAAATCCGATTACAATCATATACAGAAGCAGAACTTCATGCCAAGGTTTTCAGATGACACATCACATCAAAACAAAACACTGAAAAGTTTCAGATCATTTCACATGTTCGAGATAAACATAAACAAAATATTCTCATTTGCTCATAACAAAAATTTTAGAATTCCTTATTCGCTCTTTTACATAGTTCAGAAATAAAGTGCACAAAACTAGCTCATGTCTACACCAGTCATGACAGAAAAACACTTTCTCTTATGTAGAATTTATGCATATGCAGAATAAACATCTTAGGTTGTTTTCAGATCATCTCTTTTCAAAAAAAATAAAAACATTTATTCTCAAAGTCAACCTCATTTTATTTGTTTTATGCAAAACTAGTATATGAACCCCGCTTACCTGACTTCTTCGTATTATCAACACCTTGAGCCAGAACTCTAATAGTAACACCACCTAAACAAAAAAAAAACATATATCCAACATTTAATAACCAATCTAGTATGACGCTATTTACTGAGTAATAAATCAAAACAGTTCCTTCACAGTTCCATAACTATCTAGCAATTAAACCCGAACAACTCTCTCTTCAAGACATTTGTCAAGTCATTCGCATTTAAAACCCAAAACAGCCACCACTTTCTATTAACACCAACCAACTATAATTATTTCCAAAACCAACAACAGTAACTCCGATAATTAAAACATAACCCAACCCCAACTTCACTTCCAACCTTCGAATAAAACAATTTCAGTGCACGCATCAATACTCTAATCATTCAACAATTCAAAACTTGCACGAAAATTCAATACAACCAGTTCCAAAACATCCATTATTTACCCAGAGAGTCTGAAATAATAAATCAAAACAGTCTCACGAATCATCCCGAAACTATACTCCTCAACATCCATAATTCCAACACACTCCACTGCTCCACAAATAAAACAATCAACCCAAAAATAAACTTCACAAAACCTTTACTGAAAGGAACTAGTGGTCTGCGCAACGGAAAAAAAAATTAAGACTAAGTGTGATGCACGGCCAAACAAGCAGCGTGCGTGTGTGCGGTCAAAACAGAGCAAAATCGAAAATAGTAAGGAGACCCATACGAGTAAAACCGGAAGAAGAAGGAAGGAGAAGAAGTAAAATAAAATAAAACAAGAAAGAGGAGTTACCAATCTCTGTTCAAGAAGTCGAACAAATCTGCAGTGGAAAACAATTTGAAGTTTCAAAACCTTGAGTTGAGCGCACGGTGAAGGTATGAAGAATCGAAAAACAGATGAGAGGAAAATCGACTGAAATGCTTTCAGAAGTGAGTGAAAACCGAACCTTGAGTGTGGTAAGAGATGGAAATCAACTGCTACCCGTGCGGTGGGCACGGTTGAGTGGGATTCGGAAATGCAGAGCAGTGGAGAAGGCAACGCGAGGAGGAAAAACAGTGCATCCGGAAAAGGGAATTTAATCCCTTCACCCAAACGACGCCGTTCAGTCTCACCTTAACCGCTCGTGGGCTGGGCTTCACACATCCGACCAAAACAACGGGCTAGGCCTAAGCCCGGTTATTACATTCATCCCCCCTTATAAAAATTCCGTCCTCGGAATTTGTCACAAGCTGTTAGGATCATCGTCGAATAACTGTGGGTACTTGACTTGCATATCCTCCTCTAATTCCCAAGAGGTTTCACTGATAGCATGATTATTCCATACCACCTTAACCAATGGAATAGTCCGATTACGTAACACTTGTTCTTTTCTCTCCATAATCCGTACCGGTTCTTCTGTATAAGTCAGATCTTCTTGAAAATGAAGTGGTTCGTAATCGATAACGTGGGTGGGGTCAGGTACATACTTCCTCAGCATAGATACATGAAAAACATTGTGTACACCTGAGAGTGCGGGTGGTAGGGCTACTCTGTAAGCCACTGGTCCAATCCGATCAAGAATCTCAAATGGTCCGATGTACCTAGGGCTCAACTTACCCTTCTTTCCAAACCTCATAACCCCTCTCATGGGTGCAATCCTCAAGAATACCTTATCCCCAACCTCAAACTCTAATTGGCGATGACGATTATCTGCATAGCTTTTCTGTCGACTCTGAGCTGCTCTCATTCTAGCTCGAATGGTCTCAATCTTCTCTGTTGTCTTCTGTATGATTTCTGGACCCAAAATTTGTCTTTCACCCACTTCGTCCCAATATAACGGAGATCTAAATTTCCTACCATAAAGTGCTTCATAAGGTGCCATCTCAATACTAGCCTGGTAACTGTTATTATAAGCAAACTCGACCAAAGGCAAGTGTCGAATCCAAGTTCCCTTAAAATCCAGCATACAAGCTCTCAACATGTCTTCCAAAATTTGAATGGTCCTTTCCGATTGACCATCTGTCTGTGGGTGAAACGCCGTGCTGAAATTTAGCTTAGTGCCCATGGCCTCTTGTAAGCTTCGCCAAAATTTCGAAGTGAAACGCGGATCTCTATCCAACACAATGGACACAGGTACCCCATGCAACCTCACTATTTCTTGTATATAAAGCTCGGCTAGTTTCTCCAACTTATAAGAAACTTTGATAGGTACAAAATGAGTTGTCTTCGTCAAACGGTTTACTATCACCCAAATTGCATCTTGTCCGGTCGGTGCCCGTGGAAGGCCTGTAACAAAGTCCATAGAAATATGCTCCCATTTCCATTCTGGAATCTGAAGTGGTTGCAATAACCCTGCTGGTTGTTGGTGTTCTACTTTCACCTGTTGGCATGTTAAGCACTGTGCCACAAATTGAGCAATCTCTCTCTTCATACCCTCCCACCAAAAAGACTCTTTCAAATCTCGATACATTTTCGTACTACCCGGGTGAACTGTGTAAGGGGAGCGGTGCGCTTCTTCAAGGATAAGTCTTTTTATTACAACACTGTCTGGCACACAACATCTATTTCCAAACCTTAACACTCCATCTTCAGAAACATTAAACTCAGGTTTATCCCCTTTTTCTACTTCTTCAATTAATCTCGCCAACTTAGAATCTTCTTTTTGGGCGAGCTTGATTCTGTCTATCAAAGCTGGTTGAACTATTAAACTGGCTATTAATGCTTGCTGGTCACCCACAACTACTTCAATAGTGGCTCTTTCCAAGTCCATTAATAAGTGGGGCTGAGTGGTAAGAGTTGCAATTACTGGTCCCACTGGCTTCCTGCTAAGTGCATCAGCTACAACATTAGCTTTGCCTGGATGGTAGTTAATGTTGCAGTCATAGTCCTTGACTAGTTCGAGCCATCTCCTCTGTCTCATATTCAGTTCTTTCTGAGTGAAGAAGTATTTCAAACTCTTGTGATCCGTGTAGATTTCGCACCTTTCACCATATAAATAATGCCTCCAGATTTTAAGTGCAAAGACAACGGCGGCCAACTCCAAATCATGTGTGGGGTAATTTTGTTCATATGTCTTCAATTGCCGAGAAGCATAAGCTATTACCTTTCCATGCTGCATCAAAACACACCCCAAACCCAATCGTGAAGCATCACTATAAACCACAAATCCTCCTCTTTCGCTAGGGACTGTCAGAACTGGAGCTGTCACCAATCTCTTCTTCAATTCCTGGAAGCTTTCCTCACATTTTTCAGTCCAAACATACTTGTTGTTCTTCCTAGTGAGGGCAGTAAGGGGAACCGCTATTTTTGAGAAATTGTCTATAAATCGACGGTAATAACCAGCCAAACCCAAGAAACTCCTAACTTCATGCACATTGGTTGGTTGAGTCCAGTTAACTATTGCTTCAATCTTCCCGGGGTCTACAGAAATGCCATCCCTTGAGACCACATGTCCCAAAAATGCAATAGACTCAAGCCAAAATTCACACTTCTTCAACTTAGCAAATAATTTCTTATCCCTGAGTGTCCCTAGTACTTGCCTCAGATGGTCTTCATGTTCGGCTTTGCTCTTGGAGTAGATTAATATATCATCAATAAACACCACTACAAATTTATCCAGAAACTCATGAAATACTCGATTCATCAAGTCCATAAATACTGCTGGGGCATTGGTTAAACCAAAAGGCATGACTAAAAATTCATAGTGGCCATACCTGGTCCTGAAAGCTGTCTTAGGCACATCCTCCGGCTTGATTTTTAATTGATGATAACCCGATCTGAGATCAATTTTAGAGAACAACTGCGCACCTTGCAACTGATCAAATAAATCATCGATGCGGGGCAACGGATATTTATTCTTTACGATCACTCGATTCAGTTCCCTGTAGTCTATACACATCCTCATTGTCTCATCCTTCTTCTTCACAAACAAGACTGGAGCTCTCCAAGGTGACACACTAGGTCTAATGAAACCTTTGTCTAACAAGTCTTGCAACTGTTCTCTGAGCTCGGCTAACTCTGATGGCGCCATTCGATAAGGGGCTTTGGAAAGAGGCGCCGTGCCTGGAGCTAATTCAATAGCAAATTCTACCTCCCGCTCAGGCGGTAATCCAGACAAATCTTCAGGAAAAACTTCTGGATACTCCCTCACAATAGGAATCTCTTCTAGTTTCAATTCTTCCTTTGGTTCATCCACCACAAAAGCCAAATACCCTTGACACCCGTCACGTATTAACTTATCAACCTGAAAAGCAGAAATAACTGATGGAGGGATACGCACCTTGGAACCCATAAATCGAAGTTCCTCTTCTTCCGGGAACTTGAACACCACTTCCCTTTTAAAACAATCAATACTAGCATAACTGGAAGCTAACCAATCCATTCCCAAAATCACATCAAACCCAGTCATAGGATAGACTATCAGGTTAGCTGGCATTTCCCTCCCGCTAATAGTCATTGGACACTTGAGTAAAATCTTGTTACAAAGTCACTATATCACCAGTTGGGGTAGAGACCCTCAAATTGTAGTCCATCTCATCAGCATCAATGGGGCACAATTTAACATAATCCATTGAAATAAAGGAGTGGGTAGCCCTCGAGTCAAATAAAACAGTAGCCTTATTGAGAAATAAGGGAATAATTTCTGGTTACGTCATATAACCCATAGAGATAATAAGACAAATATTCATTAATTCTCAACAAAGACAATGTTAAGAGATGGTTAGAGAATACCTGTGATGACATCATCCTTGTCCTCAGCTTCTCCCGATGTCAAAGCAAACACCCGAGCAGGTACAGTCCTCCGCTGATTGTTGCCCTGATTATTTGGCCTAAAGTTTTGGGGCGGGTTGGGCCTTCTGTTGTTCTCCGCAAGCAATGAACATTCTCTAATGAAATGCCCATCCTTACCGCATTTGAAACATGATTCCCCTTCCTTCCTGCACTCCCCAAGGTGTATGCGGTTACAGAACTTACAGGGGTTAGGTGTATGATTTCCATGTATCTATCTCTGACTTGAACTGCTCCCCTCATTTCTCTTTTTCCATTCCCCTTGATCCGAACTAGGAAACCCTTGTGGAGCAGCTCTCTTCCTCTGTTCTTGCAATTCAGCACCCCTCTTAAGATTCTGTTCAACTAGCATCGCCTTGTGCACTAATTCTGAAAAATTCTGAATCTGTAAGACCATCACCCGCTCATAGATCCTGTAGTTCAAACCTTCTTCAAACTTCCTAGTCTTTTTCTCCTCATCGAGAATCAAGTATGCGGCGAAATGTGATAATTCCGCAAACCTTGCAGCATACTGGCGCACAGTCATGGTCCCTTGCACCAAATTGGTGAACTCTCGGGCTCTTGCATCCCTATCTGCCTTAGGAAAAAATCGATCGAAGAAACTCTGCTTGAATTGAGCCCAAACAATTACTCCAATCCCCTCAGCTTCCCTGATAACTTTCTCAGAATTCCACCATCTCTTTGCTTCTCCAGATAGTTTGAATGCTGCAAACTTGACTTTTTGCTGATCGGTACAATCCAAAACACCAAATATTTCTTCAATGTCTTGTATCCAATCTTCCGCAGCGTTTGCATTGCCTTTTCCATCAAAGGTGGGAGGATGCGTTCGATTAAATTGTTCGAACGTGCAACCCCTACGATTATCGTCTTCATTCAAATCTTCAAGAGTTCGAACTCTACGACGAGCAGCCATCCTGAAAGTCTAAACTCGGTGAAACGTTCTAAAATAAAAGAAAATGAAAATACCAGGTAAATAGAAATAAATAAGAGGATAAATAAAATATGCATATAAACACATATACATATATATATATATATATATATATATATATAAATCAGATAACTATGCCAATCTGGCATCACTTATTACACACATATATCACTAGAATTCTCAAAGTTCCAAACTCAACTCCTAACATCAGCCAAATCTAAACCTCAAATCCCATCAAAACCAATCTTAATGTCCTTGGAACTCAAACTTAAATACTCCCATGACTATCCCTATAATCTACCAATTCCTATTTTGAAATTCCCACATCTTATGAACCCACAGATATCTAAACCTCCAAGGTCTACAGTATGCAGAATTCAAACCTGGCTCTGATACCAACCGTAACGCCCCGACCTCAAGGGTCCGGAGAGTTAACTCATAAAACCTGATAATCAGCTCTAACAAGGCTAGAGTACTTCCAAATTCAAGAATATATCCATTTTCCAAACCTCAAATCGAACGTAAATACTTCAATTAAATAAATCAAATAAACTCATTTATCCAATATTCAATCCAACAACCCAAATAAAATCAACTCTTCTTCATGTCTCAAATAACAACTAGAAATAATAAAACATTAACATAGTCTCCATAAACTGTCTAAATCCATTGAAGCAAACTTAAGAAAGATAATTAACCTCCAACACCAATACTAATATCATAAGATACCCAACAACAAATCAATGCAAATCTTCTCCATAGATTCTAATACTGATCTTCAGCTGAGCCATCGATGTCATCTGAAATATTATGAAGATTAACGGAGTGAGTTATCAACAACTCAGCAAGCAGAAAGCATATACTAGCATGTAAACATGAGCATTTATAATATTTGATAAGCCGAACAAAACATTTACTTTCAGAATGCAGAAACAAAACTTGTACAAAAACATTAGAACGAAATTTTCAGAAAAATATA
The DNA here is from genome assembly GCA_003123825.1 of Juglans hindsii. Taxonomy (NCBI): domain Eukaryota; kingdom Viridiplantae; phylum Streptophyta; class Magnoliopsida; order Fagales; family Juglandaceae; genus Juglans; species Juglans hindsii. The sequence goes on from QEOW01000834.1 coordinate 886,563, forward strand.
CTTATTCCAAAAAGAGAATCCGTTGGCATTTCTAAACTTAAACATTATAATCTTATCATCGTTTAATATCATATCGAGACAATACTAAGTTTAACCCCCGTGGTAGGGTTATAAACCACCATTATACCCATGGCTGGGTCATTTTCCATGTTTCACCCCCGTGGTAGGGTTATAGACCACCATTATACCCGTGGCTGGGCCGTATACCATGTTTCACCCCCGTGGTAGGGTTATAAACCACCATTATATCCGTGGCTGAGCCTTAACAGAAACAGAACGGATTTCATCGAAAATCCGATTACAATCATATACAGAATCAGAACTTCATGCCAAGGTTTTCAGATGACACATCACATCAAAACAAAACACTGAAAAGCTTCAGATCATTTCACATGTTCGAGATAAACATAAACAAAATATTCTCATTTGCTCATAACAAAACTTTTAGAATTCCTTATTCGTTCTTTTACATAGTTCAGAAATAAAGTGCACAAAACTAGCTCATGTCTACACCAGTCATGACAGAAAAATACTTTCTCTTATGTAGAATTTAAGCATATGCAGAATAAACATCTGAGGTTGTTTTCAGATCATCTCTTTTCAAAAAAAATAAAAACATTTATTCTCAAAGTCAACCTCATTTTATTTGTTTTATGCAAAACTAGTATATGAACCCCGCTTACCTGACTTCTTCGTATTATCAACACCTTGAGCCGGAACTATAATAGTAACACCACCTAAACAAAAAAAAAAACATATATCCAACATTTAATAACCAATCTAGTAGGCTGCTATTTACTGAGTAATAAATCAAAACAGTCCCTTCACAGCTCCATAACTATCTAGCAATTAAACCCGAACAACTCTCTCTTCAAGTCATTCGTCAAGTCATTCGCATTTAAAACCCAAAACAGCCACCACTTTCTATTAACACCAACCAACTATAATTATTTCCAAAACCAACAACAGTAACTCCGATAATTAAAACATAACACAACCCCAACTTCACTTCCAACCTTCGAATAAAACAATTTCAGTGCACGCATCAATACTCTAATCATTCAACAATTCAAAACTTGCACGAAAATTCAATACAACCAGTTCCAAAACATCCATTATTTACCCAGAGAGTCTGAAATAATAAATCAAAACAGTCTCACGAATCATCCCGAAACTATACTCCTCAACATCCATAATTCCAACACACTCCACTGCTCCACAAATAATACAATCAACCCAAAAATAAACTTCACAAAACCTTTACTGAAAGGAACTAGTGGTCTGCGCAACGGAAAAAAAATTAAGACTAAGTGTGATGCACGGCCAAACAAGCAGCGTGCGTGTGTGCGGTCAAAACAGAGCAAAATCGAAAATAGTAAGGAGACCCATACGAGTAAAACCGGAAGAAGAAGGAAGGAGAAGAAGTAAAATAAAATAAAACAAGAAAGAGGAGTTACCAATCTCTGTTCAAGAAGTCGAACAAATCTGCAGTGGAAAACAATTTGAAGTTTCAAAACCTTGAGTTGAGCGCACGGTGAAGGTATGAAGAATCGAAAAACAGATGGGAGGAAAATCGACTGAAATGCTTTCAGAAGTGAGTGAAAACCGAACCTTGAGTGTGGTAAGAGATGGAAATCAACTGCTACCCGTGGGTTAGTGCGCACGGTTGAGTGGGATCTGGAAATGCAGAGTAGTGGAGAAGGCAACACGAGGAGGAAAAACAGTGCATCCGGAAAAGGGAATTTAATCCCTTCACCCAAACGACGCCGTTCAGTCTCACCTTAACCGCTCGTGGGCTGGGCTTCACACATCCGACCAAAACAACGGGCTGGGCCTAAGCCCGGTTATTACAACCCGGCACCTAGCGGCCAGAATGTACAAATAGATTAATTTGAACAAAAATGTTCATACTATTTCAAAATTGAACGTTAGAACTTCATTCTTAAATAATTTTAATTATTTTTAGTCGACTAATAAGAAGATTTTTAAAATTTCTTTATACGCAAACAAATATTATGCATAAATTTTATATATATATTTCCCTCAATTTGGAAAATCGCCGGTTTTTTTTTTTTTTTAAATTATCGTTCTTAATTTCTATACATTCACACAGAGAACATGCAGACAAAGAGATCATGCGAAAAAAATAGAAAAGATGATCTATTTAAAGTTTGATAGAGGTAGATATATATATAGAGAGAGAGAGAGAGAGAGAGAGAGAGAGAGGGGTTTGTATGTCCCTCTAGTGCAAGCAATCTTTGTTTAAAGAGATCAGGTTAGCCCCAGGAATAGAGCTAAGGACAAGGCTGCAGTGTAACGGGTTAAAGTTAAAAGCACATCTACCTTGCTTGCCGACAGTGCCAAAGCACCACTCCAAGAACATCCACGTTGACTTGATCAAATTTATCTTTAAAATTTAATCAATATTATATATTTTTAAATTTATCTATTCTATTTATATTCAATCTTCACATTTAATTATCTATTCACTCTCTATATAATAATAAAATATTATTAATTTAATAATTTTTTTATTTAATTTATTTTTATCATATTTTGTAGCTCTACCAATTAAATGTTAATAATAATTATATTCTAATCAAATTAATATTAAAAAAAATCATATTTTCAAAAGTCATTTAATACTAATAATAAAAAATATTTGATTAAACTCATCTAAATTTCTGTCTAAATTTCTTAATTACAAACTAAATAGTATTTTTGCTTAGAGTGAAAAATTAATATTTTAATGTTTACTTAGAGTGAAAAATTAATATTTTAATATTTGGTAAATTAATTATAATTCTCTATCTTTAACCAACTGTTGTAGTAAAAATTTAAATTATTTTTGATTTATCTAATTCAACGTGAAATGTTTTTTACATCAATTACACGACATGGGATAGGGCCACGGGAGGCCAGTGGTGGCACGGGGGCACGAGGGTGCAAGAGGCAAGTGATCGGGATGTGCAAAGTTGAATTGGGGGTAATGGGATCGAAGGGAACCCCAGGAGACTTGAGTAAAGAAGTGGGCTACTGCAAGCAGATGGGACACATGCTCAAGACCAGATGCAATCGTGGGCTGGCTTTGTTTGCACTTTTAGTTTATCCATAGGCCTTTAATATAGAAGGTTAGTTCACTTATTTACTTTTATTATCATAAGGAGTCTGTTTTGATAGAGTTAGCTATTACAAAACCCATGCAAGCACATCCCCTGGCCTCCCTCTCGCCTAGCCTGCTGACAACCCACCTCAGCCATTTACATTTCTCTCAACCAAAAAGCTAAAATAAATAAGAATAACGTTAGTATGTTATCTCAATTTGACAGTTTATGTATTTAATTTTTTTTTAAAATTTTTTTATTTAATGAATAAGGAATAGATTATTAGTGTATTAATATTTTTTTATTTTTTTAAAAATATTTAAACATGTTTAAAAAATGGTTGAACTAAAAAGGAAAAAAAAATGACAATTTACACTAGGAAGCACACCAAATAGGCAAATTAAGGAGGCATGTAGCACTAAACTACGTACAACTCCTCTCTGTCTATAAAGAGATGTATCAAGGTATTTCAAATGGAAAAAGAAAAAAAAATGATTTACAATATTTATTGTTCATTATTTAATGATATTAAAAAATAATAATAATTGTTGTAGATTTTTTTTTTTTTTTTTTTGGTATCTTTCTATCATGCAAAGACTCTCAAATTCGTGTAAAAAATGGCGATAATATTTTTTGTTTATAATTACTTTCAAGTTTTCAACTCTAATTTATGGTTATAAAAAGAATTAAAAATTAATATTTTATTATTATTATTCGAACAACATAAGTTAATATACTAAATGTGTAAATAAATATCTTTTTAATTAACAAAAGGATATTAAGAACAGAAAATGAGAATCACGTATATGTCTCGTAATCATGGGGAGCCGAATAGACTTTTGGCTAATAGAATCTCTCTCTTTTCTTCGTGTACAACAAGAAGATTGAAGATCTTCCTACATTTTAATTAGCATCTGTGTTAATGACACATGTATAATTTATTTTATAATTATTTATATAATATATGTTTTTAATTAGAGGTATTTATATCAACAATATTATTTTTATAAATTATTTTATAGAAATACCTTCAATTAAAATAAAATTTTATTAAAATTTTATGAAAAAATTATATATGTATATAATATAATTCTAGTTTGGACTCTTTTGCCAAGAGCGGATTTAACTATCTATACAAAAGAAACAATATTTACAATCCTATATAAGTATTAGAGTGGTGCTATTCTGCCGCCTGAGTAGCACCGTTCTATTTGACCGTTAGGTCATTTTGGTATTTTTTTTTTCATATTTTTTAACATAGTTAAATATTTTTAAAAATTAAAAAAATACATCAATACATTAAAAATTACTTTCTTAATTATTAAGTAAAAAAAATTAAATACACAAGCAGTCAAAGTGAGTGGGCAAAGTGAGAGAGCAAACTAGCATTTTCTATAAGTACTATGCACTTTCTAAGAAAATAAATAAATTTTAAATTTTTATAAAAAATTAATTTTTTTTTATAATAATGAACTCATTTTTTTTTAAGGCAAGATAGTTAAATTATATTAAACTAAACAAAGAGGATTCTTGGTAGACAAAGCTACCTTAGTTACAAACATATAACATGTGAGTCTTTTCCACTATGAAAATCCAGAAGACATGGGGTATACTAATAATGGTTATGCTTCCAAAAAGACATTTTGAAGCCGCCCATTGCGCTATATTATGCGTACATCGATTATGATCTCGATAAAATTTTTTAATATACCAAGTCTCAAAAGATCGTAGGAGTATTCTTGTGTCTCTAACTATAGGTTCGATGATCCAATCATTAGCTTTCTCAGAATTTTCAATCAATTTAATAACAACTTCTGAATCACCACAGATAACTAATTTCTTTATCCCGTGTACTCTATCTTCTTCAATTCCTATGAACAGAGCTGTAGCTTCTCCTTGGTTGGCATTCTTGGAATTGATAAATTTGGTTTTACAAAAACCACCGAATTATCTGGTGTTTTGCACATTACAGCTATAGTACTACCAAATTCTTGAACTGCTACATCAAATGTTAAAAAATAATGTCTTGCAAGTATAGCCTTTTCATACACAGGGTTACAAAGATGATGTTTATTGCTCCATGCATTACAATGATCCCTAAAATTCTTGATGGTTCCTGTCACAAAAGTCTCAATTTTAGGGCAAGTTTGGGGGGTGAGATGAGAATTTTGTGTTTTGTTTTATGTTTAAAATATTATGTTTTAATATTATTATTGTTTTGAGATTTGAAAAATGTGTATTGGGATTTGAAAAAGTTGAATTGTTTATTATATTTTGTATGGGGATTTAAAAAATGTGTAATGATGAGATGAGATGAGATGAGATGAAAATTTTGTGTTTTGTCTTGTGCCCCAAAACTGCCTACAAGATTTATGAACAACTTTGTTTCTAAGAAGCTAAATATTATCCATTGAAATAATGACAAACAATTGGAAGTTGTGTTTCTAACGCATTGTATATTGAATTAGTTTCGTACGATCAGATTGGACATACGATATACGGATTGTACTTTTTCCCTCCAAAACTAAAAGAGAAATGCTACTCCACACATGGGAGCACGAGTCGCATGACTGGAAATTCCGACAGTGAAAGGTTAATCCTACACATGGTGACGAAAAATGTGTTTTTTAATGATATGGTTTAAAAAAAAATTAAAACTATTAAAACTATACATGAAAAAACAAAATTTCCCTTGACGGGATCCCAGTCGGGACCCATGTGTGGCTCTAGAGCCACACAAACATAAATGAAAAGACTGAGTGCTTGGTCACTGATAATTTGGTTCTTTGGAGGAGGTTCAAAGATAAGAGTGTTTGATTTTAAAGTAGCTGTCCTAACTGCCTGCATCTGATTCGTGCGTGAAGTCTGAGCGTAGCGAAATTGAAAATAAAACACTAAAAATTAGATTCAAGCAAAAAAAAATTCTTGGCGAATTGGTCTACATAGAATGTAGAGTCGTGCCTTTTTAAGCCCAAAAAATGCTTAATTAGTCCACAAATAGATCAGAAAAATGTAACTTTAAGTTTAATATGATATGTTAAATTATAAAATATTTTTTTTGTTACAAAATAGATGTATCTTTTTGTATCAAACCGTATATATAGAAGACAATGAGGATGGGGGCCTTATGGGTGGTTTGAATTCATAAATGAGTTGAGATGGTTTATGAATAGTAGAATAAAAGTTGAATTGTTTATTATATTTTATGTGGAAATTTAAAAAAGTTGTAATGATGATATGAGATAATTTGATGTGGGTTTTGAATTCAAATGAGACCTAGTGAGGCCGAGAGTCTCCAATTCTTAAATTAGTATCTTCTTTTGGAAGTTTGTATATTAAGTAAGAGAGTCTGGAGAAAGCTTCTTCGTACCTGAGGATTGCTATTTATACTATGATCCTAGGTGTGACAGATTGTGCCTGTCCCGTGGGGCCCATGTCCTTTCAGTTGTTCACACTCTCAAGACTCCTTAATGCAACGTGACTTCTGGAGGCAGCATCATTAATGCGGCATGGCTCCAAGGTTTACTTTAGTATGAAGACTTCCACCTGTAGCCCTTTTTTTGTTTGCTATTAGGAGATCAGGGGGAACCCTTTACATTTATGTTCGCCTAGTATCACAATTCCTCGTGAGTGGGGCATCGTGGGGAGGTGTCAGGTCAGCGTGTCCCATCAGTCCTTACTGTTCGTTTACCTTTTGCGTAGATTACTTTACGAGAGGGTTTTGTCCTTGGGTCAAGTACTTTGTAGAGGCCCACCAATCCAAATCAGGCATACTTCCTGGTTTCGATCGAGCTTGGCCGAGGAGTCTCACTGCCCACTGGCCTTTCGTGGGTGCCTCGCGGGCTTACGGGAGAGGAAAAAATCCTCTTACAGTTATTCCACAAATTTCTATCGGACCAACCCAATGGGAATTCTTTCCTTTGCCTTTGTCCTTGGTTTGTCATCTCTTCATGATTGCAACTATGGGGACCTTTTTCCTGAGTTAGGAGGTCGTGAGTCCCTTCAACTTCCACGTGTTGCATCTTTGACCTTCAGTCATACTCAAATGGCTTTTTCGTCATTTTACAGTATCTAACAACGATTCACCCCCAGCCTTTATTACCACTTTTATTGACGGTTCGGCTCCGAATTCAATCGCGTCCTTTCAGTTCCTTCATCATTAATGTGTCAAACAACTCCTCTCACGTCCGTGTCATTCGATACGCGTCGTGGGTATCATGTGTTTTTGTCGACTTTGTGGGGGCACATGTGCCCCTGCTGCCTCGTGGACCCAACCGTCACGTAGGTATATTTAAGGTCTTCCCCCCACACTGTTGGGGCTTACTTTGCCCTGTCTCTTTTCTTTAGAATATCTTGCATTCTTTTCTTCTTCTCCCAAACTTCCATCTCTGCGTTAAACCCTTTGTGCTTCTACTGCTCCACATCTTTCGTCAAATGTCTCCCAAGAGCTCATCATGTCCTTCCAAACCTGCCAGGTCTTCTAACTCCACTTGCTTTTTCGAGGAACAGGATGGCTCTGAACCACAAGAGTATACTTGTTTTTCATGGCGAGCGTTGGAGGAGGCAGAGGCAGATTATCCTGACCTCTCGGCATGTGAGTTCCTCCTCATTGACAAACTCTTGAGGCAGGGCGGCAACACCTGCAACTTCAGGTCAATCCAAGCGTTGGTTCAGCTGGAACTACAGTATAACAGAGTGAAGGGGTGGAGTCGTCACCTCTTCTTTCTGTTGGGCAAGGTATGAGAGTTTCTTATCAGCCAGGGCAAAGACAGCCATGGTGAGAGCTGACATCTTTTCGGAGGCTCTATTGGGTGAGGACAACCATTGCCCATACTTGCCCCCCTCCCCTCGACCAACTTACGTTTTGTTGACTTGTCCATTCCAATGAGGGTGGTCATCATCAAGTCCGTAGGCGTTCCCCTAGCCCCTAGTGAAAGGGAAGGGGAAGAGACCCTAGAGCATGTCCCCTCCCCAAGCTGATTCTGAAGATTTCCCCATTTCTTTGGGTGTTCTTCCATGGAAGTGCTCGTTATTCAGCCAAAGCCATCGCCACGAAAGAAAGTGAGGGTGACTGCGCCCCTCCCTCACGTCATGCCCTTGCACCAAGCTTGGGCCGATCTTCTGAGCACCTAAGTCTCACAGTCAGCCCCTGGGATTATTCTGGAGGCTGTTCCCTTAACCCCACCGGGCAATGTAGGGGCTGCGAGCTTTTTCTTTGGGGAGGAGCCTCAAGTCACGCCCTTGTCCATTGGCATTGACCTTGAGTGGGTTCCTTCACCCCTGCCTGAGGAGCATCTTGTCGGGGAGGAGGAATTCCTTTAGCGGGTTTCTATCCTGAAGTCTCCCATACTTTACTCTCCTGAAGCTAAAGTTGTCTTGGCAAGAGGCGAGGTATTGTTTCTTGAAAAAATAGTTGTATCTCAAATATTTATGTTTTGGATTACTCACAGTTAAAAATATAATCACATGAAATTCTTAAACAAATTAAAGTGCGAAAACAATTTACATAAACCCTAAATTAATTTAGGGGTTTTGGTATGGGTGGATTGTTTTATAAAAAAAAAAAAAAAATACCAAACATAAAACAACACTGTTTTGTCAAATACAAAACAACGTTGTTTTATGATTGAGGGTTTTTTCTCCCTATAAATACATATATATTTATAATATAAATATACATTATAGCAGGAAGGGAGAAAATCGGGGCGGGGTTGGGCCCTCTATGTCCCCCACTACCGTTGGAGAGCCAAATGTGGACAGAGTCACCTACCCCCGGCTGACCCTGCCAATGGGGGGGCTAGGCAGTGGGGTGTGGGGCTTCACTGCCCACCCTTGTAAGAAAGTGCTTGCATTGTACCATAGTGTAAATTGTATTTTTTTCTTCAAATATTTTTTAACCCCTTTAAATATTTTAAAAAAATTACGAAGTCATTAAAAAAACACTTCCTTAAAAGAAACAATATCGGTCACTTTTGGGGGCATCCTTCTTGATTCCCCAAGCATTTTCCTTATTCAATTGTCGTTTTGGTCTACTATTCATTCCAGTGGCGTGTTTTCTTTTCAGTATGAAAACAGTGTGAAGTTTTTAGAAAAAATATAAAAAATAAATGTGTATATTCTTGATATTTTTCCAAATAAAAAGAGTTGTTATTGCTAGTTGAGCTTTGAGCTCAACCACCACCTGTGCAGAGTTTATTCGAGTTATACGACGATCAGTTGTGCTGTTGAATCTTAGAAGAGACAAGTCAAGAGGAGGTTTATTGCATCGATTCATTTAAAACTTTGTAAACTATAAAAGGATTGAATTTCCTTAAGGAGAATGAGATTTTCGTGCCTTAGTCTACACTGATTTTGCCTGAATTTTAATTCATTGTAATTTTTATTTTATTTTATTTTATAGTGTGTTTCATTAATAGTACTTGTAATTTTTACTCACATACATAATAATCGTGAAAATTATAAAATTAAAAATTTATATTAAAAAATTAAAAAATAATAAAAATATATCTTATAAGTAAAATTATATGTATAGCATCATTCTTAGCTAATTAGTTAGATATATGTTTTATTAAGAAAAAAAACAAAAACAAAAACAAAAACAAAATCACCGGTGCATCCAATGCCCTCTTTCCATGTATAGTCTTCTTCATGCATGGAAGGTATGACCTAAAACCTTATGCAACGCCATGCCACTTGCCCATTCGGCCATTCCCATACTCAGCAGTAGATTATTTATCAGATAATGTTTTCAATCCCAATTCTTTTACGGGTACGATCACTTCAAATTCTCACTCTCTCTCTCAAAAACAAAAAAGGATCTGTAGATGGCTTTCTTTGCTCACTTTCTTGGGATTTTTGTAAATGGTAGAAGCTTTTTTTGCAAATGAAACGGCAATGTTTTTTAACAAGTGGAAGGCACTGCTGGTTGTAACTTGTACCAAGGAAACATGTTAAAAGATGGATAAATGGTTACATGATTAATTTTCACCATTTGCTTATACATTAATTCTTCAAATGTCCCTACCAACTATCACGGTACAGCACGCATTACATGCATCAACAAGAAGCAATTGCAGAGATTGGTTACTTCAATGGCTGGGAAGTTAACCCAGGTCTCTCTCCCTGTCCTGCAAATCCATGTGTGTTAAGTTTCATTGGCATGTCCTGGAAACCAAGGCAGTCCAGGTTGAAGGCACTGTTTTGACTCCGACATGTCCTGGAACAACACAAATCAAGAATTATTGTAACCAGCATTGCAGCACCCAGAGCATCGACAGCCACTCTGGGTAAGTCCCACGGATCACCTGACTAATAGTTGAATCCCTACCTCAGAAACATGGGGAAGCTCACGATGAAGTAGTAGATGGCATAAAATAAGGAGCCGACTTTGTGACCCCTCCTGAAAATGACTTGGGTGTGTACTCATGCACAGAAGAAGTCAGGATTATAATTAGTTTAGAGGAGCCACATATTTTAAGGCTAGAATAAATAATTCAATTGAAATCTCTTAGAAATACCATCAACAATGTGATATAATATATAAATAGAGTGATCAGTAAAAATATAAGAAAGAAAAAATAAATTTCGAAATTTTATTCTTCCAATAATTTTAAAACTTTTACGTGTACGCTTATCATATGGTGCAATTAAAAGAAAGAAGCTAAAGTTTGGAAACGAGTTAGATCTTAAAGAGGTGGACAAATTGTTGATTCCATGCCCATCTACCCCCTGCGCAGCTAGCCACCTGGTGAACTTAGGTTTCCCATTGTCAAGGATAGCTGCTGAAGCTTGGTCAAGAGTTGCAGCTTCCACTGCCCATGGTCTGTCAAAGCTAGTTGTTGGGTCACACTTGCTGCTGGAGCACTCCATTGTCAAGAATTGTGGCTGGTTGTTCTCTTAAGCTTCTCCTATAAAAGGAGATTATTTGTATCCTAATATTGTGTGGGGAAATACTAAAATGTCCATTTGAGAGATAAGAGATTTTGTGAGTGTTTGTAATTTTGTACAAACATAGTAAAATCATTTGTTTCTGCTCTAGTAGATATAGGCAAATTGCCGAACCGCTTAAATATTGTCTCTATCTTGTGTGTAAGTGTGGTTTTGGACGTTCTAGCACAACACAAATGACATCAGTCTATAATGGTAGTGTGATAATTTATTTTTATTTTTTCATTTAGGTCTTAATTAGTGGATCGAAGGTGCAAGAAAACACTTTAGGCGTTCGGACAGATAGTCGCCTAGCGTTGGACATATGATGGAGTATGGCAAATACGGTATCTCCGGCCCCAACAGTGTGATGAGTTGAATGGGTTTAAAAACAGACCAAGGGGCATGGGCTGGTTGATTTTGTGAAAGCAGTGGCTATTCAAGTGAATAAGCAGCTATCATATGATAAACAACCAAATGTCAACCGAGCTAATTAAGTGTGTATTGACATTTGAGTTAGAAAGCAATGTAATCATATTTCATGCTCAAGCGCTGGGATAAAATTGATCATTCGGTTCGATCGAACTTTTAGCAGTTTCCTCAACTAGACCATATTGATCTGTTCTATTTTTATGGACCCAAAACTGACTGGAATGTTTAGCCTGCTTTAGGCTCCGTTTGAATATAGAAATACTCTCAATCCATCTCATCTCATCATTACAATTTTTTCAAATTCTCATACAAAATATAATAAATAATTTAATTTTTTCAAATATCAAAATAATAATAATATTCTAAAATAATATTCTAATAATATTTTATTCAACTCATCTCATCTCACTATCCAAATGAGCTGTAGTTATTTTTTCGATACTATCCAAGTTGGTTTTTGTTTGAAATTGTTGGTTTTGTGGCCCAAACTTACAGTTTTTAGCACAAATTTCAATTGTAGAGCTCAAATATTATTTTTAGCTCAAATGTCAATTGTATAAAATATACTATATAAAAATATTTACAAAAAAAATTATTATACATGGTTTCGGTTCAATCCATTTTAGTTCGGAGTATGCATGCATGATTCAAGAATCAAGGGTGAAAAACACAGAACCTAGGCCCAAACCAAAAATTAAGAAATAAATAAAATGTAGACACATGAAACCGACCAGATTAGGCCGAAATGAACTGAATTGTGCAAAACCGGTTTGTCCAACCTCTTGATTTGATTTTGTGATTTTTTTAATCAGTCCCATGCACATGTCCTCGATAGCGTCGTATTAAAAAAAATACACAGAAAATAATTTTTGTAAAAAATAAATTAATAAATTGACATGGCTTGATATGCTATGTCAAATTATAAAATTATTTTTATTATAAAGTAGATTTAACATATCATAAGAAATTATGTAAATTTATAAATTTGTTTTTATGAAATCTTTGATGCACATCTCAAATAAATAATACAACAAAAGTAATGCTATATATAAATATTAAAAACTTTATTATAAGGGTTATGCAAACTAATGAAACGACCCCTACCACGTCAAGGAGTTAGACACAGTTAACATAACCATGATGTACGCAATAAGCTAGATCAATCCCACAAAATATTTATAGAAGATATATAGAATATAAAGATAAGGTAGAGGCCTAAATCTAGAATCAACAATCAACAGAACTAATTGGGTAATAACCTGCTAATCTAGTCTCAATTTTTAAAATAACAGAATATTCCCCAAAATAAGCACATATTTACAATTAAACGTTACAAAACAAAATCCTGCATTTTTTTTTGTTATTAGGAAACAGACATTTCATTAATAGGATAAAGTTTACAGACATTTATCAAACTAAATAGCTTGAGAAAGAAAGTCTAGAAAATAATCAAACCACATTGAAATATTCTCAACATTCCATGCATAACGAGCATGCTTGTGAGCTACCTTATTTCCTTCTCTATAAACATGTTGTATTTGACACTCTGCATATAAAGATTGTAGTTTCCTAATTTCAAATACCAAGGCCACCAACATAGCTACATCTTCAAGTTTTGCATTCAACACTTGCACTGCTATCAAACAATCTGATTCCACCACTACTAACTTGTGAATTCTCATACTCGCACACAGTTGTAATGCTCAAAGTATAGCTAGTAGTTCAATAGCTTCAACATTAATCCCTTCATCTTCAACCATGGAAGCTACCAAAGAACTTCACCTTTGTCATTTCGAAGCACCAATCTCACTCCTGCTTTATGAATGTCCCCAAAAATAGCTCCATCAACATTGACTTTTAACCAATCAGTAGGAGGAGGCTTCCTGCATAATAACCTCGAATCATAGGCCTTGGTAGCAGACGGATTTCTTTAAAAGAATTGTGCACAGATAAGGCATAGTCAATGACCTGCTTCACCTCAACTCCCTTCTGCTCATGCGCCATCTGATTCCTCCTCCACCAAAAACCCCAAGCAAGACAAAATAATAAAGCTAACTCCCCTTCCTTACCTTGCTCAACCACCTTCATAGCAACCTGCAAAATAGCATTACAGGCACATAAGAGTTCCATGTAGGGAAAATAGGCTGACAATAGAAGAGAGTATGTGCAAGATTTTTCACCCCTTCCTTACAAAAACAACAGGAGGCTTCTGTTAATACATGTCTCTTATACAAATTATGTTTTGAAGGTAATCCCTCTTTGCATGCCCTCCAAGCAAAGATTTTAATGTTGTTTGGGACTTTCATTTTCCACAAGGCTTTCCAGAGTTTCTTCTGCTGGTTAGAGTTTGAACTTTCCCCTGTAGTGCCATGTCTCTCCTCCATAAACAGCCTGTAACAACTTCTTACACTAAACTTACCACTCATCTCCTAAGACCAAATCCACTTATATGGTTGTTCATAGGGGTGGATAAACACTTTCAAGATGTCTGCAACTAGGTTTGGATTGAAGAGAGCCCGAATTTGTGCCACATTCCAACCTCTGGTCTGAGTATCTATCAAACTATCTACTGAAGCTTCTCTAAGGTCATCTCTAATATTAGTGTGTTCCTGCATCAAAGATTGGTGTCCAAGCACCCAAGGATCTTTCCACAACTTTGCAGTCTTCTCATCACCAATCTTCCATACACAGCCTTGCCTCAATAATTTCTTAGCTTCCCAAATGCCTCGCCAAGCAAAGGATGGATTTGTTCCTAGTCCAGCTTCTCAATAATTCATTCCTCGTTGCTTCCCTTCCAGTGACAGGTATTGCTCCTTTGTCTGGGGAAGTCCAATCGATGAAGACGTCTATTTAAACCCTAACCCGTCCTTCTTAGTCTACTTTCCTTCATCCCCTCTCAGTTTTTCAAATCCTTTGTGCGTCGTTTACTTCCCGATCCTCTTCATTCTTCAACCTTTTCCAGCCACCCTTCTTCTTATTCTTAATGGCGCCCAAGAATGCTTCCTACTCAATGCTTTCGATGGCTTCTACCAAGCTCTTCAATTTTGTAGTTCTTGTTCGATTGAGGAGGCATTTCAAATTCCATAGCTTATTATTTTCCATTTCTTGCTGCTACGTATTGTTGCTATGAAATGGACCGATTAAAACTACCTCTAGCTTGAAAGCCTTTTCATTATCCCTATGTAGCATATTTGGCACTTTAAGTATGGAACATTGAGATATTGGTGGTGGTAGAAATTGGGCTAACTTTCCTTGAATGGAAGATGCAATTCCTTCTGCATCCAAAAGCTGGGCAGACTTTTGATTGCTTCTGTTGGAATCTGCCATGATCAGATGTTCTTGGAAATCCAAAATAGTTGAGTATCTACTTCAGTAATCAATAAATAAATAAAAACAGCTAGGAAGATTATTTGGAGCGTTCTCTATATACGTCTAACAAAATTATAGCTTGAAACCATATTCAAGCAGTTATCCTTCAAAGTTTCTGTTTATACGTATCAACCTAAGCAATACAAGTGCACAGCCAAAGAGAAATGCATGTGCACAGCCAAAGAGAAATGCATGTGCACAGCCAAAGAAAATTCATATCAAAATAATATGTAAAACTAAATTTATGTAGCCTTTGTAACACTTAGTTATAAGAGAAATGTTTTCATGTGTTACGTAGTGCAATAGTTGGCGAGGCAAGGGCGTGAGATACTCATCGAGAAGGGAGGAGCTGCTTCCGGTGTAGCGAAAAAGGTGGTTGTCCCAGCGATGTCATATTGAGTGAAAAAAAGATGAGTGAGAGATAGAGAGAGAGAGATATGAGAGCACCGTGAGGGAGACGGAGAGCTTCTTACCGAGAGAGTTACGCGCGGCGACGGCTTGGGTGACTATTGACGGCAGCACGGATAGGAGTGGTGGCAGAGCACGGGGAGAGAAAGAGAGAAAGAAAGCGGACGAAGAGAGAGTGCTCGGAGAAAACCAGAATATACAGAAATGAAAGCCATGGGGTGCGACTTGAACTTACCAGGAGTGAGCAGTGGCTAGGGTGGCTGAGATACTAGATAATGGGTTCCCATTACGTAGCAGAGGAGACGTCCGAAAGGGTTGGTAGTGCAAAATTGCCATGTTTGGAGGAGCAACCAATTGCTTTGCTTTTCAGACCCAAAACAAAGGAGTTTCGATTCACTATACAGGTTGTTCTCGGCACTTTGATGGTGGTGCAATGGTATACGGCGAAGGATCTGGAGCTCCCGTGGTGGTCAAGTGGAGGTGGCGCATGGTGAGGAGGAGCTGCGATCCATGGAGATGCAGTGCATGCACAAGTTGCGTCGATTCTGTATGGGGAGGCGGCTTGAGTTCTGGATGGTGTAACGAGCCGAAAAACAGAGGGGCAAGAGGAGGTTTGAAGTACTGGGCACTATCTTACTATGGTGCATGGTGGCAAAGAAAATTGACGACACCAATGAGGTGGCTCCAGTACTCTAAGTGTTGCAAAACTGACGTTGGTGACCGGTACGTGTGCTACCAGCTTGGGGTGTGTAACATTTTGGGTGACCCGCTAGACATACATGGAGGCTAGTGTTTCGTGCAGTGGCTGGTAGCAGCAACAAGCCTTGGGCAGTTTCTCTCTGAAGAGNATATATATATATATATATATATATATATATATATAGGTTAGGTGTTTGGAAAACCCTAGAGGAGAAACATGAGAGATAGAACGTGCATGGCGTGGGTTCCTCACGGCTTAGCTTTTCGGGCCCATTTGAAAATCTTTGGCCCACAACTTCGATATTGCAGAATGTAAATTGGGTCGCTTAAAGTGGTCCAACAAAAATATACTTTGTTTTTCTGTCATTTATCTCATGGGTAGAGTATTTTTTATAAATACTATTGGTTCTCACCTCACATTCCAAACTAGCCTAATTCATTCAATAACTTGGTCGGACTCAATACCAACTTAAATAAAATCCACTTGGTCTAGAAAATATTAATTGCATTTAACCCAACTACCAAACTCAATACAAGTCGATATTCCATTATAATAAACTTTTAGGCCCAAAGCCTAATCTTAAATTCACTCGCTAAAGACCAAGTGGGCCTTTCATCCATAAAATAAATAAATAAAAATTTGCTCTCAAGCTTCATACTAAGCCAGGTGTTACATTTTTCCCCCTTAGAAAAATTTCGTCTTCAAGCTTCACCTAACATAAAGCCTAATAATCCCAAAATTCTAATGTTGATTTCCATACATGATCTCGAAATCCAAACCTAAAAGTATGAACCTCAACCATAAATCTACAAGAATAATAATTCCTCTATTATTATTATTATTATTATTATTATTATTATTATTATTATTATTATTATAAATTCTAACTAAACCTCACATAAAACTATAAAGAGAGCTCCCAAAATAATATTTAGACCACCTAATAAGCTCATTTAACAAATTCTTGCATCCTCCCAAGATCTAAATCTCAAACCTTGTCCGTCGTCTCATAAGAAGGTCTATAGAATAAGCATACAAAATCCAAAACCTCAAACTTGTCTTTCGGTCAAACTTGTGTATATACTTTCAAACTCTAAGCCTTAACTCATCTCAAATAATTTTCTAAAATCTAGTAAATAAGCCTACGGGGATCTGAAATCTCAAATGTCATAAAAATTATTTCTTAAAACTCGCAAGATCTAAAACCTCATATTTTGTAAGAAACAATCCATAAGTTTGCAAGTGCTAAAACCTCAAATATGGTCAAAATCATATCTGCATTGTGAAGAATAAATAAAGCCTCCAAAAAGTCCGGGTAATACCGCAACATTCTAACCTCCCATTCCAAGGTTGCATATATTCCAAATAATAGCTAAAAATTAATAAAAACAATAATAATACATGCATCCAAGTTTTTGTTTTCTAAAATTATTTGTTTATAATTTTGATTTTTTCTAAAAAGTTATTTTTGAATCCCAAGTGAATTTAGAAATTGATGCGACATTATCATACGAGATTGTCTAATATGGCACTAGTAATTAAATAATATATATATATATATACAAAAAAAAAAAAAAAAAAAAAAAAA
>QEOW01000834.1:909430-952525 GCA_003123825.1 Juglans hindsii
AAAAAAAAAAAAAAAAAAAAAAAAAAAAAAAAAAAAAAAAAGATTAACATTATTTATTTGTTCATTATTTAATGATATTAAAAAATAATAATAATTGTTGTAGACTTATTTTTTATGCATCTTTCTATCATGCAAAGACTCAAATTCGTGTAAAAAGTCGCGATAATATTTTTTGCGTATAATTACTTTCAAGTTTTTAACTCTTTATGGTTATAAAAATAATTAAAAATTAAAAATTTATTATTATTATTCGAACAACATAAGTTAATATACTAAATGTGCAAATAAATATCTTTTTCATTAACAAAAGGATATTAAGAGCAAAAAATGAGAATCACATATACTTCTCGTAATCATGGGGAGCCGAATGGACTTTTGGCTAATAGAATCCCTCTCTTTTCTTCGTGTACAACAAGAAGTTTGAAGATCTTCCTACATTTTAATTAGCATCTGTGTATGAGTAATTACACGTGTACAATTTATTTTATAATTATTTATATAATTTTGTTTTTAATTAGAGGTATTTATGTAAACAATATTATTTTTATAAATTATTTTTTAGAAATAGCTTCAATTAAAATAAAATTATATTAAAANATATATATATATATATATATATATATATATATATATATATAATTCCAGTTTGAATTTCACTATATATAAAAGTTGCGTTTTTCAGAGTCATGTTTCTACATGTAGATGACAAATTACAAATTCTTTTCTTTGAAATGAAAGTTATTTTTAAAGGTGATTCTACCGAAATGCAACTTTTATATATAGTTATGATTTGTCGTGGAATTAAACTTCAAATTTATTTACTACTATTTTATATAAATATTACACGTTTGAAAAATTGGCCCCCTATTAAAAAATGTTTGGTTCTGCCACTATTTGCTGCACCAATTCATTTGAGATTTCATAAACCAAAGAGGGGTTGAATCTTTTTAAATAGAACGAGATTTCCGTACCTCAATTCAAACTGGTTTTATTTGAATTTGAATTTTATTTTGTTACCATGTTTCACTAATAGTATTTATAATTTTTACTCACATAATAATACGTGCGAAGTGTTAGTTATTGATATGCTGAAAATTTAGAAAATCAAATTCAAATTTTGTATTAAAAAACTAATAAATAATAAAATGAATTTTATTGATAAAATTGTAAGTAAAATTGTGAGTATATATACTATATAGCATTATTCTCAACGTATTGGTTAGATACATGTTTTTTTTAAGAAATAAAAAAAAACCGGTGCACCCACTCTTGCCATCTTCCCATAAATAGTGTCTTCTTCATCGACGGTATGAACAAAAACATAATGCAACGCTATGCCACTTGCCCATTCCCACACTCAGCAGTAGATTATTTACCAGATGTTTTCTATCCCAATTCTTCTACGGGTACGACCACAATTCATATTCTCTCTCTCTCTCTCTCTCTCTCTCTCTCTCTCTAAAAAGATCTGTATATGGCTTTCTGTGCTCACTTTCTAGAGATTTTTGTAATGAAACGGCTTTGTTTTTTAAGAAGTGGAAGGCACTGCTGGTTGTACCAAGGAAAGTTGTTAAGAGATAGACCAATGGTTACATGATTAATTTTCACCATTTGCTTATACAATTCTTTAAATGTCCCTAAGGTACAGCACGCACTACACGCATCAACAAGAAGAAATTGCAGAGATTGGTTACTTCAATGGCTGGGAAGTTAACACAGGTCTCTCCCTGTCCTGCAAATCCATGTGTGTCAAGTTTCATTGGCGTGACCTGGAAACCATGGCAGTCCAGGTTGAAGGCACTGTTTTGACTCTGACAAGGGAACAATAGGTCCCAGAAACAGGCGCCACAAATCAAGTATTATTGTAACCAGCATTGCAGCACCCAGAGCATCGACAGCCACTCTGGGTAAGTCCCACGGATCACCTGGTTTCTCATCAATTCTGCACATATAGATGAATTACCATCAGGAAAGGCAAATATAATGTTGAAAGGTGAGAATAATATACAATTTTTTTATGAGAATCCCATGTATAATTTTTTTCAACACTAAGGTATTCTTTCCACTTCAGATAAATAGAGAAAATTTTCCAGAATATGCACTCACATTAGTCAAGGCGAGGAAGACGTTCCTATTTCTAGCAATGTGATCAGATAATGAATTTATGCAAGTCTTAGAGAAGAAGGAAACCTTAAACAGTTCAAATTGACTAGTAGTTAAATCCCTACCTCAGAAACATGGGGAAGCTCACGATGAAGTAGATGGCATAAAATAAGGACCCGACTTTGTACATGGATGAACGATCCACAAATTCATAATAAGGGAACTGCACATATTCAACATAAAGGATCATTCTCTATGCATTGTAGATTTTCATAGTAGTTTTTTTATACAAGTTGTAGACTTTCATAAGAGTAATGAAAAGAATAAACAAGAAAGTGTTTCCTCAATATAGGTTTATTCTTCCTGATCTACAAATATCCAAATTTTGATGCCCAATACCGCTTAAAACCAGCATTCTTAAGACCAAAGAGTCGGGCGGGAGGGGGGGGGGGGAGAGAAGCTCTCCGTTCCTGGTTCTCCTCTAGCTGGTGGCTTGCTCCTGTAGCTCGCTGGTTGGAGTCCTTTTGCCGCCCACGAGCTTGGCGAAACATGTACTACCAAGGTGGGGTGGACAACGTATGTAGTTAGCCTACCATCTGTGTGTTGATGAGCATCTATCAGTATTTTAAGGATTTCTTTTTCATAGGGGTACCAAAGCCAATCCCAGGGAACAGCCAAGCTTCATAGGGTCTTTCTGTCCAAGTGTAGGTAGTCTGCATTTTCACAGACATGTCTATTTCACCAAGTCTCTCTCCGAGACCGTGCCCAGATCGTTACGCCTCTCATGCAGGTCGGAACTTACCCGACAAGGAATTTCGCTAGTAATCATATTCAGTGGGTTTGGATTCTTAGATTCCTGATACCATTGATAAGGCTGTAGATAATGTGCATTGTGAAGAATATATAATGCCTCCAAAAAGTCCAGGTAATATCGCAACCTTCTAATTTATCTACCTTTAACCCACTCACATTCCAAGGTTGCATATATTCCAAATCTATGTAAGGTTAGATGAAAGATCTTGATAATAAAATGGAGCGAAAAAAGTGTCATAGCATACATTGGAAATGGCTAAAGTCTCGAGGTATGCTATGAAATAGGCAAGTGCCAAAATCCACGCAGCCTCAGTAATCCATTGAACTTTCTCTGGAAAGTCAGCAACAAAATGCCGAAGTCGGCGAAGTGTTATGTTCGATGTAACGTGATAAAACAGAAAGCAAACATGTGTGAGAAGGAAAGTTGTGTGTGGTACCTGCAAAGAAACAAATTAATTTGTTAGAAATGATAATATGTAGTCAGACGATTTTCTGTTTCGTGGCTTACATTGTTCATCTTCCATGATGGAAAGGTATAAGAAGCCCCCAAAACTGTGAAGAAATAGTGGGTCCAAAAGTAATTCCCCACATAGCTAAAGATTATAATCCAGAGGCTGGCCTGCCAGGAAGATAAGTTTTAAGTTTAATACAAAGAACAAGTGCAATACAAGAATGAATCTTCAGGCTACCTTATTACGAGGCATGTATGCAATGAGAGTGGATTGAATAATTATAATAAGCAGATGAGTGATAACCACCATTCAAATGCCAAAGAATTCTTGTATAAACCTGGCCGCGGCGTGTACAGTTAAATCAATCCAGCTTATAGTCTAATCAAAGTCGTGTTCAATGACATTATTTCCCATCCGCTATATGGCAATTACTTATCAGTGACAAGACAATTTATCTCTGACAACTCAACGCATTGAAATAACATATACAAATACCATTTTCATGTAATATTCCTTAGTCCGTTTAAAAGCTCTAACTCTAAAAAAGAGCTTGAAAGTATTAACCCAACACAAACATATTTCACCAAATCGTTACATTAAAAACTATTTGTGCTCAATATGTTTAATTGTAAGGGTTCCAGAAAACCATACGAAAATAAAGGTTAAAGAAGAATTCCCTCGATAATCACATCAAAACTTGAAATCCCTGCAGTTAGATATTCTTCTCAAATTCTTCTATCAACTACTGGCTTTCAAAGATAAGAGAGACAGGAGAAGAAACAGCTGATACTTTTATCATGGCGTGATCATACAATTCTATCGGAAAATCATGGCTAAAAGTCATCTTCGAAAGGAATGCAAGCTAAGCACGTACTTAACTTTACATATTCATATCAAGTGCAATACAAGCTTACAAAAATTTAAGGCAAGTCCATCAAAAAAGTTCAGAATATCATTTATGAAAATAAATCACAGGTAGTCGAAAAGATGCACGACCCAGATACAATATTCATTGTTCTGTAACCTTTTTCATTAACATGACGAGTATAACCAAACAAGAAAAAAACTTGCCTTGACCCAATAACGATCCTTCCAAAATATAAGTCCATCTGCCTGCAAAAAAACACCCAAGAAAAAAAATATGAGCACAAAAAAGACTATGGTTTACCTCCATTAGGCATTGCAACCACCAAGAGATGGCTTTGAGCAACCTACTACCATTCCGTACTGCTTTTTAGCCTAAGTCACAGTTAACCTAGCTTTTATTAGATTTTTGAAAACGAAAGCTTACAAATGAGAAGTCAATAAAAAACCAATTTATTCCCTACGTAAACCTGAATTTGATCGGCCTGTGCAATTTCATCTAGAATAAAGATATTACCTCAGCTAATATTATAAAGATGATAAAAGCCACTGTGATATGTAGCCCAGCAACCATTTTCAATAGATTTCTCCACTAAAAAGGAGGGAAGATCATTTTATGTGGTCAAATGAAGAATGTACACATAAAAAAGTAATTCAAAATTGTGGAAATAAAGTCAAGAGTGTACCTTTCCAACATATAGCACCGGTATCAAGAACGAAGGAACTGCCGAAATCAAACCCAGAACTAGATACTCCAATTCGGTAAAGCTCTGTCAATCACCAAATGGTTCTTTTCAAAGAAAGTTTGATAGATTATCACTGAGAAAGAGCGAGAGAGAGACTAAAAATGGACAACGCCCGAGTTGACTAAAAGCCCATTACTTCCATTTTTAATCATATGCAAAATGCAACTTAGATTAATATCGACAAATACGTATAAACATGGAATGGAATTGGTCGGCAATGATTAGAAGGTTCAAAACCTCGTAGAGCTTGTAGGGTACGACGATCCCTAGGCAGAGGGTGAGCCAAAAGGGAGTGTAGCAGAGGAAGAATAGCTCGCCCCATCGCTTGCTCTGGTCAGGAGCGAGCCATAAGCTCGAATACGGACAAGCCGGTTCTGACTCCGATTCCGCACCTATATAAACCAATTGCCAAACGGAAGTTGTTTCATTAGGCTGGGATCAGCATTAACCAACCCTGAATATTAATTCAGAGAGAGAGATAGCTAAGAAGTTGAAGGCAAGGAGATTGTGGAAATTACCGCCCATTCTGGGTATTCGGATCTGGGTATTGGAACTGGATGCACCGTTGGTGTCGTTAAGCACTAAGCAGGATGTGAAGTGTGAACTGCGGTACACTGACGGAGATTAGATTAGATTGAAGTGTACAGAAGAAGATGCGGAAAGGTTAGTGAAAGTAGGCTTCTTTAGTTCTTATCCCTAATTATTTCCCAAACTAGCATTGTTTCATTGGGCGAGTGTTTGATTTTTGTGAAATAGTAATGAAAAAGACAAATTATATAAATAAAATTTTGTTGGGATGTAGTATGTGTTGGTATTTATGAAAGTAAGTTGATAGATATAAGAATTACCTTAAATAAAATTTGTGTGAAATGCATGTTTTTAAGGAATAAATATAGGAAGAATTCTAATATCAAATCGGTATGAAAAGTATATTTAATAATGTGCTTACATAACATAATTTGATTTAAAATATAAATTTTAAATTTTAAATTTTACAAATCAAATCTTATCATTTAAATTATGTGGATTGTATACTCTACACATCAATTTTAAAATAGAATTAACTCATAAATATGGAGACTATCTCAACGTACCATTAAGTTTATAGTCATTTCCAAAAATGCTTAATTTTGGTAATTATCATCTTAAACTACTAGAAATTTACAATCTACCCCACCATTTGATAGAAAATTTCCTTGATAAATAAAATTAAAAATAATAAAAAAATACAACACATAAAAAATCAAATCTTTTAAAATAATAAAGAATTAAAAATAGAAAAACTAATAAATTTTTTTTTTTTTGAAACAAAACATGAATTCTTTATAAAACTAAAAAGTGGGGAATTTTATAAAATCTTGCTAGCTTTTTTAAATTATTTTTTATGTTTGAATTTTGTAGGATTTCTAGAGTTAATTTTTTTCTTAAAATGGGCTCATTGCAAACTTTTAAATAGAATGGAGTATGATTGTCAAAATCAGTTTGAGAGTGATTTCAAATTAGACGTTAGTCCAAGAGAGGTTTGTATATTTCCACATTTTTCTAATTTTCGTAAAATTTGTTTTATTTTGTACTTTTTTCCTGGAAACTTACATAAACATAAACGATTAGATGAAAGCCTTTTTTTAAAAAAGGAAAATTGAAAGCCTTTTCATTTTCAAAAACGTGAAAGCCAAACATGGTCTCCCTTGTTTCTTACAAATTACAAATGTTCAAGGATAGATTCCTTGCGAAATTCTGACTCTCTCTTCTTTGTTTTTACAGCTTACGTTAACTCATTTCATCTCATCTAATTATTATAATTTTTTTAAATTTCTATATAAAATAAAATAAATAATTTAACTTTTTTAAATCTTAAAATAAAAATAATACTAAAAATATATATTTTAATAATATTTTATTCAACTTTTAATTTTAATCTTAATCCATATAATCTAATCTCATAGGTAAAAACGAACGAGAAATGTCATACTCTGGTTCCGGCGATTTAGGAAGTGGTTATATTAAGAAAAACCTCTCTCTTATGGGTTTCTAAGCTGAGAGAAATTTCTATCACTCAGCGGTGAAAGTTACTAGTCTGCTTTTGGGCAAGTACTTTTCTTTTGGATTATTTCTGGGAAGTCTGTTTTTGTCGAGATGGCTCAAGATCTGGCTTACTTGAAATGGGGAAATGAGTGGCCTTGTTATTCGGCTTCTGTCCCCAGGGCTACGTAGGTTAGGGTATTGTTTGATTGTGCAGGGATAGAATGGTCTTTGTGTTGTCATTTAATGGGTCTCTATTGTGATTTTAGTAAGACTGAGTCATGGGTTACGTGGGCCACGTTGGGCCAAGTGGGTTAAGTGGGAAAGTTAGTTTAGTCTATTCAGTCATTAGCAGTTATTTATTTACTTTGTCTTTAAATATTCGTTTAGGATTAATATGTTGGGTTGCATAGGGAGCCTTGTTCGTGAGCATAAAAGGTGTAATCTGTGAGTTTGCTCGACTATCACTCAATCTAGAGTTTGAGTGAAGCTCAACTTGTGAGTTCGCTCAAATCTCACGCAACAATAGACTCGAACGAGACATAAACCCTAGTATTCATTGGTTGTTCGCTCAAGGCGCGCTAAGCACGTAGCTCGAGCGAAGAACGTAGTTTTGCCAATTAGGATTTTCAATGCCATTTTCTATAAATATATAATATTTTGATTTCTTGTACACATTTGTTAGCAATTTTTAGAGTGAACAAAAGAGGTAAAATGTGAGTACATATTGTGAGAGAGAAAAAAATCCCTAGAGTGAGTGAGTTAAGATTGTGTGATGTAATCTCCTTTCTGTGGAAGTAGGTATGTTGCAGAACCACGTAAATTGTGTGTCGTTTGATTTTGATTTTTGTTTTTTTGTTTTTTGTCATCGTTGGTGTGTGTGTGTTTTTCACAACAACTGGTATCAAAGCCAGGTTCGGGTCCGAAGGAGAACGATGGTTGGAGACAAACTAAAAGCACCCAGATAGAGAAGTTCGATGGCACTGACTTCATGCATTAGAGGATGCAGATTGATGACTATCTTTATAGGAAGAACTCCATCTTCCACTATTGAGAAAGAAGTCGGAGAGCATGGACGATGCTGAGTGAAATCTATTGGATCGACAGGTTCTGAAAGTTATTCGGTGAATCTCATGGCGGTTTTGTCAAGTATGTATGAAAAATCGTCGGCAAATAACAAAGTGAATTTGATGAAAAAGTTGTTACATATGAAGATGCTAGAAGGTATGTTTGTGGCTTAAGTCAACACTTGAATGACTTTAATATGATCACAAATCAATTGTTTTAAGGAGAGATTGAGTTTGATGATGAGATCAGAGTGTTGATTCTGTTGGCATCGATGTCAAATAGTTAGGAGGCCATGAGGATGGCGGTGAGTAGTTCAAACGACAAGATGAAACTGAATTACGATGACGTACGTGACATGATTCTTGAAGAAAATGTACGAAGAGACTCTGGTGAGTTCTTGAGCTCGGGATTGGCCTTGAATGTTGACAATCATAGCAGAAGATATGACAGATCAAGCTCCAAGAACAGGGGCAAGAGCAAGACGAGATCTCGGCAGCAGATTACTTGTTGGAGTTGTGGAAAGCCAGGCCACATCAAGAGAGACTGCGAAATCAGATATTTTGAGCGTAACAATAGCTTCAGCACATCAAGGGTAACCACCATGCTCAACTTGTGGAAGCTATTATTATGCTGAAAATATTTGCAAGTGTAGAAAATCGTAACAAGTAGTAAAGTGTTTTAAAGAAAACGGATGTCGAACCCACAAAGAATAATTTTTGTTATTGAGTACTGAAATTTACTAAATTAATTACTATTTGGAAAACCGACTCACTTCAACATCCACACACACCCTTAGATCTCTTAATCACAAATCATCTCTCGATTTCATTGGGATTCAATAGATCGAATAATAATTAGTTAGAAAATTACAAGCATTACAAATAAGGAATAAACACTCAATCATAGAAATATTAAAAATAAAATAACTTAGAATATAAATTGTGTGTTCAAGGCTATACTACATCAAAGCTCTAAAAAATAAAATTAGTTCATAATGAAATTGAAAAGAAAATAATAGAACTAGTGTTCTTCATTGAAGTCGGTTGATAAAGCATACGGTTCTTGCCTCTACTCTCCAGATCCATCTCCTTGAAAGAAACTTAAAGAATAAAAACTAAAACTAAGAAACTGGACTCTGGACTTTTGGACTCTAAAAATCAAACCCCCTCCCCCCCCTCCCCCCCAATTTTGTGCTAATGATATGCCTATGTAGGGTAGAAAAGAGACCCTAACAGTTTCATGATTCCAGTCTAAAGCATCGTCTAACTTTTAGAACTTATATTGGCAGCCCTGTACAAGTTTCAGAATTTAGAATTTAGAAATCCTTATCAGAGACAAAGGTGTAGCCCTTTGAGATATCTTTTCAATCCATCAAGAATCACATCAATCGGATATGTGAGTAGAAAGTTATGATTGAAACACTAAAGTATGTCCAGTCCGTCGCCTAGCGCTTTTCGAACTCGGACTTCTTGTGGATTCCTTCTATGATTTCTTTCTCTTTTTCTTGTTCCAAATTACTTTCAAATCCTTTGATAGTTATTGCCCGCGATGTTGTTTAGGTTAGTCTTTTAAGTTGGTCTTTTAGACTGATCGCCCAATCTAACCGCCTGGAGTCTTGTCGCAAAGTCTGGTCGCCATTAGGTCTTCTCGCCTAAATCTCCTCAGCTCTCTTTAGATATCATCGCCTCTCATCAGTCTGAATCCGTAGTCTCTTCTTTTGTATAAAAATGCTATCATTTCGTACTAAATTTTCTCATTCATTCAAATCCAAGAAAATAAAGAAAAATATATAGAAATAAAATAAAAATCAATAGAATTTAAAGAAAACTAACACTTTTCATAAATAAAAGAGTAATAAAAATCATACAAAAATCACACTTATCAGCTATGTCCACTCTGAAGGGGAAACCATGCACCTGGGAGAAGAACAAGAGAAATAGAGACAATTGGTGGAAGCATTGTTACAACAAATTAACAACTTGGCTGCCAATTATGATCAGTTCGCAAGGGTCAAGTCAGTAATAATCCCAATTATGATCAGTTTGCAAGGGTCAAGTCGTGGATGGAAATCAACAATTTGGAGAAGGCTCTAATCCCAAGGGTCAAGTCAGTAATAATCCTTTGTTGATGGGAATGGGAGAATTCAAGCTAAGACTCTTAGATTGAACTTTTCTAAATTTGATGGTTTTGAATCAAAGGAGTGGGTTCTTAAGGCCCAACAATTATTTTCTTACTGTAGTAATCTAGATGATCAAAAGTTACAAATAGTTTTTTTTTCATACGGAGGGCAAGGCCCTTTTTGGTATTATTGGTTAATGGACTCTGGCTCAATCCATACTTGAGAGGAATTTGTGACAGCTATAAAGGTGCACTTTGGGCCCCTATCTTATGAGGATCTTGTAAGGGCTTTTAAAAAGTTAAGACAAACCGCTATTGTTGAAGAGTACCAAACACAGTTTGAAGTCCTATCTAATAGGATTAGTGGATTGACGGAGGAGTTTTGTGTTGGTACTTTTCTTAGTGGGCTGAGGGATGACCTTAGAGTTATTGTCACCATGTTTAAACCCACTACCCTATCAGCAGCCTTTGGGTTAGCTAAACTATAAGAGGAAGAAGTTTTTAAGAGAACTCGAGCATCTTTACCTAGAAACCAAATACAAACCCCCACTGCCGAAAACTACACCCTAAAACTCTCTGCCCCAACACCAATTCTCATATTACCAGCCCACCTAATCGACAAGACCCAAAGACCCAACAACAACAACTTTCCACCCCACCAACCAAACAGGAAACTAGCCATACCCATTAAAAAAATTACTCCAATCTAGATGCAAGAGAGGTGAGAAAGAGGGTTATGTTATTATTGTGATAAGAAGTTTCACCCAGGCCATAGGTGTAGCCATCCAAAAATATTTCTACTGGAGGGCATGGAGGAGGAAGAAGAAAAGCAAGGAGAATCTGAAGGTACCATAGCAGTAATACAGTAGGATGAGGCTACTGGGGAAGAGAAGGAAGTGGGTGAATTGTTAGGCATTTCCTTACATGCCATAGCAGGTTCTCCATCACCAAAAACTATAAGGGTGAAAGGAATTATTGACCACCCTAAGGTTCTGATTCTCATTGATACATGTAGTACTCACAGCTTTGTGGATCCTTATGTACTCATCAATACAGGTAGTATTCACGACTGTCAATCAAAGTGTCTAATGGAAATAGCCTTCCTTGCCGTGGTTGTTGTATGGCAGTTCTTATAAAGCTACAAAACCTACGGTTTAAGGCTCATTTCTACCTGTTGACCCTAGGAGGTTGCACTGTTTTTGTTGGGAGTGAACTAACTAAGGAGTCTTGGCTCTAGTTTGTGGAATTTTACTGACTTACTATGCAATGTACTTTTTAATGATGCAGTGGTGAAGTTACAAGGAATTCATCCATCAACGCCCTAGAGGAAGAAAATCATGTCCCTAGGTTACTAAAGGGATCAATAAAGGGTATCTGGTTGCATCTAAAATGAGAGGTTCTTGTGAAGTCTGAAGTTGAGATTGACTCTATTGTGCAACAAGTTGTGAAAGAATTTATAGTTGTTTTTGCTAAACCTCATAGTTTGCCTCCACCTCAAAGTCATGATAATAAGATACAGCTACATGAAGGCTTTAAACCAACGTGTGTGCAACCTAATAGGTATCCTCATTACAAAAAAAAAAAAAAAAAAAAATAGAGTGCTTGATGGCAGAAATGTTAAGTAGTGGCATAATTAGGGGTAGTCAAAGCCCCTACTCCTCTCCTATCCTCTTCGTCAGGAAGGCAGATGAAAGTTGCAAATATGCATGGATTATCATGCCCTCAATAAAGACATAGTGAAAGATAAATATCATATCCCTAATATTGATGAGCTATTAGATGAACTATATGGAGTAGTATTTTTTTTTTAATTGGATATGCATTATAAATACCATTAAATCAAAATTCTTCTTGCTGACATACACAAGACAGCTTTCCGGACCCACAAGGGTCATTATGAGTTTTTGGTGATGTCTTTTGAGCTCACCAATGCTCCATCCAACTTCCAATGGTTGATAAATGAAGTTTTCAAGCCCTACGTAAGAAACCTACCTAAGAAAGTTTGTCCTGATTTTCTTTGATGATATTTTAATTTACAGTAAAACTTTATAAGAGCATTTACAACATTTACGTATTGTTGGAGACTCTAAAATCTTATCATTTTTTGTTGCAAAGGCTTCTAAATGTATTTTTGGCAGCAAAAAAGTTGAGTACTTAGGGCACTTAATCTCTTAGGAGGGTGTCAAGGCTTATCCCCAAAAAATTTTTGCTATGTAGAATTGGTCTTTGCCCACAAATCTTAAGGCATTGCGAGGATTTTTGGGTCTCACAGGGTATTACTGATAAGTATGATTTTTATTACTTTTTTATTTATGAAAAGTGTCGGTTTTCCTTTAATTCTATTGATTTTATTTATTTATATATATTTTTCTTTATTTTCTTGGATTTGAATGAGTGAGAAGTTTTAGTGTAAAATGAGAGCATTTTAGTACAAAAGAAGAAACTATGGAGCCAGACTGACGAGAGATGACGAGGTCTGAAAAGACAAGAAGACTTACCCCTCAGAAGGCCAATAGTCTTTCCTCTCGGTAGGCTAGAAGATCAATCGCGAGGAGTCTAAACGATCAACTTAAGCAACAAATCTAAACGACATCATGGGTAATAACTAGAAAAGACAAGCAGCTTTACTGCTCTTTAGGTTGGCGAAAGGGTTCTATCATCCCGATTGAGAGTCTTTACTCTCGGTAGGTGAGGAGACCAGTTATATTCAGCGCACACGGCATCTACCTGGTGGGACCCTTCTGAGTTTCACAATCAATCTTCTTACCACCAAATCCTCCTGAACTCCATAATTCAAGCTGCTTATTACTGAATCTTTCATTTTAAATAATTTTGCTATTTTTGGGATAAATTGTGTTAACGGGTCGTATTCGTGTCGTATCAAGTTGTGTATATTATATGATATCGGTCAACCTTAACACGACCCATTAAAATAAAGAATTGACACGACACCACCCATTTTGACCCGTTATGAATTAATTAAAAGTATATTGACCCGAAACGACCCGTTTCATTACGTTTATGTAAATGGGTTGAATTGATCCAAATAATCCATTTGACCTGATTAATATAATTTCACATAAAATTTAAAATCACAATATCTCCCAAAAATTATAAAACTAACTACATAAGTCTAAAATTATAATACAAACAATAAAAACACAATCCATAAGAAGTGTGGGAGGTGATTGTGACTCGTGAGAACTGACTCAATTGAGAACTGAAAGATAGAGTTAGGAAATGTAAAATAGGATTAAGGTATTTTTGTTTTTAGGTTAAAAATGATATAATTGTAATTTTAAGTAAAGAATTTAACGGGTCACTAACTGGTTAAACGGGTTGACCCGTTAATGAATCGTGTCTTAACGGGTCAACTCGTTTTGACACGAACTCATTAACATCAAATCCAAACCCACTAAGTTCGTATCGTGTTCATGTTGGGTTATGAATCGTATTACATATTGCCACCTATAACCCACACATTTAACCATGTGTGTAAGGTTGTGCACCAGTCCCACATCCCGCAGCCGCAAGGAGAGCTGCTAATGGTATTCCAGCATACTATGGTGGACCACGCTTAGGTCGGTAGCTTGCATGTCCACCCATAAATTCGCATTGGTACCATACATTTGAATGACCATCTGATTAATTGTTCTGAGCTTATCTTACACTTGATCTTATGAAAACTTATATGTCTTATGCAACGTGTGATGCATGAAATGCATAATACATACATAAATATAATATTCAAAATGAAATATGATGAATGTCGTGTTTGCAAATATTATGACATGCGCAATACGTATATATTGGCTTCCAAATAATTGTCTTTAATAATAATAATATATATAACTAACTAACGTATACTAACCCTAATTTATGATCAATTACTTACCTTGTAGTGTTGCTTTCTAAAAACTTTTACACAAAATTGATCACGGTGTTGGACAGGGACGTTTATGGTTTTTTTTTTTTTTCTAAATAACATGTAAAAGAGAGATATTTGTAGAGAGATTTGGGAGAGGGTGATTATCAGTTCGAGTTGAACTCGATTAAAGAGTTTTAACGTAAAGATGACTTGTTTGTATCCTTTTGGAATAGGATGCCGACAAGTTTGAGTTCGAGTTGGACTCAGTCATGATCATTCAAGAAGAGAGTTTTAATTTAAAAATATGATCAAGTAATTCATTTAATATAGGATTGGCAGTGTTTAAGATTGCGTAGAAGACTTCAATCAGTGATAATTTTAAATTGAAATAAATTTTTAAGGACCAAATCTATAAATTCTAAAAGGAGTCTAACTCGTTCAATAATAATAAATGTGATTTAACCTATTTATTGTACCTAATTAAAACTTTTAATCAATCTCAATAATTTATCATTCGTGAGCTTATTCAATATGACCTATTAAATATAATTTAGATTTAATAAAAATAGATTCCATTTGTCTCTCACTTTGTTGTAAAGAGGGAAAAAAATTGTAAATAAATTGTGTTAGGCCGAAGCAGAACCCTCGTCATATTTCACGTAGAGGGCGATCTTGTTATTAGCATTCTGAGCCCATTTGGAGTACTAGCCCATCTCGTTAATTAATTTGTAGGAGAAACTCAAGTTAATCACTCTTTATTAAAAAAAAATGTTAAAGCACTGATATTTAAAAATTGATTTGCAAGAAAATTCCTCCAAACATCTATAAAAATATAAATTATATTTATCATCTCTACACATTACGCACTATATTTTTTTTTTTTTACCAAATATATTGTGTATAAATCACTGTTTTAAATACCGGTCGATACGGCCAATTTCGACCGTACCGGCCACTGGTCCAATACAAGTATTATGTATATTTCATACCGGCTCAAATACCGGCCGGTATCGGTCTATATTTCAACCTGTACCGGCTTGTATTTCGGCCCGTACCGGTCGATATTTCGGTTTTTAATTTTTTTTTAATTTTTGTAAACTACAAGCTCATTTTTTTATCCCTAATTCAAACTAGACTATTTATAATTTATATATATGCATTTATATATTATTTATTCATATATAGACTATTATTTTGGAATATACTTTATATATATTTATATATATATAATTTATTCATATATCAACTATTCTACATGAAAATATACTGGTACCGAAATATTTCGTTCCAGTGCCTTAACTGGTACAGCATCCGGTACGGTATTCAAAATATTGGTATAGATGATAAGTAGAAAAATTCAATTAGTTTAAGAATAATAAAGAAAAATAAAAATAAAAAATAAGTATGATATGTGATGTGTAAGAACGATGAGTAGCAAAATTAGTATAAAAATCATAAGTGTCTCTTGAGCACGTGACAAGCTTTTATTTTCGATATATATATATATATATATATCGACCTTGATCATATCTAACGAATCCGGATCTCTCCAATAGTCTAGGATTTTAATTTCATTAATCCTGGCCATTCTTTTTAAAATAAGCGGTCAGGATTTTGCGCGCCACGTCACTCAACCCCACCCCCCGATCTCTTATATATATCATGGTCGCCATCTTCCATTGTCTCTAATTTCTAGGAAATGGTGGCCATGCATTGCACATGGGCATGCCACCAACTTGATGATCTAATTTCTTCGAGTCCACGTACATGAATTAAAAATCTGCCAACATTTGGGTCCATATCATGTGGAAAAATTCAGATGTTTTGTCAATACAACAACGACCTCAGAAATTAATCGAAAGCAATAAAAGCAAACGACAACCATGCATTACCTTAAATATGAATTGAATATGCAATAAACAACATGAAAAAAATCATACATAAATCTCTCCAAAACACTTGGAAATGCAATGCCGATCGAATCTACAAGATGGAAGACACATGTTTTTGTCCATTCTAACTAGCATTAGTTTATCAGATGGCATCATTCTATAGGATATACCATTTCACAACTCATTATAATTGAATCAATAAAGTTAGATAACTCTTAGGGATTGGCTCAAATGGTATAGGTTTGGGATATGCTCTCTAAATTCAAGATTGAAATGATCTCGTTGAATGCAAACGGTCTTTAAGAACTGGATTTTCTCTTTAAATTATTCGAGACGAGAGATTGAAGTTAGTGAACAAAAAATATTCTTAAAATAAAAAATTAAGGTTTTAGTATACATCAGTCACTATTCACCCTCACATTTAATAGTTTTTTTTCTACATAAGGTGTGGGGGTGTGGAGTAATAAATACTAACTGGTGAGAAGAATTATTCAAAACATTAATGTAGTGTTAAAAAATGAAATAAATTATAAGGGTTGATTTGGATTCAGAGATAAGATAAGATGGTTTTAAATGAAAATTAAATAAAATATTATTAAAATATTATTTTTTAATATTATTATCGTTTTTAAATTTAAAAAATTTAAATTGAAAATTGAAAAAGTTAAATTATTCATTATATTTTATATAAAAATTTAAAAAATTATAATAATAAAATGAAATAAAATACTTTCAAATCACAGCCTACTCGTTGGTTGGATGCATTGGAAGGTGGCCCGTGAACTTGGTGGGGGTAGATAGATTAGCGGTGGAATGATTAGGCCAACAATGCATCGAGCTTCAAAATGTCTAAAAGAAACAAAATAAAAAGTGAGAAACAAACTAGCAAAAAGATAAGTAGAGTGGGGGAGACGGACAAATTGCTAGGCCACCGATGCATTGCATCTATTAGTTTTTTCTTACATCAAACATTTGTGCGTTTTTTTTAATAATTTAAAAAAAAAATACTTCATAAAGAAAAACAAAATACACGTTTGGTATCTTTTGTTGGGTGAGACTACATTAATCTAGTTTGAATGGGTTCATGTGTTGTGAGGAGAGAACTTGAGTTTGTGAAATGGGGCGTGAGATATCGGAGTTATATTGACGAAAAAGTTATGTTATATACTATACTTTCATTCTATTTCCTTCTTTTACACTATGCTAATATGGTATTACCAATACCGATCAACTGCAAATATATATATATATATATATATATATATATATTTGTAATGATAAAATGGAAATAATAAAAAAGATGAGGAAAAGAGAGGAAAATTAAGGAGGATGAAAGAAAAAACCTTGCTTGGATAGAGGACGAGAGAAACCTTGGGGTGAAAAATGGTGGAGAATGGTGTAGTCCAATGAGAGTGAAAGGTTCTCAAACAAAGAGAATAAGGACGTTATGTTTGTTAAAATCACTTCAACTCATCTCAAACTAATCATTAATATGGCTCATTAATTTCTCAACTTCTTATAAAAAGTTAAATCTATTTTAATCTATTCTATATATTCAAATACATATTTCAACTTATTTTATACATTCAAATACGTTTCAATAGAATTCACAAACATTAGATTTATGAATAATTAGCTAGATAGAATCTTAAAGTAGCTAACTAGCATCCAAATGCAACCAAAAGTAATTCAAGAGTTAGGGTAGACATAGAATTAATAATTCTAAGAATCTGAACTACTTTTTAATAATTTTATTGGCCGAAAGTAGCGGCCTCCAATATCCTTTTCCTTGATGCAATTTGACATCCGTACGAAATGTACGTGACAGCAGGATCCGAGCAGCCTCACATGCATTCATGAGCATCAAACCTAGTACGGCCTCATATTAATCATGTTTCCGAAACTGCTACAGTTATAATAATGTTTTTGACAAAAATGGAAAATCGATTTAAAATCTGAACTGCATTTTGCTTACATGCAGTAAGTGGGAGAAATATCAGCAAAATAAAGAAAATGCCAGCTTGTCCCTCATCATTCTGGAAGGAAAAACTCTTAACTCAGACTAATTTGTGCATCAAAATGCACCGATAAGCTGATGTAGACTAATTTAATGAAACGAATCGTTTTAATTTTAATTCAAGCAAGCATAGTTTTGGGTGAGATCTGAAGTTAAACGAATTTCTTCGTTCCACCTCTTTCCCTCGTGCTCTCTCTCTTCTCTATGTGCCTTCCATGCAAAAGTTGGATGGGTCCTTTCTTTATGCATTCAACGGGTAAAATTAATGCAACCTCTTTAGTTTCTCATTTTATGAACATTGATTTTTCTTTTTGGTTCCTTAAAAAACCATGACTACAAAATTTTCATTTTTTTATGCAGGTCGAAGAACTTGAAACTTTTATAAAATAGGAGGTAAAAAATCGATCGGAGTTGGAGAAAGAATTAAATGCAGA
Organism: Juglans hindsii; assembly: GCA_003123825.1. Lineage (NCBI taxonomy): Eukaryota > Viridiplantae > Streptophyta > Magnoliopsida > Fagales > Juglandaceae > Juglans > Juglans hindsii. Next base: position 927,828 of record QEOW01000834.1, read on the forward strand.
AAAGGAACAAATGAACGAAGTAATCATCGACATTGAAAAAAGGAAGAGCAAGCTAAGTTCATTGTTAGAACTCCAAAAAGAGCTGTCCGAAAAGCTCCAGAGTTCATCAATGGCGAAGTCACAAGTCGAGGTCCAACTCGGAAAGGCAGTGCTGACAAGGGCAAAGATGGTGAGGGATATCGAGGAGTTGCGGAGATAAAGAGATGTGTTCATTAGGAGGATCAAATTCTGCAAAGAAAAAAAAGGTCATTGGAATGCTTTCGAAACTTAATGAAGTGAGTTGTGGTTACAGAGAGTACAATGCCGAGGAGATCAGATTAGCCATTGATAACTTTTCGAAGAGCAAGAGATTGAAAATTTGGTGAGGATTGGACGAATGTGTATAGAGGGCTCCAACCTGCTTGTACCTAGAAGAATTGTTATCTTACAGAGAGTATATGGAAGAAGACCGTCACTATCGTGTTCTTTTTGATGTGCAAGATCGTGTTTTCCAAATGTTTCTATCATCCACTTCGTATCAGTTCTTTGGGATTCTATCATGTTTTGCTCTTTTTTTCTTTTTTTTTAATACAACTGACAACAACTTTAAAATATTAATTGGTACGCAGGTTGGTGCACCAACCTGCTTGTACCTAGAAGAATTGTTTTGAAAGTGTATTTTTTTTAAAGTGTGTTTTTTGAAGAAAAGAAAAAAAAAATACTAATTAGAGGCAAAGTAGAGAGGGTAAAGTAGACTACAAGAAAAACGAGTATATGTGACAAATTATTTACGACGAGAATAACTATTTGAAACGAAAACAAACTCATTTTAACAGAAAATTATCATTTTCGTAAGAATTAATTGATCACAAATAAATAATTTTCTTGTAATACAATTAAAACACAATAACATTGTCAGCCAAATGATTACATATATAGGTAGACTTTCATGACGATTTCCAAAACTTAAAATCAACAAATAATAAGAAGTAGAACAATTATATATATAAATTCTTTAACAACTTATATTCTCAGGTTTGATCAATTAATCTTGTTGATGGAGAATAGACTATTAATTTAATTACGATAAAGACCTGTATAAATAATGTTGATGGCATCAGTGTTATTCAACCATTCCCAATATCGTAGGAGCCCCATTGGAATATCTGTGATAAGAATATATTATAAATAATTAATATAAAATTATATCACTTTATAAATTAATTTTAATATATTTTTTTTTATCTATGCAGGATGCGTATTCAAATAAAAATTTTACTACTTATCATCCCGACACATCATACACCACTTATTTTATTTTTGGTTTTATTCTTTTTAAACTCATTGAATTATTTTATTCATCATCCATATACCACATATTTGGTAAGAGAAAAAAATAAACAAAAATATAATGTGTGAAGTATAGAGATAATAATAGAATATTTCTCAAATAAAATTATTAAGAGTTTTGTTATATACCATCTTACGTGTACGTCACACACCATGCATAATTTTTTATCTTTTTATTATTTATCTTTTGACAATATATTTTAATTCTATTCATCAACCTATGGTGGTGGGTGGTGGGGGCGTAGGAATGAAGTAGAATCAATTCTCAATGCCGACCATCACACTTCACTCGGCGTGAATGTTGTACAGCAGACGAAAGACTGGACAGCAATGTGATATAAATCAAGTTAAGTTTGACCACATGAAAAATACTAGTAAGTGACTATTTTAATTTGTTTTTAATTTTTTATTTAATAGTTAAAAAAGTAATTATTAATGTATCAAAAATATTTGTTGTAAATGTCTGGTGGAAACGGTTCTGATGTGGAGACACTTGATGAGAGAGAGATCGAGTTGATAAGAGAGAGCTGAGAAGAAGGAGAGACCAAGCTACTGGAGCTGGTGAGAGAAAAAGACCGAGCTGATAAGAGATGAAGAATTATTCATTTTAAATCTAACATAGCATGAACTACTGCACACTATATATATATATATATATATATATAGAAGAACTGTTAATGTATTGCTAAAAATTAAAAATAAAATAAAATAAAAATTTAGCGGAGCGGCAGCACCGCTCTTGACCACATTGCAGTCGACAATACGTACTGTTGAGAATCTATAGAGAATCTGAGGAGATCTTTTGGAATCAGACTTTTAATTCAACGCCCGCCTGGGACTTTGTCAACATGTTTTCCTGGGCTGCACATCTGTCAATTTGCGTGGCGGCTTATTACTCCTTTGCTCTTGCCTTGCTGCTTCCGCACTTGAAAGGAATCGGTTTTAACCCTAGCAAACAGTGTGCGATCGTCTTTGTATTTAAGAGCTCCGAAGGAGTTTCGGAGACGGACACAGAGACGCGCACACAAAGAGAGAGAGAGAGAAAGAGGTTTAGAGAGAGAGGGAGACAGATCTAGAGAGATTGAGAAGCTCTTGTCTTTGTATTAATGGATCGGTTGAAGGCAATTTCTCCTGCATGCACACCCGCAAGTCTCGCTTTTCACGCACCCCAGAGAGGTGCTTTTTCTTTTTCCTATCTATGTATATGTGTCTCTGTGTGTGTGTGTATTTCCGATCTATGGAATTTGTTTTGAATGTTGTAATCACACTCTCCCTCGGCATGTTAACACACGAGACAATTACTAATCTTGGTTTCATTTGGTTAATATTAATATTTAGTATTCTGGATCCATTGTTTCTGTTGAAAATTTATAGCTTTTTGTTACACCCAATAGAAAATTTCCTGCCGTCAAGACAGCAGAAATTTAATTGAATTATGATCATTGAGTCAATTTTCTCCGGGCTATCCTACGAAATTAATACAAATTTAAAAGTTGAATTGCATTTGCTTTGTTTGGTTCTTTAACTTGCAATTGGATTTGTTAGATAATGTTTTAACTGATTCTAATTACAGAGTCATTACTGCATCATGACAAAGTATTCTGCCCAAGGAAGAAGTTGTCATTCCCAGAGGTAGTTATATTAATGTCTCTTAAAAGTTAATATATGGTATTTCTCCCTTTATTTACATAAGTACTGAGATTACTTTGAGTTTTGTTGACAGTTGGCAGCCAGACCACGTGAGATCCATGGCCATTCTGTTGCAACTATTAGTACCAATTCTTATAACAATCAAGGTGAGTTTGTTTGGTTACATGTTTCTGCTATTATGAGGTTGTTTGGTTATATGTTCCTGCTATTATCTTGTTTTGTCAGGGTGCATCCCTAGTGGTCAAAGGACGGACTTGGAATGTTCTGTAGACTCAGACATCCTGGGTTCGATTCCGCATTAGGAGCTCCCCTGAATTACCCAATACCCGATTATGGTGGTTGGGATTGTGTCTCCTGGGTTTACTCTCCTGAGGTTGGTCCAAAGGTTCTTGCTTTGATGAGGTTCCATGTCATCAAAAAGAATTATCTTTGGTCGTTGTTTTCATGTTAGTATTTTTGTATTGATGGCACTCTAGCACTGGTGACTTTATAATGCTTTAATCGTGTGTTTAGAACCTAAAAACATTCAATTGACTGTATGAGTAATGAATATGGTATGAACTTTGGTGTGAGAGCTAGAAGTAGATTTTCTGGTAATATATACAGGAATGACAAATTTGATACAGGAATTTGATCAATATAAATTAAGGGTTCTTGGTCTTTACAACATATATGTCTTTCAAGTTATTTTACATGCACTTTTCAATATTTAACTTTTGACTTTGTGTAGCCTCTGTATGTGACGTTTTCATTTGCCCTTGAGATGCAGTTACTCAAGCAGTGTTGCAGAGTGGCAGAGAGATTGAATTTTTTGAAACTATAAAGAATGGAGGGTTTCGTGGTAAATTGAATAAGGTCGTTTTAGCCTACAGCGGTGGCTTAGACACATCAGTCATTGTCCCATGGCTGAGGTATGACTCCTGTTTTAAGTTTCATATCCCTGTTTTCTGGCTAGGAACATTCCCCCCGGTTCTTTATCAACTTCAAGAACCACAGATTATGAAATTAAACATCAAGTACTCTTTTCTTTAGCAATCGATGCCTAGTATTTCTTGGATCTTTATTTTACGATGACAGAGGAGCAGTCCCTTAAGATGACTTCTATCAAAGCATCTAGTACTGAATCTTATTACAATCAACTGTAGTAGATAACTATGCCCGATCAAATATTAGGTCTGTGCTGAGACATTTTTTGAGACTTTGTTAAATACTCTCAGGGGAAAACAAATTGGGGAGTGGATGCTGCTTTCTTTCCATTAGATGTTTTATGGTGCTTGGTTTTCTAACGGAATTATTTGCTTTCCTTTTTTTTTCTTGTATTTTTCTGAAATAAAATAAAAATATAAAAAAGCTTTGCTAACTTTTCCCATTTTCAGGGAGAACTATGGTTGTGAGGTTGTTTGCTTCACTGCTGATGTTGGTCAGGTATGATAAGTAGCAACATCTGCTTTCTACAAAATTGATTTTTGTGTTCCTGTAGAAGGCAGTTTCAGATGATACTATTCACATGCACCGGACCAGTTGTGTTGACTGAGTGCCTTCCTATTTATTCTTGTGGTTGATCCCATATGCTAAATTTATAGGGTATGAAGGAATTGGAAGGCTTGGAAAAGAAGGCTAAGGCCAGTGGGGCTTCACAATTAGTGGTTAAGGACTTGAAGGAGGAATTTGTACGAGACTACATATTTCCTTGTTTGAGAGCTGGTGCAGTGTATGAGAGGAAATATTTGCTAGGAACCTCGATGGCCCGCCCTGTTATTGCAAAGGTGACTCCATTGCATTGATAGTTTTTAAACATGGTAAACCTGTGGATTTTCAAGAACCATTAATAATACTGTTTGGAGCACTTTTAGAAGTCTACTTGATTTTCCAAATGTCTGCTCTTATTTCAATCCATTGTACCTGAGCAGATTTATATCCTCTATCAGTACGTGTGATTTAAATGAATTGAAAGGTTTTTTTGAAGAAGCCTTTTTCCTTCTAAATTTTCTGTTATCAGCTTTGTTTTTTAAATGGTATATTTTTTTGACTGATATTACACAGGCCATGGTAGATGTTGCCAATGAAGTTGGAGCTGATGCAGTCTCTCATGGATGCACAGGAAAAGGAAACGATCAGGCATGCCTTGTGATTGAGATCTAAATTCTATGACCTGTCATGTATTTACCTCTTACACAAGTAATTCTGTGTAATCAGGTTCGCTTTGAGCTCACATTCTTTGCTCTGAATCCCAAGTTAAATGTCGTGGCTCCTTGGAGGGAATGGGATATTAAAGGGAGAGAAGATGCCATTGAGTATGCTAAGAAGCATAATGTGCCTGTGTCGGTAACAAAGAAATCCATATACAGCAGGGACAGGAACTTATGGCACCTTAGCCATGAGGTAACATTCATCTCTTCTTTTTCCTATTTCCTATGGTATTATAGAACTGCCCACCAAGGCTTGTCTACAGTCATTCCTCTTCAGTCTTGTCAAAAGACTCCTGATTTTTGAATCATTGTATCTCTTTGGTTTGTGTTTGTTGTTCAGAAGATTTTGCAAGGGATTATCTCATTTTTGCTCTCTTCACCACCTTTAACTCTCTCTCTCTCTCTCTCTCTCTCTCTCTCTCTCTCTCTCATGTATATTTTATGCCATTAAAGGGTGACATTCTGGAAGACCCAACAAACGAACCCAGGAAGGATATGTACATGTTGACTGTGGACCCAGAAGATGCACCTAATGTACCTGAGTAAGTTTCCCTGTTTTATCTCAAGTTTAACCCGTGTCATCCGTTGTTGTGTATGATGCTGTTTCTAAGTTTTCTTTCCCATGCCCTCATTTCCTGCAGATATGTTGAAATTGGAATAGAGGCAGGTCTTCCTGTTTCAGTCAATAGGAAGAGGCTTTCCCCTGCATCTTTACTCACTGAACTCAACGAGATTGGTGGGAGTCATGGAATTGGCAGAGTTGACATGATTGAAAATCGACTCGTTGGTATGAAAAGCCGTGGAGTCTATGAAACTCCTGGCGGGACAATCCTCTTCGCCGCTGTACGAGAATTGGAGTCTTTGACAATTGATCGAGAAAGCATGCAAGTTAAAGATACACTGGCCCTCAAATATGCAGAGCTAGTGTATGCAGGCAGGTGGTTTGACCCACTCCGAAAGTCAATGGATTCATTCATGGAGAAGATCACCAAGTCTACAACAGGCTCAGTTAGACTCAAGCTGTATAAAGGTTCGGTCATGGTAACAGGCCGGAAGAGCCCTTATAGTCTGTACCGGAAAGATATATCATCTTTTGAGGACAGCCTGCTTTATGATCAGGCTGATGCTGCTGGGTTTATACGGCTGTACGGTCTTCCAACGAGGGTTCGATCGATGCTTAAGCGGGGCATCTAAGATGTCTGTCCACTTCTGTTGTCATTCTGATCAATAATCAACTTTAGTTGATTTTCAATCACTAGTAGTTGCTTAGGATTTGTGATCTATTTGTATGTTCATTTTGTGACATGTTTTAGTTATTCCAATGCCTTGATTCTATGTCATGTCTTGATTCTTAGACCTGAGCAAGTAATCTTATGATCATTGTGATTTATGTTCGAAGAAATTTATGTTTGTAATGTATTTGTCACAAGATTAAAATCCAAATGTTGTGTCGAGAGAATGAATATGTGTATATTGATTACTCGTCTATCTACATCACCATTGAAAACTTCTGCGAATGCTATAACACGTGATGAGAAGTGATCGACTCAAAGGCCTTCTGCCTTTCTGATTTTACCTTATTTTGGGTGCTAATAAAATAAATAAATAAATAAATTTATTTTTTTATATCATTTTTCCTTTAATTTTGCAGTCAAATTGATTTTCTTTTATTAGTCGAATTGAATGTTTAATTCAAAAAGAGATCCTTTGGTTATAAAGAGATTTTACGAGAATAAACTCATAAATAAATTGGTATGGCTTGACGTGGTATTCGGTGGAAACGCTAATAGCATATTCTTTTCAATGTCAAATATCATTACTCCCCGTCTCTATAAGCTCTTTACTTTCCATTCCGTTAGTTTCTCATAACGAACCTGGCCTCTCAGTTCTCTCTCTCTCTCGATGATCGGAGTAAGCCGCTTGAGCGGCGCCACAGTCGCCGCCGTTACGGCTTCTCCGCGCATGTATCCCTTGTTGTGGCTCGCTCGGAGCCGATTCTACTCTGGCACCACCTCAGCTGCTGCAGCTCAGCCTCAGGTCGACTACCTCCAAAGTGACCGAGCCGAGAACGAGAGCCAGCGGCGCCGTGATCGGCTGGCGTATGCTCCGATGGCAGACTCGGAGGGTTCGGACCTAAGTAGAGGGGTGCAGTGGGTGTTCATAGGGAGCCCAAGCGCTAAGAAGCATGTGTACGCCGATCGGCTCTCGAAGCTTCTACGCGTCCCTCACATTTCCATTGCCAGCCTCGTCCGTCAAGAGCTCAGCCCTCATTCTTCTCTCTACAAACAGGTCTCAGAATCTTTGCTTTCTCTTTGTGACTTTTGAAATTGTTCTTTTGAGTTGTTTCTTTACGATTTCCTTGTATGCTTATTCGATTAATTCAAACTAGTGGATTGATTATAAGTTTTCAGAGAAATTTAAAGTATGATGATGAAATTAGATTGCAAATGCTATCAATCGTGGGGAACTTGTTCCAGAGGAGATAATGTTTGGGCTGCTGTCGAAGAGGTTGGAAGATGGATATTACCGAGGTGAAAGCGGATTTATACTAGATGGATTTCCTCGTTCACCAACTCAGGCTGTGAGTTTGAACTTGAACTTCTTTGGAATGAATTCAGGCACTGTTTATTTCTTGTGTAATCGAATTTGTTAGACTACTTAAATTCCTGTCTCTTGAATTACGCAATAATTTATTTGGTTTCCAGAAACTGTTATGTCTTGACGTAAAAAGGGATATAATTTTGGATTTGATTCTTGACTTATACTTCTCCCCGGTATATAGATACTTATCGAGACGTTTCTTCCATACTGTCATTTTTGCACCTTATAAGAAACAACTGCGTCGATGACACTGCAACTGACACGTACAATCATATGAACTTGACTTTTTTGTAACAGGAAATCCTTGATCAACTTGCTGAGATTGATCTGGTTGTGAATTTCAAGTGCACAGAGGACTGCTTCGTGAATCACCGAGGAGGAGGTACTTTTTACCCCCCTTGAGTCCCGTGGGATAAACAACTTCCAAGGTACAAGTTTTTGGTATGTCCTTCCATCTCACTCAATAGGAGTGCTTTAATTGCTGTTGCAGATGGTAGCTGGAAGGAAAAAGTCCAAGTCTATGCAAAGCAGGTAGTCCTCAATTCTCGTAGCTCTGCATTTCCTTGCATATTGGATAGATGGCTCATGATCTGAACTTAATTATGAATATCCTGCTTGACGTGGTATTTTTTAAATGTTCATTACTTGTCATGGTTCATGCTGTTTTTGGCCCAGTCACAATTTAGACCCCGTCTGGATGTTGAGCTGAGTTGAGGTGATTTGAGTTCTTTATAAATAGTAATGAGTTGAGATGGTAGGGTGAGTTTTGTGGGGCCCACCTAAGATGAGTTTAGATATGTTTGGATGTTAAGATGAGTTTTGATTATTTATGGAAAGTTGGAAAAGGTTGTGGGTCCCTCGTGTAAAGAGTGTTGAGTTGAAAAAGATTGTGAATCTCACGTGTAAAGAGATTTTGAGCTGAGATGAGTTTAGTGATTTGAGAGTTGGGTGCTTGGATGTTAGACTCAGCTTAAAATTAGATTGAACTGAGTTGAGTCATAGTTAAATATGAAACGTGAAGGAATTAGTGCATTAGGGAGTAAGAAAAATCAAAATTCGTATTTTTCACATAATTTTTTAACCTCTGTTATTTTATTTATTTTATGCTAGTGTGATGCTAGCTGTCAGGCTGTAGATTGTTCCTTTCTTTCTCCTTTTGTTCCTTCCGGGCAACTGCACAGCAATGCACTTTTAAAGACACAGCCTTCTTTCTAATGGCCCCAAGCACTTACTTCCAAGAATGGCTTATAGCTATTCCTTAAGGCAGTTTATCATGAGAAACAACTGTTCCTGGAAACAGCCCTGAAAAGCTTGTACTACATTGAGATGTTCTTAATAACTTTTATTTTTTTTACGAGGATGGGTCAATGGGTTTTTTTCTGAGACAGGATGCTCATATTCCATGCATTTATAACATAATCAGAGAGGTGAATGCTTTTGATAGGAACTATTATTTTTTTTCTCCCCAGAGCAAGCCAGTGGAAGATTATTACAGGAAACAGAAAAAGCTTCTTGAGTTTCAAGTTGGCGGTGCACCTGGGGAGAGTTGGCAAGGGCTTTTGGCTGCATTACATCTACCCCATTTCAATGCTGGCTATATTCCATATGAACTCACTGCAGGTTTGGATAGGCTTTAGTTTAGTTCTAGTCATTACATCCATATTTTCACTTCGCTGTAAATATGAGTGATGCAATCGCTGACTTTATTGTTTCTCCTTTTTCTGTGGTTTGAGCTAAATACAAATTATACAATATAAAGCAATTTTAGGATTCTGAGATCATAAGAAAAATCTTAGGTTTGGAGAATGCATGGAAATGCGTTATAAAGTAAAAGATCATTATTTTAGAGATGCATCCAATGAAGTGCATTAGCCTTTCAATGGGAGTTAGTCAAATCAAACGGGGAAGTTTGTGGTCTCTCTCTTGTTTTTTCTTTTTATCGTTTCCATGTAAGAGTCTATAGCATTGTTTAGCTCCCCATAATCTATTGCAATCTCCCATAATTCAAATACAAGTTTTCCAAGGAAGAAAAGTCTACCATTGATTTGGGACTGAATTGATTCTCTACCACTGATATGACAATTACAGAAATACAAATCTGATCATATATAGATCGAGTTTGCACAGAGTTGAGTCACATCTAAAAAAGGAAGAAGAATATGATATGAAGAAGAGGATAAATCATTTATGTGATGCAGTGTCATGTCTTTGTTCACCATCAACTGTTGTTGCCTGAATTTGAGCTGCATACTGTAAATTCCAAAGGACATCGTCAATAGAGGGACGGCTGCATGATTCCAGAGAAATGCATCGGCTCATTATGGAAATCACAATTGATAAGGATTCTTGCGAGCAAGTGGCTTGCACAATTGGGTCAATTATACGTTTCCGGCCATCCTGGCTGTTCAAAGATGCCTGCAAAATGAAGAATCTGGTGTCAAGAATGTATTAAAACCAAGGGGAAAAAAAAAACTATCCACCAATATTGTACCAACTTTGCAGAAATTCTGGTTAGCATCAATTAGGACTGTTCATCCAGAACCCGAGAAACCGGATTCATCCGGGTTCCGGCCCAGATTTGACTCAGGCTAACTCGGTCAGGGTTTGAAATTTGAGTTCCGGTCTGGGTATACCCGGGTTTCCAGGCCGAAACCCGGATAAACAGTCCTAGGCCATCAATTCAATGCTCTAGAGAGTAGTGAGAATAGTTATACCAACATTATTATAGCATAGAAATGCACTGGATCAGCTAGTTTGTTTAGTTTTCAGGATTTTTGACACTGCGCACACGCTCATACACATTGATATATACTCAGCAGTTAGTCAGAAATTCAATTCATACCATCTCATTTAGCAAAAAGGACTCTCTTCTAGCACATACTGAAGATCCAACAACTGCCTCCAGTAAGATGAATCCGAAAGCATAAACATCATCCTCTAATTTTTTCATTTGCCTGAAGACATGGAAACCTCTAAAATGGTTAATAACCATTGAAGCACGGATTCATCTCATTAAAGATTAATTAGTAATTAAAAAGGAATTGTCTGCTCTATCTGGTAGCTTACCATGATTTATGACCTTCTCCTTTTGCCTAAAAACCAAGAGCACAAAATCAATAGCCAACCACCAACATCAAGAATTTATTGCAAGGCCCACCAATCAATAATCAATAAAAATAAGAAACCCTACCTCAAATTTGTCAGTTTCTTCCAAGAGAATGGACATTCCATAGTCACTCAACTTTGCCATCCAATGCTCATTGATCAGAATGTTGTTTGTCTTCAATCTGTTGTTGAAGAAACCAGGAATAACTCCAACATGTAGGAAGTGCACAGCCTTGGCAACACTGACTAGAACTGACAATCTCTCTGACCAGTTGAAAACCTTTCTGCAGCTATTCTCTACAAGTATAAAGCTGGCTCTAGTTAAATGGTAAAGCAAAAATTTACACCATTAATGAAATATTTATATGGAGAGGCCAATTCCAATGACATTTTAGTCCTTATATCCCTATAATAAGGCATTCAAAGGATTAATATTAGTATCAAATTACCTGCAAGATAAGTTCGAAAACTCCCGCCAGGAATATATTCTGATATGAGAAAGACATTGTTCACACTGCAATTATCTCTTCCACCAACATCAACACAGTGCCCCAAAAGGCCTACCAAATGTGGGTGGCGAAGCCTTGCAAGCAAATCCAACCTGAGTTTTAGATTTCGAAGTGAAAATTTCTTTGAACAAGGCAAACACCTAATAGCAACTTGGTTCCCATTCTCTAATCTTCCTCTGTAAAGCTGCAAGACAAAGGAGAGAGAGTTGAGAAGGATATAATGCAATAGATATAAAAGCTTAGATGGCTGATTCGATTGCTATCATAATTGATGCTCATAATGAGCAAAATAAGCTTGATTAAGATGACAGTCTAGCAGTGACGGTAGTAATTTTTACCATAGATTTCATCATACCTTTACAGCAAATTACAAATTTTAAACAGTACCTTTCCACATGAGCCTTCTCCCATAAAGGCAGAGCCGTCAAAGTTGTTTGTCGCTTCTTTTAACTCGTCTAAACTGAAAGACCGACACGCTGGGAGACCTTGCATGCCCAACTTTGCAGCCTCAGAAACAAACCCTTACCAAAAAAGAAATAAGGTCAACGTTAATGTCCAGTTGTTCAAACACAAAACTATCATTTAGCTTTCAAATTCACGCCATATTTTTGCAGTATTTTCCTCTTGTTAGTGGATGACCTACTTGCATTTGCTAGAAGCTCAGAGGAGAACCCAGCTGCCGAGCTATCTTGCACTGCGTTCTGCAACAAATGCTGCTCCGATGTCCCTCGAGGACAATAGCATCTCCACAAAAATAGAAATCCCAAAGCCAGAAACACCATAAATAAAACGATTCCTACAATTACACCCACTAAAATTCCAGCATTTTTGCCTTTGGATTGTTTCTTCACGTTGACGACTTCCTCACAATATGATTCTGCTGCATGCTGATGCCTTAGATCATTGGATAAGCAATTCCCCTCAAACTCAACCACTCTCTTTTCGGAGTTGGCCCTTAAACAAGAAGGCAATCCACCCATCAACCTATTGTTTGATATATCAACGAACTCAAGTTTGCTGCCACAGCTTAGGTGGCCTGGAAGTGACCCGCTAAGCATGTTTGATGCAATATTCAAATAAGTGATATTGGGCAAAGAGAAAAGTGCAGCTAGAGGTGTCCCCCTAAGAACATTGAATGACATATCCATGTGTTGGAGCTGACTTAACCGGCCATATTGCTCAGGAATCTTACCAGAGAAGGAGTTGTTGTTGAGGAAGACCAAGACGACTCCTTTGGGCATTTGAGGTAGCACAGAATGTAATTTGTTTGCACTCAAATCCAGCACACGTAATCTATTTAAGCTACTGAGATGTGGCAATTCCCCAGACATGTCATTGCTTGAGATGATAAGATCTGTGAGAGTGGGGATACTCAAGATTGAAGATGGAAATGGACCTTTAAGCTGGTTGTTCCTCAAGCTTAGAACTGTCAGATTAGATAAGGAATCAAACCAAGTGGGGAGGGAAGTATTAAAGAAATTGCCGTCCAGTTTGAGAGTTTGAAGCTTCACCATTGTACAAATCTTATAAGGAATTGAACCAAAAAGAAAATTTGAACTCAAATCAAGGTGTTCAACTGAAGACAGTCTATGAATTTTGTCCGGCAGTGGACCCCAAATGCCCAAAGATACCAGACTAAGAACTCTCAAGCTGGTTAGCCTTGCCAGGGTGGCCACGAAAGAATCCATGGAGAAGCTCTCCGACAAAGTTTGATTGGGAATTGCAAACCCATTGAAGTCCCAAACTGTTGTAGCCTTATCACCCATAATTCTGAGCTCAGTCACAAAATTTTCTTGGCATGTGATGTTAACTTGTACTGAAGATAAAGAGCAAAAATCAATGGTATGATCATTCCGAATCTCCAATTGCTTTGGGTACTCTAAGTGCTTTCTAAGCTGAAGAAGGACTTGGGTTTGAGAGGATTGCAGTTGATGAGTACCAGGAACATAGAAACTCCATACAAAACAGAAAAGCAAAAACAAGCAACACCACCCCTTTGAAACCATCCTTCTATTGTCAATGATTCATGGTGTCAGCAAACAACGGAATGAGAACCCCTTATAACCTGTCATTTAATAATACACAAAAGCAGGAAAAAGTGTTATCATTGAAACGTAGACTGACCTTGAAAGATCAAGCAGGGTAGTGGCGTGGCAGTTGATATGGAAAATCTTGGGTTTTCTTTGATTTTAAAGAACATCCGGTAAAGTAATACACATGTAGGAGCTGCCAACTTTACCTCCCAATCTCAAAGAGCAAGTTTTACGGCAGTTGTCAAAACAGAGTGAAAACAGAGACTAATGAAAAGAGATCTCTACGAGGGAAATGTCGGTGACGGTGATGCATTGCGTAACGAAGCAGGGAAAAGACTCGAGTCAAATCTGTTACATTGCCTGTTCCTGTCGTAGACTTCCATGTTCCAGCAGAAGATTTTTTAATGCTGTCCTTGGCTTTGTTTATTCGTTTTTTTTTTTTTTTTTTTTTTTTTTTTTTTTTTAAGCTCGTTTCATACTTGCATGTAATTTAAACAAAGTGCTTCTTTGCAAGTATATATTTTATTCCATTAAATTCTTAAATGTTTGTTTGTTTTTTTTTAACATATGTAAGATAATCCAATCAATGAAGGATAACCAGTTGAAGGACAGAATGGTAATAGCAATGCATGTCCTTGGAACTCGAGGATGCTGACTTGTCATAATTTGACAGGCTGTCCAATAATAAAATGACATCGGCAGAGGCTCATTTAACCCATACAGTCCGGCTTCTGTATGTTTAAGCAGTCGGACATGCCAGCAGACACTCGTTGATACCTCTATGATTTGCAGTTTTAGCTCAGATGGCAAAGGGATTTGGCCTGGCTCAGGCTGGCACCATATCCATCCACTGCGCTGAGCTGTCTTTGCACAAGTGGCATTTAAGAAGATAGAAGTGTTAGATATTATTATAAGTTGTATAAGTATTGTGTATTTTTAAAAAATAGAGTTTCTTATTAAAAAGTTAAAATTTTTATTTAAATTTTATATTTATTTAATTTTTTAAAATATGTTATGTTTAAGCATTCTGCGACTATAAATATCATATATTAAAAATATCAAAAACCAAGGCCAAGTCTAACTACTCGAACATGAGGTTGCGAGCTATAAGCACACATTTCTTATAGCTGAGCTCAAGCTCAGCATCACTGAAACCCAAGGGTGGCATAATGATTCATATTTTTAGAACTATTGGATTGTGAGAATTTTTTCACTGACTTATCCAAAATGCATCTATGAAACACTTCTTATCAAGAACTTGTGCACCACTTTCTCCCAAACACCCCGTGCTAATAAAAGAAAAAAATGTTAATTAATTATAATTATTACAAATTTTTCAAACTTCTAAATAAAATATAAAAAATAATTCAAATTTTCAAATCCCAAAAGAAAATTTAATTATATTCTATTAATATTTTATTTTTATCATATTTTTATTCAACTTTTTCTCTTTTATTTTTTAAAATTTCATAAAATATCTTGACTCAAATCATTTCATTACTATTCACAAATTTCTTATCTCGTTTGTGTATAAGGCATAACTCAACTTATTGTTTTATATTTTGGCTCTAAAAGACATTCCAGCGATTCCATGTGGTAATAGATCGGTTTCAAAGGGACATGTGCGGTGCATACCAGCATCAGAGCACATGCCAGGCTTCATCCCGAGTGATCCAGCACAAACGTTAAACGTCCTCATTCCTCAAGCTTTAACCATCAAGAATTATATTGCCATTTTAATTTAATGCCAAATTAAACACTTAAAAGCGTGAGTGTTTGAGATACTGATTATGTGAACCGGCAGGCAGGGTTGTATATGAACCCCCAAAGTGATGAGGAACATAGTGAATGCATTCTACCGACGACAATTTCATCCGTAATGTTTGGATATGGTTGCCAATAAACAGAGTAAGAGTAATATTAAATACAGTTTTACGGTATATAAAGCTCTCCGTGCTCCCTTTAAAAAAAAGTGAGATTTATTATTAAAAAATAATTTTTTCATGTGAATTATAAATTTATCTATTTTTTTCAAAGAAAGTGTGTGGCTTGTATCCCTATAACTCCAAAAAGTAATGCTAGATACAGTCGTGGATTGCACAAACGCCACACATTCATTTTGAAAAAGAATGAAATTTACTATTAAAAGAAAAAAATCATGTAGAACCTATATTTACTGAATTTTTTTAAAAGAATTGCTCAATACTTACATATTCCACGATTGTAAATACCGTATCTCACACAATAAATCCAGCTTTAGGGAAAGACAAATGATTGAAAGTGAAAATATGGAAAGCACGACATACATGCATAAACGAAATCAATTGATTTCCTCTATTGTCTGGTCAAATTGGATAATCCGTTGAGGAGAAAGATTTACATAGCATGAAATGCTCATGCAGGGTCTATAGTATCTACAAAATCTATACAGATAGTATTAAATACTGTAAAATTTATTTGACGTGTCTATTCCAATTTAGTACCATAATAGACATACCTTATGTATCATCATAATGACGCCACCTTGCCTGATATGTAACCATAGTTTTAAATTTCGTTTTGTTATAGCCATTCAGTTAGAATTTTCTGTTTCGGTGTAGTATCTAATATACTATACCTCCTCATTCCGTTTCACTCTAAATTCCGGCCCGTTTCGATCCATTTCGGCCATTCCGGCTAGAATGGTTATTTCGGGCTCTATTCCGTTTCGAATTGTTTTTGTAATTTTCTTGTGCTTTGATAACATTTTTGTAAATTTTAAATTGAGATGGTATTTAATAAATTCTAGAATATAAATGTATTTATATAATTTTAACTTTTTTGTAATTTTAAATGTCCCCTCATTTTTTTTAATATCATTGTTTTTAAAAATTTCTCTATTCTTTTATTTTTTTTTTCTTTGTTTTTGTTTCTGAACTTAAGTTTGTAATTTTTTCAATGTATATTTATTTTATAAATCTTCAATTCTTCCATGTATATATATATATGATATGATACATACATATATATATATATCCTATCTGTTGTTAGTTTATATATATATATAATATAAATCTCGGTATATCAAAATGCACCAATATTTTGCTTGAATGATATCAGAACGAAATTAAAAACATGGTATGTATTTAATGTAACCCGGACTTTTGGGCACAAGACGGAAGATTAGGTTCCCTGAGGCAAACGGCATAAACGATGTAATAAATAAGAGATAAGTGTGAACAAGGACGGTGTTGAAAGAAAGTGATAGTTCATGACAAAATGGGCTCTCAAATCCAAGTGCCCTTTTCTTTAGTATAAAGATGAAATCATAGCAATTCTTCATCAAATCATTCATTCAATTCAGTATTATTGCCCCCAACGATATCCTCTTCCTTTATCCTCGCAATATAAAACAAAGAAGAAAAGACCTGCCGTTGAAATTTATTGTCACATAAGATCTCCTGTATAGGTCCCATCTCCAGCATTTGTAACCTTATATCAAGTTTACAACAGTACAATTTTACCACGTGGACAGAACCCAAGAGCATATTTTTCGGATGTTCTACTTTTCTTGAAATTAATGAATAATTCTAGTTTTCGTCCCCATACATCACACAGATTTTATTTTATTTTTTGCATTTTTTTATAATAAATATATGATGTATGAATGATAAGTAAAACAACTCAATTAGTTTAAAAATAATAAAATAAAATAATAATATTAAAAAAATAATATTAATATAGGAAAAGTGTGTGATATGGGATGATGAATAGTATCTCTTGAAAGAAAAATAATATTTACAGTCGTGAGTGTGCAAGAACCGTGCAATCACTTTGAAGAAAGTGAATAAATAAGGGACCCACTTGAAAAAAAAAATTAAATTTTTAATAGTAGATCTTACTCTTTTTTAAAGCAATTACATGACGCTTGCACACTCAATAACTGTATACATCATTACTCAAATATTTTGTCTAGAAATTATATAAAAGGTGGACTTTTATCACTATGAAAAACAAGAAAGCACGGAGAAACAACAACAAGGAANTTTTCTTTAGTATAAAGATGAAATCATAGCAATTCTTCATCAAATCATTCATTCAATTCAGTATTATTGCCCCCAACGATATCCTCTTCCTTTATCCTCGCAATATAAAACAAAGAAGAAAAGACCTGCCGTTGAAATTTATTGTCACATAAGATCTCCTGTATAGGTCCCATCTCCAGCATTTGTAACCTTATATCAAGTTTACAACAGTACAATTTTACCACGTGGACAGAACCCAAGAGCATATTTTTCGGATGTTCTACTTTTCTTGAAATTAATGAATAATTCTAGTTTTCGTCCCCATACATCACACAGATTTTATTTTATTTTTCGCATTTTTTTATAATAAATATATGATGTATGAATGATAAGTAAAACAACTCAATTAGTTTAAAAATAATAAAATAAAATAATAATATTAAAAAAATAATATTAATATAGGTAAAGTGTGTGATGTGGGATGATGAATAGTATCTTTTGAAAGAAAATTAATATTTGCAGTCGTGAGTGTGCAAGAACCGTGCAATCACTTTGAAGAAAGTGAATAAATAAAGGACCCACTTGAAAAAAAAAATTAATTTTTTAAAGCAATTACATGACGCTTGCACACTCAATAACTGTATACATCATTACTCAAATATTTTGTCTAGAAATTATATAAAAGGTGGACTTTTATCACTATGAAAAACAAGAAAGCACGGAGAAACAACAACAAGGAATATGCTTCCAATAATATTATTGGAGGCTGCCCACTGCACAAATTTATGCATTCATCGATTCTGAGATCGATATTAGAGCAGCATACACAGCAAGGCATCAACACCCTTATATCTCCAGATGATGAAGAATATGATGCTCTTGGCAACATGAATGGTTCCGATATGAAGGCTCAATCATCATCCAATGAACACACTGCTTGTAATAGTTTTTCAATTCATTTACTAGAAGGCCCTTCCCTCAGCTGAGGTGTAAAATTGTTGTCTAGCTTTACAGGATTGATGGAATATTCGTTTAGCTAGTAAGGATTTGTTTTACCTCTCTTAGTATAAAGCAGCAGCACTATGTAATGCAGTAGTGCGATGGAATAAAGTTGAATTCTTTTTTCCATTCATTCTCTCTCTGATTTTCTCCTTCTCAGCTTTTGTTATTCTTACAATCGTGTATCTTAATCGCCTCCCAAGAGGAAAATTTATTCAGCAATACTCTGGTATCCTTGGTGATTCCTTCTGCAATCCAATCTTGATTGTTCTTGGGATCGTTCAAAGCTGCTATTGTTTTTTGAGAGTCTCCTTCCAACTTGATTTTCTCCAACTGTTTGCTTTGGGCTTCTTTGACTCCAATGTATGCAGCCAATGCCTCCCCTTGTTGTGGATTGCAGGCTTGCAGCTAGTTGAGTGCGCTGATACAAAAAACATTATCTCTTTATTGTTCCATCCTATTGCCACTAATATGCTGCCATTTGTTCTTACTGCTACATCAAAATTTATAAAAACAAAATCTGGGGTGGGGGAACCCCCTACGAAGCTCATGATATGATTTTTTAACCTGCTCTAGGAACTGAGGAGACATGGTGGGAGATAATCTGTAAAAGAAGATTAAAAATTTAAATTTATAATCTTTTAAAATCTGGCATATATGTGGAGGACACGTGTTTAATCGCCATTTCAGCTTGGCCAGGTGAAGTTAAACAAGAAGTTAACAACAGGACAAGGCCGGGTACAGAAGATGAGTCCCAATAGTATTCTAATGCCTGTCAAGAAATTCTAAAAATATGTATTTAGAGGTTTCAATTGGTCAGAGAAACGTTCCTATATAGTCTGTCCTTTGAGTGACATAATGTTGTTTCCAGTCAATTGCTAATCTGCTGTCTCCTCTCAGGCTTGGTGAGGCTCTTTGCCTTCCTGGGTTTCCAGAATATATTAAATTGAAAAACTTGCAGAATCAACAGATCCTCGCATGTGCATATGTCCACGGAAACAAAAGCAGAATAAGAAGTGAATTCAAGTACATATATTGCACTAAATATGGTGTCCACCTTGAGAGTTCAATCGAAAGGATCAAAGCAGAAGATTTGAAAAATGAGATGTAAACATAAATGGCAGAAGAGAACGATGAACAAAACTTAAAAAAAGTGCCACCGCTGCTTTTCCCATCACTGATTCTTTCTCGTTCAAGGATGTTCTCAGGAGTGATTTTGAAAGGTTATCACCACACTTGTTCAGCCATTTAAAACAATTTACCTTGGGTTCTTAGGATTTTGCTGACATATATAGGAAGCAACACACAGATTGGCAACTAATACCGTCTGGAATTAATTTGTTGGCACTTAACTGATATCCTTGGATAAAGCAAGAGCTCATACACATAACAAAAAGGTTATGTTTGAAAATTGCCCAGAGCATAAGCATCAACGATCGTTGTAAGAGAGGTACATAAGGTCTGCTGTGTAGATAAAAGGTTCGACTCAAGTTTGACTTAGCTTTTATTCCTTGCATGTTGTGCACAATGTAGATTGATTAAACTAAATGCACCTGCAGCAAAACCCTGGCATTAAATTCTTTTGGTTGCATCTCTTAGAAAATGTTAGAACTTGAAAACTATATTTACTGTCTTTTGGCAACATTCAATAGTTTCTATTCCTATTGGCAACATATGAAGTCAATCTGAACTCATGGTCTTTTGGAAAGGCCCAAAGTATTCAATGATCTCATAAGTAGTCAAAATCTTAAATCAATGGGGAACCCTTGAAATTCTATCTTGCCTTGGTGCGCTCTAATCACATCAGGAACCTCATTCTGATACTTTTTCCCTAACTTCTCGACAAATGTTTTCTCAGTCATTCTAAACGTATGAAGTATGCTGGTATCTTCCTTAATCAAACCCTTTGACATCAAAATTTGCAGAACTGAACACCTCGGAATTATCCGCTTCTCCAGGCTAAACAGTAGAAGATTCGGACTCGTGGAGATTATTGAAGGCTTCATCTTCAGATTGTTCACAAAGAACCCCATCACTTTCATGATCTTCTTCACTGAAGTAACCATACACATTGGTTGCAGCTTGAATGCTGAATCAATTGCATCCTTTGACAAACCAAAACTGCTAAAAGCTTCCACCTTTTTCTCCCACAGTGCTTTACTCATCATTGCCATTGAACGGATGGCAAGAACAAATAGTAGATTATTGGGATCAAAACCCAATTTCATAACCTCATTAACAATCTCACTAAACCGATAAGTCCTCAGAAGCAGCGATCTTGGATGCATCAAAAAGATCTTAACAACTAATGAATTGGGAACACCATGGCTTAGCAATATTGATATGTTCGCCTGTAACACTGTTTCCACATTAAATTCAATCAACGAGAAGCGTGCCTTTACCACCTTTAAAACATTCTCGTCGGTCCCCAGAATCCTCCTAAGCTTTTGAACACAAGGAATGATTTGGTTTTCGAGACTCCTTCCTAAAATATAGGGCTCTACGGATAAACGATTTGCAATTTCGAGGTATGAAAAGCCCAAAGATTTTAAAAACTCTAACTTTGGCTTAAAGATCTTTTGTGTATCGAGCAGATACAATGTCGGACGCTTCATGGTCAAAGTCGATATTTGCTCATCACTGAAACCATGTGCTCTAAAAAACTCAACCACAGTGTATGCATCGCTCTCAAGCACACGAGGGTCTTTGCTGAGCATTTTGGCGAGGCTAGCGCCAGAAAACCCTAAGGATTTAAACAACTCCATGTTGGGCCTAAGGGTTTTGCCTAAATCGGCCGAAAGCAATAACGGACGACTACTAATTAAGTGTCTGATGTGGTTCTGCGTCAAACCGTGAGTTCTCAACAGGTCCAGAACGGAATTGGGATTCTCTATGTTGTCAATGTTGAGCTTCTTGGAAGCTGAAGCAGCCAACTCCAAGGACAGCCCGCATGAGTTTCGGAGGAAGGAAACAGTAAGAGATTTTGGATCCGTGATATTAGGGAGTTCTGAGATGGGTTTGAGAGATGAAGTTGAGAACAAGTGGCCATGGCAGATTGGTGAAGCTCTGCGCCTTAATTGTCGGGGCAGCTTTATGCAGATTAGACGAAACATTTGATTTGATTGCGGAAAAGGCTGAATCAATGGTTACCTGGATTGAGTTTTGAGATGGAATGTGCCGCTATTAAGCTGATTGGAGCTCCGGCCTCCTCCTCCTCACTTTCTCTTTGTCTGTGGTTTCAGAGCAGGGTGAGTGCAATAACGCACCGTCCGACAGGGTACGAATCTAAAAGAGGAATTTGCTAAGCCTGTGTTTTCATCTAGAGGGCCCCCATAGAACACCCCAAACTCCAAAGGCACACCGATCGGTTGCGCTGTTCTGTCCCCAGACAAATGATTTTATAAAATCTCTTTATATCTCTTGCTTTTCTTCGATTATTTTCACGAGTCATGCTTAAATCCAGCAAGCGAAAAATTATATTTTCAATCCTACTTTTAATGTTCAATGCGTTGTTAATGTGAAGATTTTTTTTTATTTTTTAAAATTATAATAAATCCCGTAATAAGTTCGAATGTGAAGATTTACACTAGGGGTGAGTACCAACCCACTACTTGGAATATCCTAAATTCGACTTCGAAAACTATTTTGTCAGAGTTCAAATTTGAATTCCGGCTACGACTTGTGCAAACTCCGTTATGAATCCAACTCCAGCTTGTCAGAATGGAGTCAGATAATTTTTTTAACTTCATATTTAATTCATTTTTAAATAAATTTTTATCAACTTTGAAATTCCAAATTTACTAAAAATATAACTAAAACTCTTTAACTAAGATAAACATGATATCCTTATTAATGGTCATTCCACATCAGTATTTACAGTAAATATTTAATTATAAAAATGTATTAACAATAAATATAATAGGAGCCGCCCAGCAAAAAAGTAAAAAAGTCACAAGTTTAAAATTCAGCTACTACTTTGTATTCTATATCAGTTGCTAGTGCTTAATTTATTTCTAGCGTCTAATTACATCTTATTATACTAGATTTATTAATTATTTATATACTAGACTTATATTATAATATCTAATTACATGTTATTATACTTTAGTAAATTAATATTATGTGTTATTAACATATTATAAAAGGCTTATTTCAATACTAGTATCTAACTTATTTATATACTTGATTATGTTTGGAAGTAATGCTGTGATGTTTACATATACTAAACTATTATTAATCTATTTATATTATAATATAAGTATATTATTTTATAATAATTAGCTTATACTAGTATATTATTGAATTTAACTATACAAGTTCTAGTTATGTAACTATATAATTATACTAGTATATATCATCAATAGATAAATATTACTTTTATAACATATGTACAATAGCAAGGTTAGAATTGGAGTCAAAGGGCAAAGTCAGAGTTAGAGCAGAGACTTGGAGTCGGTCTTGCAATGACTCCAACTCTGACTAAAATATTTAAAAAAAATCCGACTCCGACTCCATTTTGCCAGATTCAAAGTTAGATTTTTAAATTTTTGCTCAGTCCTAGTGCGCTCGAGACACCAACTTATATTTAGCAAAACTCGTAGCTAGTAGCTCCGATGAGTATTGAACTATTAGTATTTACAATTTTGTTTTTTTTTTCAAAAAAAAAAAAAGAGATAGATATAGAGTTTTCATTTTTTTTTTACTTTTGAATTAATTTAAAAGAGTTATAAGTATAAACAAGATATTATATATATTGTAGAAAAATACGATAAAGTTGCTTTGATTTTTTTTTTATTTATTTATCATTTTACACATTCGGTATATTCTCGTCATTAAAATGAGCAATCCATCCTTTGTCCGTCTAAAAAGATAACGAGAGATACATGACAAGTCCCAAATGTTAGTGGCTTCAAACAATGATGTGTCCAAAGTTTTCAAATTAATCAAAGAAATACAAAAATTAATCAAAGTTCTCAAACTAATAAAAAACAAAGATTAGATATAAAAACCCAAAAGAAGAAAATTATGGAGGCCGGAGTGCGTGAGTTAACACATAATTAATGAGTGCTACCCAGCTTAAGTGGTGGTCGAGCTCTAAGAGCATTCACAATGGTTTTTTTTATCTTATTTTTTAAAATACATTATAAAAATTCATTTTTTCTATTTTACATAATGACTTTTACAATACATCATACATCAGTTTATCTATTTTTTTTATATCATTTAAATATTTTTTTAATATTTTTTTATTTATTTTAAATATTTCTTCTAAATTTTTAACTACCAATGATATTCTCGTATCTTTTGATATTTACAATATCTCCTCATATAATTATGTCTTATTTTAGATTAATCCAAATTTATAAGCCAAACCAAAATTGAAATTAATTCAAAATATAAAAAATAGATTATATTATGAGAATATTTATTTTCAATGATTCATACATGATTTATACATAGAACATCGACACGACGAGTATACTTCACAATTACTAGTTGCTTGTTCAACATGTTCAAGTTTCAACTTTATCCCCTCAAACTAGGGGTGTAAATCGGTCTGGTCTGGTCTGGGGGTAATTTTCGGTCCATCATTTTCTCCGGACCGGACTGGACCGAACATCCATAGGGATTGGACCAGTAGCTATCGATTCGGTCCGGTCGGTCATTCCCAATTATTTATAACTTAATAAAAAAAATTATTTCATTTACTAAATTAAAATTAAGTGATTTATTAATGTAGATTATGTAACTAACTCAATAAAAAAAATATTTTATATGATCAATGATAATAAATTAGATAAAAATTACATTATTAACTTATATAATTACTATATAAAAATAATATATATCTAAAAATATGTTAATTGTTATTAATTAGTTAATGGTGAATTAGTGATAGGTTAGTTAATTGATATAATATAAATTTGTAATTATATATTTAAAGTTTATATTGTTAATAGTGATAGGTTAGATGAAAATTATATAATTAATTATACAATTATTATATAAATAATATATATAATATATTTTAAATTTTTATTTTTCCTATTCGGTCAGTCCTCCGGGACCAGACTGAAAATTGAAATTTTCCTAACTCCTGGACCGAGATTGACCAATCTTTATTTCGGTATGGACCAACCCATGCCGTGGCGTGCTCGTCTTCGTCCTTCATTTAATGCGGTGTGGCCTCAGTCAGGCGTGGCCTCACTGCCTAGGTTTGTTCAGCCATTGATACTTGAGTGCCAAGGTTGTCCCTGACACCCTATGCGCGAGTTGTCG
>QEOW01000834.1:1001926-1015868 GCA_003123825.1 Juglans hindsii
GAGAGAGAGAGAGAGAGAGAGACCTGATGGCCATTACTAGCAGCTGTGCAGGCTGCAGAAGATTCTTTATCAGTGCCTCCTAAAGATGAGCATCTTCCCCAGCTTTCTCTATTTGAGCTTGTATATGAGCAACATTCTTCATTTCGGCCATTAGTCCTATCCTACAAAATCATAACTGCAAAGTTCCAGTGAAACTATAAGGAAATGATGAAACCCAAAATCAACAGCCAGACTCATTTTCTGCTTCATGTCATGTTTTATGGTCTCACCACAAACATTGCTTGGTATTTACCAGTACGTATATCTTAGTATTTTTTTTCAAAAGTTCATGAAGAAAGCTTTAATTGATGCAGCTAGCTTCTATTTTAAATTTTCACCACAAACATTGCATTTGAGCTGCAGACCCCAAAACAACACCTAAAGTTATATCCTGCATTTGAGCCCAAAAGATTTCAGTAATTAGATTAACGTTGTTGTTATTTCAAAATAAAATGGCACGCAGGAAAATTAAAGCCAATTCCAATATATATAGTACTCACCAACTTGTTCTTGAAAGCAAATATGATTGCTCTGCATGTTCCGCTGCATTTCCCACAATTGGTAGCAATATCATGCTGAGGAAGCTAACAGACAAACCCCAAGAATCTGATGCATCCTGAAGGGGATTAATGGAATAATAATGAGTACCATGGTAAACAAATGCCATGTATATTGGTGCTTCTCCAAATGCCATGTCGAGTGTACAATTCAATTAATGTTGTCCATACTATCAAATAGTTTTCAACCACACCAGAAAGAATGAAAATTAAATGCTTTTTACTTGACTCAATTGTAGCCACGACATACTCAGACAACAAAGCTATGATTACGGTCATCCCGTAGTAGGGAAGCACCTAAATGCTTAAATCCCTCTATGCACTGCAACATGATTACTGCTTTCCATATTCCGATTCTTACTTGATCGAAGAAGATTCGGGTGTGAATGTACTGATGCTCAAGGCATAAAGATAAGCATATTCCATGGATAACAGTTAAGAAAAAATTAGAAGAAAAGATGGACTTTATCAAGTTTTATGAAGCTCACTGTTTTAAACACAAGCCATTTAGAAGTCATGCTCAAACTGATTTGCACTAACCAGAGGTTGATGAATCTGCCACAATTTTTCTATATGAGTTCAGAACTGGTTTAATGAAGCATATATAGAACGAGAAGTTCTTCACCAATTGTATCACTCTTGATGAGATAATAACAGTACAATAGGTAATAAAAGTATACTTAATGGGTAATATATCCATACATATGGAGTGCAAGGTGATATGGTCATAGACATTTTTCAAACCTTATGATTGGTTGAGCTGAAATAATAGCATAGGTTTGCATATCAAGGAATTTGACAAGCAAATGGATATATCATTAGAATGGAATAATGACCTCAAACATATCTTTAGCTATATCGAAGTGTTTGAAACTGCAAGTGTCATCCCCAGAACAAGATGGAGGATCTAATTCTTAAGTCCTCAAGTACTTGAGCAATAAATACTTAGAAGTGGAAGTAGAAGAAATATATGTATGTATTTCGCTTTCTTTTCTTGCAACCAGTACTTAAGAATGCACAAAAAGAAGTACATATCAATCAAAACTTAAAAATATTACATCAATGAGAAAATATTGAGTGACCAAGTGTTGAAATTACTCCATGTGTCATCTAAAGAGAGATCAACTAACCATGTACTGGAGAAGTAAAGTAGCTTTAGTATATTCTTTATGAACTAAAACAAGAATAACTTGATTCGTGAAGAGTATACAGAAATTAGCTCAACCCCATCATCAGTCACTTTCTCAAGTTAGTCCTCTTCTTCAAATCCTATAATTTTGATAGGGATCTAAACCCCTATCTAGCTTCCTGTTTGAATTTTCTTAACAGCATCAAATGCTCATATATATTGTAAAAGCCACTAAATTTTATGTATTTTATCTCCCACTTCAAACCTTAAGAATGTTAGAAGATCTCATGAATTCTGCAAGTAAATCACCAAGAACGAGTGATAAACAATTTCACAACAAAATGAACACATTTTAATATTTGACAAGAAGTTGTGTAAGTTTGATAACTATCAAAAAATCATATAGTCTAAATAATCTATATATTTGCACTTCGATTTATAAGAAGCAAAATCTTTGTCAAAATACATGAGCTCTCTGTTACAATGAACCAATATTCGAACTCCCAACATTTCAAATCACAAAAGGTCAGGATTCATGAGTTATTGAATAAAAGCATTGGGAAAATAACTTGGAAGTACTGAACAATACCCTTCAACGGCCATTAACATAATTACAATTCACTCGAACTTCACCTTCATTCCTAGTAAGAACTTGAACATTTCCAAGCTTTGTCATAGACACCAAAAACTGGTTCTCAGACAAGAAGGGTTGAGATGCCCTTGCTTCTACAAAAGGAGCTGTTCTTGGATCTCGATGGATGATTGACAGATTAGGGATTTCATGCAAAAGTCCATCAATCTGTGGTATGCAAATTAAAAAAATCGCCCAAACATTACAAATATCTAATACCCACAGCAACACGTACACAAAATGCATCATATAAAAAAGCATTTTCGTGAAAAGCAAAAGTCCATCAATCTGTGGTGTGCAAATTAAAAAAATCGCCCAAACATTTCTAACATCTAATACCCACAGCAACACGTACACAAAATGCATCATATAAAAAAGCATTTTCGTGAAAAAAAGGACATGCTTTCAGATTCAAACATCTTGAAATTAGTCTACAAAAAAAGGCCAATTTTTGTAAAGCAACGACCGCAGATGAAGGGGGAGAGATAGAGAAATTAGTTGCAGATATACCTGTGTTGACGGAAGGATTTCACTCCAAGAGTATCGGTCGACTATGCTCGCCCTCCGATACTGGAAAATCCCACAAAAAATCACTCTGAGATTTGTAGATGGAGGCACAGATTTTGTATATGGAGGAAACCACAACCCTGGCCTGTGTAAAAGCTTTGGTGTGTTTTTGGCGCCCCAAACTCAATCGCGTCGATTTTATCCCGTTGCGACTAATATTTCCAACTTCCGTCAATTTTTCTCGCCACTAAAAGGCATAAAATCGCTGCAAATACAAAAGTTCCGAGACCACCGTGATTAAATTGTACAAAGGTCGCGACGATTTTATTTTCGCTGCAAAAGCTAACTTATTGTGGCGATTTTATTTGTAGCGAATTGAAAATTGCCATAAAAGGCCTTTTTTTTTGGTAGTGAAGCTTAAATGGTGAGCTAACACATAATTACATGTGAGGAATGTAATTTCACAATCAAAATAGAAATGGAAAGTTAGATAATTTTTTTTCTTTTATTTTTGGTTGTCAATGT
The DNA here is from genome assembly GCA_003123825.1 of Juglans hindsii. Lineage (NCBI taxonomy): Eukaryota > Viridiplantae > Streptophyta > Magnoliopsida > Fagales > Juglandaceae > Juglans > Juglans hindsii. Next base: position 1,005,315 of record QEOW01000834.1, read on the forward strand.
TAAAGAATATCTTCCCACAGGACCTCCCAATTTCCTCCAAATAATAGCATCTAATGATGGCCTGCCACGTAAAAATCCCATTTTCGAAAGCTTGGATCGCACTGCAGTGGAAGAAAAAAAATCCTTCCTTCCTTCGGAGTCCTCCCTCTCTCTCTCTCTCTCTCTCTCATTCCTCTGGTTCTTGCCTTTTCGTGTCAGGGCCATTAACAAAAAGCTCAAAACTTGAGGAAAATAGATTTGGCTGAGGTTTTTCAAGTCCAACTCCAGCCTTATTTTGTTCTCAACCATATTAACGAAAGCCAGAATGCTCTTCGGCTTATGCAGAAAAAATCTCATCAAATTAAATAAATATGTAACGATCCATGAAGAACTAAATTCACAATGCTTCAGAAATCCAGTCTATCACCCACCAAGTTCCCTCATCGCAATCCTCGCTGCGGTTTCAACACAAAAAAGATTCTTGTGTATTTTGTTTTGTGGTTTGCTAATTAATTTCAATGGAGAAAAGAAAGTATTTTTAGCATCTTCTATTTGGAGACTGGGGCTATGAAAGCAACCAAACCTTTTCGATGGTGAATGCTCATGGCATTTTGCGAGGAGGGCAATTTTTAGATGTTTAAATTTGCAGATTCACATATGGTGCTAGATTTGTAAAAGGCTATTTTTTTTTTTTTTTAGAGAGAAAATGAAAGAAAGTTGGGAATCGATTAATCCAATCCGATTACCGGCACTCCGAATAAGAATCCACATATCACCATGTACAATCTTGGCAATGTGGTCGAGTGCAAATCCCAAGTCCAAAAGAACTTTGATTTTGGGTTTGATGGTAGCGCCAAGTTCAGCAGAGAAAACTTGTAATTTTCAACCAACCTTAGTTCATCGTTAACCCAAATCCACATGAACCATTTTATACGAAAGGTGTCCCTTTGTGTAATGGTTTCGTTTCCTACCATTTTTCAACAAGCAAATAGAAGAGTGGTCCCAACGACAATGGAGATAGATAGAGGACGACGATGGACTGATTGCGGAGGCGAAATGGTCCGACACGATAGTTTGAAGGGGTGACGGTTGTACAACGTGCAGCGGTGGGGTGGGTGAAAAGTGCAAAGGTGTCGAAGTGGTCTGTCTTCACATGAGGAAAATACATACATGGATAAAAGTGAGAGTTTTTGCTTTTGCTATGTTGTGATGCGGTGCATGAGTTTTTTTTATGACTCTGATGTGTTAGCATACCATTGGTTGCTGTTAAACTCACAACTTCAGCATTACTGTTTCAAAGAGGAACTGTGTTATATATCATTTAATATAAATTATCAAATTCCTAGGAATATTTTAAACAACTTGTATGTTGTGACTTGGAATAATCATTTCTCTTTAGAAAAATGAGATATCATTTTTTTTATTGGCACCGGGTGTTCGAGAACAGCATTCTGACTTATCCCGGAGGTGCATAGGCGTGAGGTAAAAAGTTTCCAACAAGTGCACATCTAGTAACTCAATGGAAAAATCTCTCAATCCAACGACTTCTAGAGATTATTTACACCCAAAAAGATTTGAATATTAGACTTGAAGGAGCATACTCTAAAGAGATATCAATTTATTTTATACAGCTTATATGTTGCGACTTGTATTAGAATCTTTCATTAGTAATATTGACAAATTTGTTGGTTGGTTAATTGATCGAATTTTATTCATGATATGCGTTGGATTGGTATTAGTCTGGATACACCAAGATAATTCTATTAGATTTAACGAACTTATTTTTTTTTTAAAGGGAAATTATCATCATTCTTTCAACGAAAAAACTTACATCCATGACTTGATACATTCTGGGATGTCCCCATATAAAACATGACATCATAAACTAAAATAATGCATTTGAAGTTCTACCAGTACATTATTTCATTTTGTGAATGGTCTTATTAGATCTAATGTGGCTCGAATATTTAGTATTCTCTTATTTATTGCTTGTGTCTATTATTTGGGCATAGTACCATCATCCTTTATTACTAAGAAAATGAAAGAATGCAATAGGTAAATGATGATGAGCAAAATTAAGTTTTATTATGCAACTTTATTTCTTTTTATTTCATCATCTTTATTTTCTAAGGCTGAGGTGGTCAGATTTGGGACATGTATAAGTATTTGAGGCCATATGAGGTAGCTCCATGGGTACATGGAATTCTCATTATTTTATTTTTAGATAGATATGGACAAATGAATCATTTTGATAATAAGAGCAAATCCAAAGAGTAAAATGATAATTGAGGGGCAAATAAAAAAGGAATCAAAATCAAGGACAATTACCATACAAAGTTTCTGAGAGTAATTTACCCAACTGCAAACATGTTGAACCAAAACTGAACTCATGATCTTTAGCCAATGCTGCATTTGATTATGTCAAAAGTACTCACATCTCCATGGCTATGGGGAGCCCTTGAAATTCTATCTTCCCTTGGTGCGCTCTAATAACATCAGGAACCTCATTTTGATACTTGCTCACAAATTTCACCATGAATTTCTTCTCGGCCATTGTGACCATATAAAGGATGCTAATATTGTCCTTGATCAACCCCTTCAACATCAAAACTTGTAGAACTGAACACCTCGGAACAATCCGCTTCTCCATGCTGTGCAGGAGAAGAATCGGACTCTTGGAGATCATGGAAGGCTTCATCTTCAGTTTGTTCACAAAGAAACCCATCATTTTCTTGATCTTCTTCTCCGAAATAGCCATACACAAGGGTTGCCGCTTGAATGCGGAACAAATCTCATCGTCTGACAAACCAAAACTTCTAAAAGCTTCCACCTTCTGCTCCCACAATGTTTTACTATTTATTGACATGGACACGATGGCTAGAACAAATTTCAAACAATTGGGATCAAAACCCAATTTCATAACTTCATTAACTATCTCACTAAACCGATTGCCACAGATGCTATTTAGTGACAATGGTCTTATAAAGAAGAGTTTCAAAACTAATGACTGGGGAACACCATGGCTTATCAACTTATTGATGTTGGGCTGTAAAATATGCACCACGTCTGATTGAATTACTCCGTAACATCTCCTTATAGCCTTTAAGACATTCTCGTCAGTTCCGAGAAACCGCCTAAGCTCTTGAATACACGGAATGATTTGTTTTTCGAGGCTCCTTGTTAGAATATACGGCTCTACGGATAAAAGCTTTGTAATTTCAAGATCTGATAGACCTAACGATTTGAAAAACTCCAACTTTGGCTGAAGAATCATTTGAGCATTATACACATGAAGTTCAGGACACTTCATAGTCAAAGTTTTTATTTGCTTATCACTAAAACCATGTGCTCTAAAAAACTCAACAGCAGTGTATGCATCACTTTCTAGCAAATTTGGGTATTTGGTAAGCATTTTGGCGAGGTTAGCGCCAGAGAACCCTAAGGATTTAAACAACTCCATGTTGGGCTTAAGGGTATTGCCTAAATCGGCCGAAAGCAATAATGGACGACTACTAATTAAGTGTATGATGTGGTTCTGCGTCAAACCGTGAGTTCTCAACAGATTCAGAACGGAGTTGGGGTTCTCTACGTTCTCAATGTTGAGCTTCTTGGAAGCTGAAGTGGCCAATTCTAAGGACAACCCACACGAGTCTCAAAGGAAGGAAACTGTAAGTGATTTTGGGTCCGTGGAATTAGGGGGGTCTGAGATGGGCTTGAGAGAGTAGGTTGAGAACAAGTGGCCATGGCAGATTGGTGAAGCTCTGCGCCTTAATTGTTGGGGCAGGTTAACGGAAATTAAACGAAGCATTTGGTTTGATTGCCGAAAAAGCTGAATCAATGGTTACCTGGATTGAGTTTTGAGATGGAATGCGATGCTATTGTTGTTTGAAGCGTCGGCGTCCTCCCATTCCCCATGCTCAGTGAGTTCTGCTGGAGGTTTACCTAGGCAAAGACCCAAATGCACCCGAAGGCCGAAAGGTAAGAAAATTAATGTAAAAAAATTAGCAATTTTTGTTTACTTTTGAATTAATATAAAATAGAGAAATTTTATTATTCTGCCTCAATTATATTCCATCCATTCACTAGCTGGTGCCACGTCATTTATTACAAACAATTTAAAAAATACAAACAATAAAGTGGTTAGAGAAAACCTATGGTAACTTAGAATTTTTTATCACAGATTGGTTGACTTCAGTTGTAAATAATAGTATTTTATGAATTCTATTAAAGTGAGTTTAACTTTTTTAGATTAAAATGAATTTTTTTATGTTGAAATATATTAAACAGGTTGAGTTGAGTTTAACTTTTTTATAAAAAATTGAAAAAATAGTTGGTCCCATCAATAATTGATTTACAGGAGTGTAAATCAATTCGGTCCAGTTCAGTCCGGTCTGGGGGGTGATAGACAAAAATTTTCGATCCATCGTTTTTCCCGGACCGGATTGGTAGCTATCGGTCCATTCGGTCCGGCCCAATTATTTTTTTTTATTTTTTTCAAATAAACCAATTAAATTACTAAATTAAAATTAAATGAATTATTAATATAGATTATGTAACTAACTCAATAAAAAATTTTTATATGGTCAATGATAATAAATTATATGAAAATTATATTATTAACTTATATAATTAGTATATAAAAATAATATATAAAAATATGTTACTTGTTAGTAATTAGTTAATGGTGAATTGGTGATAGGTTAGTTAATTGATAGAATATTAATTTGTTAATAACATATTTAAAATTTTATATTGTTAATGGTAATAAGTTAGATGGAAATTACATAATTAATTATATATTTATTATATAAATAATATATGTAAAATATACTTTAAAATATATATTTTTCTGATTCAATCGGTCTGGTCTGGTCTGGGGTTGGAAAATCCCAGACCGAAAATCAAGGTTTTCCTAACCTATGGATCGAGACCGACTAGTCCCTATTTCGGTTTGAACTAGATTGAACCAAACCACTTGGTCAGGTCGATTTTTTGGTTCGGTTCAGACCGACGAACTTACAACCCTATTGATTTGAGATGAGCTGAGTTTAGTTTAACAACTAGAAACAACCTTAGTCTTTCTCTTTTTATATTTTCAGACGACGTGTCAATTAGGCAAAATGAGCAATATAATTTGAGTCATATAGTTGTAATTCTTAAATAAATATGTGTAGACAAGATATTTGACCATATGTAGCATAAATTTTCAGGTTAAATATTTAATAATTTTTCATTTTTGGGTTTAATACCATAATTATTCTTAGGTCTGCCTAACATCAGTCATGACGCTCTTTATTTTGGTCTAGGGGTGACAATATGTGATACGACTCGTTAATTTAACACGAACATGATTTGAAATTAACAGATTTGAGTTTGATGCTAACGGGTTTGGGTCAAAGCAAGCTGACCCATTAAGACAAGATTCATTAATGGGTCACTAACGTGTCAACCCGCTTAACCTGTTAGTGACTCGTTTAGACCCATTAATTTTTTACTCAAAATTACAATTATATCATTTTTAACCTAAAAAAAAAAAAACCTTAACCCTATTTCATATTTTCCAACTCTCCCTCTTAGTTCTCAGTTGAATCAATTCTCACGAGAACCGCCTCCCACACTTCCTCTGTATTGTAAATTTGGTGTTTTTATTACTTGGATTGTAATTTTAGACTTATATTGTTAGTTTTATGTTTTTAGGAGATATTGTGATTTTAAATTTTATGTAAAATTATGTTAAGCAAGTTAAATGAATTATTTGGGTCAATTCAAGCCATTTATATAAACGGATTGCAACGGGTCGGGTCGGGTCGTGTCGTGCCAATCCGTTATTTTAATAGGTCATGCTAAGATTTAAAAATCTGACTTGTTAAGCTTAACGGATCATGTTCGGGTTGCCCCACTTAACTAGTTAATGACCCATTTAGGCTCGTTAATTTTTTTTACTCAAAATTACAATTATATCTTCTTTATCTTAAAAACAAAAATACTTTAATCCTATTTCTTATTTCCTAACTTTCTCTTTTAGTTCTCAGATGAGTTAGTTCTCACGAGTCACGATCACCACTAGTGTGGTCAAACTCAAAAGTAGAATATACAAAGATTTATTAAAATTAAAATTTATAAGAGGACAAAAATTAAAAATAATAAATTGAGAGAGAGAGAGAGAGAGAGAGAGAAAAAAAAAGAAAGTGAGATGAGTAACACATGAAGCACCCATGAGCTCCATTTAAATATAAGAAGTGTTTCATTTCATTTTATCTCATTATTATAATTTTTTTAAATTTTAATTTTTCACATAAAATATAATAAAAAATTCAACTTTTTCAAAATAGAGTCGGAGTCGGATTTTCTTTTAGTTTTTCAATCGGAAGGATCGCTAGACTGATTCCAACTTCAAATCTAAATCTAACTCTGATATTGTACATATGTTATAAAAGTATATATTTATTTATATATTGATCATATATACTAGTATAATTATATAACTAGAACTTATATAATTAAATTCAATAATATTCTAGTAAGAGCTAATTATTATAAAATAATATATTATACTGTAATATAAATAGAATAATAATAGTTTAGTATATATAAATATCATAATATTACTACCATACATAATCAAATATATAAATAAGGTAGACACTAGTATAATAACATATAAAATAATGATAGTCTTACTACCCTCCTATCACAATTTTACTACTCTATAGTGTATTTGAAATTTTTTCTTTTTTTATTATTTTGTTTTAAGTATTTTTTTAACATCCTTAATCATTGATAACAAATTAAAAAATATATATAATTTCACTAATAGTCACTTCCTTAACTACTAGGTAAAACAAATTAAAAAAATAAAAGGAGTAATAAATAAGCAGTATGAAGTAGTATGGTTATTATAATACTAATATATATTTTAATAACATATAATTAGACATAGGGCTGAGCAAAAATATGAAAATCTGACTTCAATTCCAACTCTGCTTTGGAGTTTTTCTCCCTTGGGAAGTTGGAGTTAGAGGTGGAGTTGAACCGACTTCGACTCTGCTCCGATCCGACCCCAATATTATATATATTTTATAAATATATGTGTTTTTCTATATATTAATCATATAAATTTCATATAATTATATTTTACATAGTTAGTTAAACTCAAAACTATACTACCATAAGCTTATTATAATAAAATAATATATTTATACTATAATATATATAGACTAAATTGACTAATAATAGTTTAGTATATGTAAATATCATACTATTACAATATTACTACTATGTAACACTAAATTACTAATGAATAAATATAATAACATGTAATACTAAAGTATAAACATTAAAATGCATAATAACATGTAATACTAATCAATTAAGTTACTAATGTATAATAACATATAATACAAATGGATAAACACTAATATATAAGTGTATAAGAACACGTAATAATAATGTATATAACCCTAGCCATAGGCGACCGCTCCCCACCTCCGCACGACCTCTTTCTAGAAATCCCATCGACGACCTCACGAGTCACGAACTCTCTCTCCGGCTCAGCTCACCACACGATCTCTCTCTCTCTCTCTGTCTCTTTTGGACCTCTGGTAAGCCCTATCTCTCTGTTCTCTCTTCGAGTTTGCCATTTTATGCCTGTTTTCCCTTCCCCGCACTTGCTGTTCTAATCTGTGTGGTTCCTGCATTGGATAATGGCTTCGTAATGGATTCTTACACGAGGGTTCCATTTTCTATTTCTGTGTATATACGTCAAACAATGTTGGGATGCTATTATTCGTTGGTTCAGTTGGACCTTTAGGCTTTAAGATCAATAATCTTAAGTGGCTAAACACATACCAAGAAGGGAAAATATAGAAAAAATGGTGAGTAATAATGCAAAGAAGTAAATGATCTACTCTGGAGTCCACCATAAAATGGCTAATCCATTCTGGTTAATTTCGATGTTCAGTGTTAGATATATTTTTCTTGGTGATGGACTAGCAAAATTGGCAATAAACTTCATACTTTTGGATGATGGGTGTGGATGATTTTGGATGTGGTTGATGGATGGTAGGTGTGGATTTTATTGTAGTGATTAGTTGGATGTAGATGATGAGAGCGTATGTCTATTGTAGTGATTAGTCCTTTTTAATTTCTTCTTAATTTTTTGAAGCATGTTAGTAATTTAGTATGTTTATGTTACTTGTGATGATTGAGGTTTTGTTTTTTGTTATGTTTTTAGTAAAAAGTAAATTATTTACTTTAGATTGTGATTTTTGAAAAAATTTAAATTTAAAAGCTCACACACAAAAATTCTTTTTTAAAAAGTGTGCTAAATATGAAGTTGAAAACAATAATAAAAAAAAAAGCCCAAAAAAAAGTCAAAAAAAGGACTCCGCTCTGCCTCTGCTTCGACAAGTCAGAGTCGGAGTCAAAGTGGAGGATGAACATGTCGGAGTCGGAGGTCGGATTCAACCTCTGACAAAGTCAAAGTCAAAGTCAGAGCCGGAGCCGGAAGGATACGCATACCAACTCTGCTTTGGTCGGTACTCAGCCCTGCCCTACCTCCATTCCATTAATGTTACATCCTTGTACTTGCATTTATGCCTGCACTATTCTCACACTGTTAGCTCATACAACCTTCATGGAGTTGTTTAGTAGTATATTCTGTCTTCTAACCCCCCGTCTTAGTGGGGAAAAATTGATTTCGAAAAGGGAAAACTTTTTAATTGTAGGCTCTCTCATCTTTTCAATAAAATGGCTGAATTAGAAGCTTTAAATGAGAGGTAAGTTTTTCATGGCTAAGGGTAATAGAGGATGAAGCTAGTAAATTAAAAATATTCTTTAACCCTTAGGGGTTGGCTCATGTGGTAAAGGCCCTGGGGTTGGGGGTATGCTCCCTCTAGGACTAAGGTTCAAATCCCCCTGAGTGCAAACAGTCTCTAAGGGTCATCGGACTGGGGGATTTTTCCCTTGAATTACCCAAGGTGCACTTGCGGGAAACTCTTTGCCGAGGGCTTGTGTACCAAAGGTTTAAAAATTGTCCCATCTCGACGGGCATATACCGTATTGGAACAGTAACCAGTATAGGGAAGGGCTGCATTTTGTACCGAATAAAATATCGGTCGTACCGGTGTGTTTTAGTCGGTACCAGCCGGTATTTCAAATTTTGGCCAAAATATACATTTCGCCTGGTACTTAATAGGAGCCGAGTATTTTGGCATTTTTGTAATTTAAGTAAAACTGCAGGGGCATTTTCATAAAAGTATAGTTAGCACTTAGTAGGGTTTTTTTCGTTTCCCAAATCCCACTTTCTGTCTTCTTCATTTTCCAATTTTTGCCTCTGTGATTTTTGGCACTCGGCGAGTTGGCAATGACCTCAGTCAGTCCCTGTTATGAACCCAACTACGATTGGGCTGGGCTTGTTGGGCCTCCAACTTAGTTGTTATCTTTTACTTTAACTGAGTTGTTTAAGTTGTTTAGTGGCCCATAGGCTTAGTTAATGTGCGTTAGAATTGGCCCTTGGCCTTAGTTGATTGTTGCAGAATTAGGTTCTCATCTTCCAGTATATGTAGAGGAAATAGGGGTCCTTGTCAGGGGTCTTTAACATTATTGTAGAAACAATTTGTATTTTCTTTGAGAGGAGTTGGAGACCTCGAATACCCCAAGGTGTAACCATTTGCAGTTTCATTTTCTTACTGTGATTTTCTTTCTCATTTTATCAAACATCTTGTGTACACTCATTATCACCAAGGTCATACTTCTGAATAAGTTGTCCCTAATTCTCCTCAAATTTTGTGCATGTCTGTGAATCATATAGGGCACTCTAGATGGAAGTTTTCAACCCTGCGTTGAATTGGGAGTGTGATCCCAATTTCTCGGGTAGTTTCCGCATTATATGTCATAGACAATATCTATGATGAGTGTTTGGAAATACCAATGCAATAGCACTCTTCATTGCTCTGTCTTGTTCTGATATGATTGCTTTTGGAGACCAACCATCCATGCATTGCAACCACACTCGAAACAACCACACAAAAGTACAAGTGTCCTCGCTTGAAATCAAGCCAGCTCTTAATAGTATAGATTGTCCATGATGGTTTACAGCAACAGAGAGAGCAAATGGCATACCATATCTATTTGTTAAGTATGTTGTATCAAAGGTGATAACATCTCCGAAATACTCATATGCTGCTCGACTTCGTGCGTTAGTCCATAACACATTTATAAGTCTCAACTCCTCATCCACATCAATGACATAAACAAAACTATCATTCATCAACCTCATCCTCTTAAAGTACTCAGTAAATGTTTCACCACCTCTTTTACCAACCTTAAGTGTATGGCTTTTTCAATAAAATTTCAACAATCTTTTTCATGAAAATCAATATTCTCAAACCCCTCTCCCCCCCCCTCCCCCCCGGGCATCAACAACAAGTGTGCCGAAATTCTTGTTCATTCAAATACCTGCTCTATCATTCAAATCGAACATCATTTGACTGTATTCATCTAAATACTTGTTTGATCTAAAAAATCTAGATTTTTGTGGGCTAATAGTACTATGATTATGGCCAATCTCAACAA